>LPNX010161057.1:0-14387 GCA_001517045.1 Pseudotsuga menziesii | reverse complement strand
ATGGCAGATCTTGAATCAATTCATACTGAGTACACCAAAGGAACTGTTAACTCTAACGAGTATGCAACAGGAAATGTCAACTCTAACGAGTATGCAGTAGGAAATGTCAACTCTAAAGAGTATGCAATAGTAAATGTCAAATCTAATGAGTATACAATAGTAAATGCCAAATCTAATGAGTACACAATTGGAAATGTCAACTTTCATGAGTATGCTACAGAAACTGGTAACTCTGATGACTATCCCATAGAAATTGTTAACTCTGGCTACACCACAATAGATGTTAGCACTATTGAGTATACCCCAATAATTGTTAACTCTAACAGCAACCTTAGCATTGCATCTCATGATTTTGATCATGACTGGACAACTACAGTATCAATGGGTGGCTATTGGTCTCCTTTTGATAGAACAAATCATGGGAAGAAAACTGTCTGGAGTGCTGGTACTGGATTTGGTGGTTGCAGAAGTGAAACTAACCCTGACGAGAAAATGAGAAATGTTGAAAAGGAAATCGACTGTCGGGCAAAAACTCAGTTGACATCTTTAACAGATATTCTTAACAACAAAGCTATGGAATAGTCTCATGGCTCTCATCCTTTCTTAGGTTTATCAGCCTATGTTCTTCTGAGTCAGGAAAATATTCTTAACCGAGTTTTAGAATACTTTATGATCAATGATTCCACATTAGACATATGTTATCATCAGTTGGTATCCCTTTTGACAGCTATGAAACAGTATCCATATCTCCTTTCAATATTGATGGGATCCTGCCTGGAAAGTGATAGAAGTGATAGTTCCAATCATAACATTGGAAGTGATGGTTCTTTAATTGGTAAAATGAAGAACATATATGATCAATCCAAAATTATCATGAGAAAATTCCCAGGAGGAATTGATGACAAAAATGTAGAAGCTGATGTTGGCATTGCAAAATGTCTCTTCGAATGCTATGATGGATTGGCAGAAGCAGCTCAGAACCAAACATCTACCATACCACGGATAATATCTATTTCAGATGGGGAAGATACTGAAATGACAGAGTGCAGTGAAGCTAATTCAGATCATTCAACATCTGTTTCAGTGGAGGAAATCCCCAATGATGAAACTTGTTCAAATCAACATAAGAAGGCTTTGATGTATAAAAACAATTTGAATCCACTCCAATTCATGGACTGTTCCTTGATTGCAGCGGGTTTTCCACGTCACACTTATAGTAACAACTTCACTGGGTCAGGAGCAAATCGTCAAAGCATTGGTAATACAGGTGAGCACAATTAAAAAGGATGATATATATTACAAAAGAAATAGCTTCATTTTTCTTTTTCTTTTTCTCAGTCGAAAAAAACAGTTCCTTGGTATTCAATTGACTGAAGTCCAGTCTCATTTTTTTTTAATGTGTTGAATTGATGATGTTGTCTTTTATAGAAATCCATTAAAATTAGTTACGGTTTTTCTTTCTTAGGTGGAGATATGCTTACTTGGAAGTTGGAACAAGATAGAACCAAATTAGCAGAGGGAGATCTTCAAGGTGATATTGAAAACTTCAGGTATTTTCCATTAGAAACAAAAAATATGGATTTGGATTTCCTGTGAACCACATGTGTTTTACTAAACCACTATTTATGATAATATAGCTTTCTTGTGCTAAAGTTATACTTTCCTACAGTTAGCGATGTTATCACATTTCACCTATTTTCATTGAGAGTAGTGCATATTACACCATCCATGGAAAATGAGATGATTCAAGTAGTGCTTTTTATATTGTCGGAAAGGTTCATAAATTATAACTTTATTTTTTAGAGTTTTCCCATACTTGTAATCACTGTCAATATTATCATTATAAAAAGGTTTGAAAATTGACCAGATCGACATTGAATGTCCTAATTTTACTTAGTACTTGGACAAATCTCAAAACCACCCTAGACTTGTTTATCCAGATTGACAAGAAATGAAAAAAGAAAAGATGAATAACAAAGTTATTTGTTAGACTTAGGACATGACAGCCATTAAACTGAAGGACTTCATAAAACTCTAAAAAATAAAACAGCAACCATTAAACCTGCAAATCAATTTGGACTCTATCAGTGGAACCCAGGAAAAAACATAGATTTGTAAGGGTACATCCATCTTAGTTGGCATTTTTTAGTCCAATTAGGTTTATGTTATATAAAAATGCACAAAAACAGGGGTAATTTGGGCTCCAAACAGCCAAGAACCCACATAATGTTAAGACATTGATATTGGGAGAGGCATGCTCCTGCAAAGATCCCAAAGTTTTAGGAAGTGCTGCCCTTTCTTTTGGAATGTGTCCTACAAGTTCCAAAGCTTTGGGAACTTGGAAAATGGCAGGAGCAGGTTCCCCAACTATGTGTTAGTAAGTGATTAATTTTTGTGTAAAACGTCTAGTCAACCTTTGTACACAGGATGTATCATTATTATCTAGTTTCTTTTCCTTACTGGATAGTACTTTATACCTTTCTCAAAAACAAATTGAGTGTTAAAAAGTACTTTATTAATTTAACTAATATATTAATGCACATAGCACGGAAAACCAGCACAGCAGGTGCTTATACAATGAATGAATATTAAATGGATGGATACTATACTAGAAGTAACTTGTAATTTAACAGACTTAAATTCTAGTAAGTTGAGAACCTTCTTTCCACTCCTAATTTTGATTTTGAGCTGACAGAGCTCAGGGCTCAAAAATAACTCTGTACTTATTAGGCACCAACATTCTCACAGAGGTTTGGCTGATCAACACAAGACACTAATGTAAGTTAAAGATCCTTGGCTAGGCGTCTAAAAATGACTTCTCATAGAACAATTTCCCATTCTTCTAGCTGGGTATTAGAGATTTTAATGTTATATTCTTGGAAAATATGATCCAAATGGAATAGATTCCTGAAACTATTACTATTACTAGAATTTGTTTAAACTTGAGGCCAAAAATTAGCTAGTCTAGTCATATAAAAGATCAGAGCTAATGACGAGTTTATCAAATTTGTGTGTGAAGAGCCCGTCGTAGGTATAGCATCCCAATCACTATTCCTGGGGTTTGCATTTTTTTTTTAACTTATACAAAGCGTGGATACAGCGACGGCCAGGCGTGGATACAGAGACAGCAAGGTGTGGATACAGAGACAGCAAGGCGTGGCTATAGTGACGTCTTATTGTTGGGTTTGCATTTTTTTTTTAAATAACTTATACAAAGCGTGGATACAGCGACGGCGAGGCGTGGATACAGAGATGGCCAGGGGTGGATACAGAGATGGCTAGGAGTGGATATAGCGACGGCTTAGACATCTAACGAAATATAGAACATTGTCTCTCTTGCAATGCAAATTAGGGGTCGTCTCTATTGCGACGGAATTGTTTCCATGAAAAAAAAAACACTTAGACGTGGAAATATCCACACTTTTCCGTGGATATTGCCACGTTTTGCCGTGGCAAAATTGATCACTTGTACTAGTGCTAGTTGTGGAAAGTGGAGAACAATTCACTACTTATGTTAATCCATTGGTCCAATAGCCTCCTATGGCTGACACTTCTTTTCACTCCCCAATGGAAGTTTGTGCTCATAGTCCTGTTGAAACATAATATGGCCCTAATTCTCCTTTTTTGGAGAGCTTCTATGGGTCAAGCTTTCTTTGAATTTGGGGCAACTAGACCTTCTTTTGATAATTCTCCACCAGGTGAGGATAAGTATAGAAGAATTCAAGCATCTCTTGACCGTGCATCTCTTGCAATTTTCAAGAGAGAATGGAAAGAGTAATTTCCTCGCCTCTACCTCATAAAGAACCTATGTCGACTCTGTTACCCTGTCTTTCAAATCCTTGGACTTCTGGATATCATTCACTTTCTGTGTCATTGGATCCTATTGAATATCTCTCGGTTCCTAGTATGACTCCTCATAATCCGGGTCAAATATCCAACCTTACTCCTATAGTTTAACATCCTAGGTATGTTTCTAACCCTCCCATACCCTCTATGGTTGGGGGCCAATCCTTAGCTCAAATGGTATCAGCATACTCCAATGTCGGGGGGGAACCCCTGGTGCAAGTTACGTCATTAGTTAGTGGAGTTGCTACTAGTGCTAGAAATACCTCTATTGGACGACAACCCACAGTGGTTATTCCTCCCACCAACACCAACATTGAAAACCCTCTGTCAAATTCAATCCAACCCTTAGGGGAACAACCTCCAGTCAACATACCTTCTTGGGGTTATGGTTACCCATAGAATCAACTAGCTGTAGGAAATATGAACTATCAACCTACATCTAGAGAAAATATGTATCCTGGAATCCCTTACCCTAGAAACACATTTATGCCACAGGGGAAACCAATTTTTTCTTACATGCCAACCATGGGAATAATACCTATTCATATGGTTGGAGGTTCAAAGGGGGCACGTTATGGTGGCCCACCTTTTGGAGGACCACCAGGTGAAGGATTTCCCAGTAGAGGCCCACCTCGTGGAGGCCCACTTGGTGGAGTTCCACCTTACGGAGGACCACCACCTGGAGGACCACAATCAGGGGGACCACCACCCAGAGGCCCACCTCCTGGAGTTCCACTTCCACCCAGAGACCCACCACCTGGAGGCCCACCACCTAGAGGTCCACCTTCTAGGGGACCACATCCTATAGGCCCACAACCTCTAGGTGGCCCTCCCTAGGTCCACCCCCTTTGGGCGGATCATCTTCCTATCGAAAATCCCAACAGCCAGTGCATCAGTCAACTTATGGCCATACTAGTATGCATATGCCTTATCAATACTACCAGTATGTCAAACCTAATCGACAACTTCCATTCTTGGAAACTTTGGACTTTCCTGATCTATCCAATTTGATTAATGATCCCATTCAGCATAACCCTTCAGGGCCTACTATTCCAGACAAGTTACCATCAGACATTCCGAATTTTGATGGGAAGCAGGGAGATGATCCCAAAAATCATGTCATGACATTCCATCTATGGTGTTCTTCCAACTCCTTAATGTATGAACCTATTCGTTTGAGACTCTTTCATCGCACTTTAACCAGAACGGACGCGAAGTGGTACATTGAACTTCCACAACATTCGCTTGTGGAATTTAGTGCATTGGCATACATTTTCCTCACACACTTTTAGCTACCCATTCATTATGAAATGGGTACGGACCTTTTGACCTCACTTTATCAAAACACTTCCACACATATATCCAATTGTTACGGAGAGAAACTTCCTATGGATTGGGGTGTACCACAATAGACAGCTTTGAAACTAGAAATCAATCTTTCCCAATATGCAAGAGAAACCATACATCTAACACTAAGGGATATCGAATCGTACCTTCTTCCATACGGTTGAAGTAGATCCCCATTGAGCTTTCCAATTCACGCTTGCTTTAGAAATTCACTCTCAACAACACCAAACAAGATAAGCATGCTCTATAATAGTGTGTTAGACCTACTCTAGCATATATATTCAATAATGCATAAACAATTAAACACATCCATGTATTCAATATTCATATTCAATTTCACATAATTGGATAGGAAAAGATATTTCTATTAATAAAATCAGAGATTACAATAGTGACAACCTCTGTCGGCACGTCTACAAACTAGAGAAATCGAGTCATGCACCTAGGCCTCCACCACCTCAATCCTCCATCTCTCGATAGCAAGCTCATAAGCAACGACAAGCTTGGGAAGAACATAAAGTGCTCCAAAGGGACAAAGGGATGAAGACTCAAGTACAAGCAAGCTATGGCAATAATGAACTATAATTTCTTTTCTCTTCAATTCCCCCTCTTCAATGTATCCAAGGGGTTCCTTATATATCACTCCAAGAGGGTAATGGAGGGTCGAATCCAAGTGTTCTCAAGGAATTTGGAAGGCCAAGAGTCAAGTTATTTGGACACATATGAGGAAAATTCCAAAAATGTTTGGATTTATGTACGCATCCCGATAAACACAGGTTTGAGGTCAAAAGTCACGTGTACACGAAGTATGGGATTAAAAGTCACGTATAAACAAGGGTTTTTTAGGGATTATCTTGGAAAATCAAAGGATAATATAATTCCATGGGTTCCAAAGAGTGTATAGAGGGACAAGGAAGGCCATAAATATGTGATCAAACATGTGTGGTAAAATACGCTATAACAGATTCCCCCTAATGTGTGGGGTTAGAGGGGTAACATGATAGCCGAAATACATTATAAAATCCATCCAAGAAGTGGAGTAATGAAGACCTGGGTGGAAGAACCAGCCATCATCAGTACAATACAATAATCAATCTCTGGAAATGACTACAAATACATATAGCAGTCCCTGATACATAAGAGTATAATGACCATGAATAGGCATGATATACAAAATGTGACATGTGTGGTCATAGCCACGTACAATATACAATAGATTAGAATCTCCAAAGTGGATGAACATATACATTGGATCAAGATCTCCATAGTGGATGAAGATATTTGATATGCATTGGAATCAAATCATGAGAGCTGAAATCTCATGAACACTGGCACGATCAATGAGGTAGCATATATGGAATGCCACAAAGCTGAAATTTCTTCTACACTAACCTATACGAGTACATGTCCTACTATGTGAATAGATGTGTCGAGGTTGAACATAGTAGTCCATCATTTGATTACCGGTCATTGATGTATACCGTTAATAGATGCAATATCACCCACCAATAATGAAAATGGGAATGAAGGTACAGAGCGGAATCTAACAAGTGCGAATAGATGTGTTGAGGTCAAACACTTGGAAGAATCCATCGATCAGGGGACATTGGTGTATTCCCAAAACTATCAATGGAGAGAGAACCTACCACTAATAACTGTAATTCTCAAGGCACTCAAATGAATCTAGACTGCTATTCCAGAATAAATCATATGATGTCAATGGAATGGAATCTGTTGGAAGGAGAGAATTAAGGAATCCCCCATCAACCAAAATGAGGTACTCAGCAACAAAGTATAATGTGGAAGAACTTGAACAAGATGTGCATGAACCAGTAACAATACCAGGAATGGCTGACATGCAAAGTCAATATAACTAAGGAATGGAAAACTCAAGATTCAACTTCGTTTGAACAAGAGAATAAAGGTGAATGGTGACTGAAGGTAGGAAGCATGGACTCGATATGAAATCTGGGACATCTCTATGACACAGGAGGGATCAACAGAGGCTCCATAGGGACTGGAAGCTTAACCAGTCGGTGGAGATAAACTCACAGTAACGAGTACAGATCCTAAAGTCAAACTAATACCCAACCAATGGATGTGATATATAGTGCTCTGTTCGAAGGTGACACGAATCAATTGTTGCCAAAGATAACATCTTTTCATGTCCATATTTTTGGTTTTTTTCTTTTTTTTGGACTTTTTCAAATATTTTGAAAAGCTTGAAAAAGAACAAAAGTGCTTTATAGCACAAATATAGGAGGAGACGAGTGTCTGCGGGCAAGAAAACTAGTTGCAAGCAGTGGAACATGCCTATGCTCAATGCAAGGATATATGTGCAGGATAATGACATTCGAGGGAAGGTATCCTCCCGGTAAAAGGGATAATCAAGCTGCAAAAGATATGTAAAAAGGATCTGCTTGGCTAGACATGAGACAAGATCGGGCTATATGGATGATAACTCAAAGTCAGGGAGATGGCATAAATCTCAAGAAGGCAAGCAAAACTCATGAAAATGCAATTACAAATTGATATATACAAGGGAGTCCTAGGGAAATGGCCAGTATAAAGTTCAAAAGGAGTATGAAGCTCTTGCTCAAAGACATGGAAGGACTAAAATGACTCCGACAACCTAAAGGAAAAATGTGAGCATGGGCACCAAATGCAATATGGGATCTAACTAGGGTACCCATGTATGGGAAAGCTCTACCATTCACATAACGCCACTTCTAACAGTAGCAAGAAGGTTATATGACATCATGGAATTGGTTCATACCTAAGGTTAAGATGAAACGGCCATAAGGTCATGCAAAATGCAGGTGGGTGTGAAATCCTAACCTATATGTCAGTTTAGACATTATACTTGTAATAGACACAGACGGGTCGAAGTCTCATTCAAAATGCCCTCAAAACAGGCTCCTACAACATCATATGAGTCCAAACGGTCCAAAATGGTCAAAAACAGTAAAAAACTATAGGAAGTGGGTAAAAAATTCAAAAAAAAATCTATAAAATAGTGAAAAATAAAAAAATTTCATACCATTTTGAATATTCACCCACCATAATGTGTTTGTATCTAGAATTTCACGACTTGATTCCGGGAGCATCGTCCTACGAAATCACTCCGCATTTGGTCCAGGTAATTACCCAAGCCCTTCTATTTCACTTTCATGCAAAACAAATTTATTTTAGTGGTCAATTTTTTTGTTTAGGCCAACCCAAAATATGTGTTTCGGACCACATGAAAATTGGGTCTGTTTCTGCGTATAAGGCTGGGTATACACGAAAAATACCACGATGCCCACGTACATACGTGTATTTTATAAAAACAGTCACGTACAGGGCTGCAAATGTGATTTTCAAAGGAAAATATTGATGAAACTCAAAAATGTTTGTGAAGGACGGTGTTAGAATGGAGAGAGAGAGAGAGAACATGGTGATGTTGAAGAGTCTATGTAGGATAATCTGATTGCTCAATAAGCACTAAGGGATTGTGGGTTGTATAAGTTTTGGCACCTTGGAAGCTTAAGATCCAAGCCAAGGCTACTCCAGCTACTAGTAGACTACTCGGATCCAGATTCTGAAGCCTTTTAGTTGGAGGGGATGTCACTCAGCATCGAGGTTGAGGACATATATTTTATCACAGGTTTGTCCTAGCTTTTGGAGATGGTGAAACTCTAATCCTGCTGGCCAGGAAGTGGGCTGAATATAGAGGATTACATAGTTGTGTATTTCCTTCCTGATACAGAGAAGGTTTGGAGTCAAATCCCGACAAATGCAGTTCACAACCTGGGGATGAAAGCCATACTATTGGTATTGGGAAGGATCACAAGTTTAGCGTTACTCCACCAGGCCTTAGGGCCAATGATGTTGTATGCATTAGAGTGAACACGACCTATGATATATTACTGGAGTACCTCACTGCTAAGCAACATGAAGCAACAACTTAGTGACTGCAATATGGGAAGGATACGGAACTTTGGGTCTGGAAGCATACTGAGTGCATTGTTTTTTGGGAGGGTACTCAGGATAAGCCATAGAGTTGGCATTTCTCCACATGTAGTTAGGCATCCAACTCAACTAGGTTGGGCCAATGTCATGCGAAGACTAGGATAGGGAAGGGTAGCCAATTCTTATCCAGCATAATTCTTCCTCTACTGGTGGAGACAGATCATTGCCATAGACGACTACCCCTATGCAGGCATAGACTTCCCTAGAGATCTGGATATGCCCCTACCATCAGGATTATCATATGGAGACATAGGTAAAAAACCCCAACTCACTTTTGTTTTTTGAGCTATTAAATTTTTTTGTATTTTTTGATATATGAAATCAAAATACATGTTTTTAGTGTGACGACACATAATGAAACTATGTCATGTACATACATATGTGGGACCACGACGGCCAAAAGGATTTCCTCGTCATTGACAGAGGGGAAGAGGCGATGAGATCATGGGTGTAGATGCGGAGTCGACACTCTAGAGCATCCACACAAACTTTGTTTGCTTGACACAGAGGGTTCCCATGGTGCAAGTCAAGGACTTGCCTAAGGCTATGCAGTGCTAGTTGGTTGGAGTACCATGGGAATGGATTCGATTATTTCACCGACTAGCTATTGTGGTGGTGTGCTACCATGATCAACACCCTCCTCCACCTCAAGTTTAGAGACCTAGGTGTATATTTTGTATGACCGTGTAGTATATTTTGGTGGCTCAGAAGCCCCAATTTTGTATATGACACTTATGTATTATGACGTCACATTTTTTGGACTTAATGAAAATTATTTATGATGACCGATTAATATTCTATTTACATGTGTAAAATGTATTTGTGAAATGCTTATGGTCTGTGAAACAAATGGCAATCTAGTACATGGTTAGCATATGAATCAACAACTTGATTAAAATTTCTTGAAATGTGAATGTATGTTATACTCTCAAATTGTCATTCTAGAAATATTACACCCAAGAATATTCGTAACAATGTTGGATCCCTAACACAGTACAAGCCATTAAGTTGTGAGACCACTAACTGTGAATCAAGATGCACCTCAAGAGAGAGAAAACCCTATGAAATGGCATCCTGCAATAACTCAATCACGACACTATATTCAGAAACATTGTTCAACGAAGGCCGTAAACATACGCCTCCTAAAGACAACACTTGACCCATAGGAGTATAGATCACCCAAGCAGTCGAAGCTAATTTTTGAGTGTGGCAGATAGCACCATCAGTGAATCCTATGTAAATGGAAGACTCCATCAACATCTGCCATAATAAACAAAAGCTAATCAATAAACCCGATCACCATAAGAAGACCTAACTATGCAATGCAAAAAATGTACAATAATATACAAAACGTCAGCCCTAGCTGAAGATCATGCATAGTATTTTATAAGATATAACCCATTTATAGGCTCCGCCAAGGCTGTCCCTTCATAATCCACCAAATCATAGGCTCCTTTCTCTAAGACACACTTAACCACGTAAGTACCATGCCACATCAAGTTGAACTTTCCTGCCCCCAAGAGTTCCTTATCTTGATCCCACAAAAGGACCAAGTCACCTTTGGTAAACCTCATCGGACGGATAGACTTATCATACTGGACCTTAACGCGATGCTTGTTAACCTCAAGAACCACTAAAGAATCTTGACACTGCTCATCAAGCTACTCCAAGTGGACCAGATGTTCTTCCAATGCGGAAGTCTCTGGTAAGCTCTACAACTAGGTTCAAAGAAGGGATTTCACATTCAACCGATAATACTGACTCCACCCCATACACAAGTTGATAGGGAGAAAAAATGGTGGTAGTCTTGACCATGGTTTTATAGGCCCACAAAGCAGGATACAACATGATATGCCAATTATTCTTTCTATGTGCGATGGTTCATTGGAGAATGGACTTAAGTGACTTGTTCATTGCTTTAACCTATCCATTTGCTTGAGGATAATAAGAAGAGGAATGTTCTTGCTTATATCCTAACTTTGAAGACAACTCTTCCATCATTTTTTTCTCAAAGAGCCTACCATGGTCAGTGACAAGTTTCCTCGAAATGCCAAACTGGGTGATAATCTGGTTAAATATGAAATGAGCAGTTGTTTCATCATTGGATTTGATCGTGGGCATAGCCTCTACCCATTTCGTGAAATAATACACATCCACAATAATATGATGGTGCCGCTTAGCCCAAAGCTAGGTTACAATCCATAAAGTCAACTACCACTTGGTGAAGGAATCGACGGTGTTAATAGGATGCAAAGGGGCTAGATGCAAACGCATATTACGTGCAAACACCTGGCAAGCGAGGAACCTCTTGACCGCATTAACAGAATCTTTAAATATGGATGACCAAAAATAACCTGATCGCAAAAAATTTTGAGGTGTAGAAAGCCCAGATAAATGACCACCACATGCCCCTCCATGGCAATCATTAAGCATGACCTCATCCTCCGCATGAGTTAAGAAACAACGTAAAATGGAATCAACCCCAGGGAGATACAAAGTATCATCCACTATGAGGTAGTTCTTCCCTACGTGACATACTTGTTGACGCTCATCTCGTGAGAGGTCAGTAAGAACCTTCAATTTTTGTAAATAAACAATAATATCCCCATACCAAGGGTTCATGGTTAACATGATAAATATATTCGCATCAATAAGACAATCCTCATGAACCTCTTCTTCATCCAAATTTGGAAAATCTGATATGATATCAGCAAAAATTAATGATTTCTTTGACTTTGCCGAAACAAACTCGAGATCAAACTCCTATAATATCACAATCCATTTATTATACTTTCCCCCAATCATCCTTCTGGTGAGGATGAATTGAAATGGATTAATGTGAGCTATGACCAAATTTTGGTGAAGGAGGATGTAATGCCTCAAATGTTGAACTACATGGATGGTTGCTAGGGCTAGCTTCTCAACATGGGTATAACAAAGTTCCACATCAATAAGGTTTCAGATAAGATAGTATGTGACATGCTCATGGAGCTCCTCATCCTCTTGAACCAAGACCATAACAACCGTATCTTGAGACACGACCACATAAATAAAAAATTCACGACTATATTCTGGTGGACTAAGCATGAGGGTCGATGCCATATCTTTCTTAATACAATTGAAAGACTCTTGGGCTCACTCATACCAGTAAAAATGGGTGTCTTTCTTCAACAAATGCATGAAGCCTTAAGTAAAATTGGAAAATTTGACTATGAACCTTTGCAAGAAGTTCTCCATACCTTGTAAACATTGAAGATGTCAAACGTTACGTGGGGGAGACAATTGAAGTATTGCCTCAAACTTCAAGGGATCGATTCTAATACCCTCCTTAGACATGATGAATCCTAGTAAACAACCAACCTTCACAGAAAAGATGCACTTGTGAGGATTTAACCAAATTTGATAATGACAACATCTTTTGAAAACCAATCGCAAATGATAAGGATGATGCACTCTCAAATGAGAGTGAGCAACTAGATCATCCAAATACACTTCAATAATATTTTTGAGATCATGAAAGGCAATGGTCATGGCCCATTGAAACGTAGCTTCGACGTTTCTAAGGTTGATGGGAATATTTTGATATGAAAAAGCTCCCACGGGACAAATAAATGCAGTCTTATGTTGGTCCTCGGGTTTAATCTGTATTTGATTATATCTGAAAAATCCATCCATAAAAGAAAAAACCTCACTTCTCACACTTTCATCCAAAATTTGATCAATAAATGGTGTAGGGAAATTATCTTTGGGACAGGCTCAATTTAAATCACAGAAATCAGTGCATATGTGGATCGCTCCTTTCTTCTTATCCACCAGAATGGGATTTAAAACCCACTTTGTCAAGGGAACGGGATAGATAAACCAACTTTGAGTAGTTTCTATATCTCTACTTTAATAGCGGGTGCTTTCCTAGGATTCACGACATGTAGACATTGTCGAACCGGTTTTGCATCCATATAGGTTTTTATTTCATGTCCGGTAATGTAAGGGTCTATTCCTAGAATTTCCTCATATGACCAAGCAAAAACATCATGAAATTCCTTGAAAATATCGGTATAATCCTTAATCTCATCGGGGGAACAATCCGCCCCAATGTAAACATTCTCAATCTCACCAGGATCACGAGAAATGTTGATAGGTATCATTGGTGATAGGTTATCCATGTTCCCTTCAGCAATCTGACTAGGAGAGCTTAATCGGACCATGGGGCTACCAGTTTTCTCACTTATAATCACCTTAAATTCATCACCCTCTAAACGATCAATATTAGGGATGAAATATGATCTATCATGCAGCTCTGCCCAAGGTTTTTCTATCCTAGACATAGCCTCAAGAATATCTTCATCAGATGGAAAAACATCGTCAAGGCAGTATTGAGAGTGATATTTTTCTACTTCCCAAGCAGGAAGCACATAAGGGTCCTCCTCCTCCATCCATGAAGAGGAAGTACTAGGCTCTACAACATGATCAATATCAGCTTGATACACCACCAATGTTGCAGGAAATGACACGTCTATCTCGGAAGATATAGAATTATCACTCAAAGTACTCGGTGAAGGAATAATCCAAGGATCCTCCATATGAGAGGTGCAAAAAGATACTAAATTCAATGAGTTCAAATACCTACCAAGAGTAGACCCAATCATAAGAACAGGTGCAGGACAACTAAAGGTTACCATGAGAGAAGGATACATACCCACACCCACATTCTCAGTTGTCGACTGAGAATGGTCAATAATCAGGATAAAATATCTCGATGATGATTTCACACTCTGTGGAAATTGAACCCAGTGATAGATTAATTTTACTCACAACAATTAACAATTGATCATGCAAAATCACTCACAAAAGAGACTGAAATTAGGTCTGAACACTAAACTGTATTAACTCAGTGTACAATAGCCAACCCTGTAACATAATAGGTTGCTTAATAAATAAAATACATCAGGGATTTGAATGCATGAGGAGCAATTCGAATCTAGCATAAAGCAGGCTTACTAAAATTAAGCAAATCCCCCATAGGTGTAAAAAGCTGATCCCAAATTTGTCATGGAGCTCACGAATTAGAAAAATGGCTTAGGCAAGATAAAGAGTGATGGAATGACAACTCATACATTCTTTTCCAAGGAGAAAAGAGTGGAGGATGAAGAGGACAAAAAACTAGTTCACCTCACCTAGTCAAA
>LPNX010161035.1:0-21548 GCA_001517045.1 Pseudotsuga menziesii | reverse complement strand
CATGTGGTCTGTCATGATGGGATTTTGGTGGATCCAACCAAAATTGCCATCATTCTATACTTACCACCACCTGCCACAGTTAAAAAATTAAGAGAAATGCTAGGGAATACAGGATATTACAGAAAGTTCATCAAAGGATATGCACAAGTGACTACCTCGATGGAGAAATTGTTAAAAACATATACTAAGTTCTAGTGGATAGATGAATGTCAGGAAATATTGGATAAGTTAAATAGAAAAATGGCCACTGCACCCATACTGATATTTCCGGATTGGAAAAAAAATTTCCATGTTCATGTGGAGGCATCCTCCATGGCACTTAGAGTGGTCTTGACGCAACTAGGAGAATGAGATATTGATCACCACATTGCTTTTTCTAGCAAGAAACTATCAACGGAAGAAAAGAATTACACTACAATTGAGAGAGAAGGACTTGCGATGGTCTATGCATTACAGAAATTCCAACATTACTTGTTGGGGGGGAATTTTAAAATGTACATTGATCACTCTGCATTGAATTATTTGGTTAACAAGCCAGTTCTGGGGGGGAAGACTTACCGGTGGCTCCTCCTCTTTCAGGAACTTGATTTTCAGATTATTATCAAATTAGGTCAATTAAACTTAGGACCAGACCATGTATCCAGAATAGAAAGTGGAAATGAACCTACTAGTCTAGAAAGAAATCTTCCGGATGCATAATTATTTGCGCTAATCACCTTTGATAACTAGTATTAGGATATCATACAGTTTCTAACTATGGAGTTTGCACCAGCCAATTTTACAATTGCATAGAAAAAATAGTTAGTAACATGAGCTGCGGATTTCCAGTTGATTATTGACCACTTGTAAAAACTGGGCCCCAATGAAATATTGAGATGCTGTGTTTTTTAACATGAGTGGCCTATTATATTAATTGAAGCACATGCTGGTGTTGTAGGAGGACACTATGCAGGAAAGGCGATGGTGCACAAGATATTACAAACTAGGCTTTGGTGGCCTACCATGCATACCAATGCTAGAGATTATTGTCGCAACTATGATGTATGTCAACGCACGAGGAATCCATCGAGAAGAGATGAGATGCCTTTATATCCACAAATTTGTAGGCATTTGATAAATAGGTTGTTGAATTCGTGGGGTAGGTTGTTGACTTCGTGGGGCCTGTTAGTCCAACAGGGAAGCGCAAAGGAGATAGATACATTATCACTACGATGGATTACCCGAATAAATGGGCAGAGGCTACACCTGTCAAGGTTTGTACTACTGCGACGGAAGCGAAGTTTTTATTTGAGAATGTGGTGACAAGGTTTGTATGCCCCAAGATATTGATTAGCGATCAAGGTATGCATTTAGTTAATCAGTTGATTGAAGAACTCACAGATGAAGAACTAAGAGATTGATTGAAGAACTAAGAGATGAATTTCAGATACAACATAGAAAAACAACTCCATATCACCTACAGGAAAATGGAGCGATTGAAGCATTTAACAAGATTTTGGAAAATGCGCTCACCAAGGTCTACAACACAAGAAGGGATGAATCGGACTAGAAAATTTATGCGGTCCTATGGGCGTATCACACAACATGTAAGAAGTTAACAAGCCAAACACTGTTCAGATTAGTCTATGGACAGGAGGTTGTCATGCCTATGGAATATATTGTACCAAGTTTAAGGGTGGCATCCATTATCGAAATGACAGATGTTGATGCTATTGAAGAAAGATTAATTCAGTTAATCCATTTGGAAGAAGAACGTTTCATTGCAGGATTCCACCAAAATGTAGAAATTGAAAGGAAGAAGGCTTGGAATGACAGACATATCAAGAACAAGCAATTTATAGTTGGAGGCCTTGCTGTTATGTATGACAACAAATTTTTCAAACACCCAGGAAAGTTGAAGACACGTTGGTTAGGTCCCTATGTAGTGAAGGAAATCACTAAGGGATGAGCAGTGAAATTGGAAAAACTTGATGGTACGAAAGTCAAAGGGCTCGTTAATGGGAGCTGATTGAAACCTTATTTTGATAGTTAAAAAAATGAAATAATGAGTGTAATGATGATGATGATCACCACAATTTTTAGGTGAAAGAGGATAAGTGTGACCTCTACACGCAGTGCAGTAAGGAAATGGGGGCACTAAAAACAAGGGTGTGTCGATACAATGATAAGGAGGGATTGCTGAAGTGACAAATATCAAGTCCACAAACTGTAAGAAAACTCAAAGTTGAATGCAAGTGAGGCTGGGGGTCACTTCTGCTATTGAAATCATGACGTCACAACAAAAAGGGGCGACGTAGTTGGCACCTACACATAAGGAGTCAAATCAAGAACCTATGTGATCGTTCATGTTGTCATTATGCTACGTGATGATGGTGCGTGTGAGGATTTGACGGACTCATTGTTGGAATCAACCACTAGTGATGATTATGTAACCACCGGGATCCTTATAATGCCACAGTTAGAGACGTTCTAAGATACAGAGTGAGTGGAAGTTGGTCAAGAAAAAGGTTGACTAACTATTGTTGTGTTAATGGCCTTGGGGGTCCTGATAAGGAATCTGTAATGACTGTTCTACTTGGGAAGTCTATTCTTCAATGTGTTTTATGGCAGCTAGGCGCTTCTTGAAAATTTAGCCAATTCTGGGCCTTCATGCAAAAGCAGCTCCAGCCATCGAGGTAAATATGTTCATTACATTAGGAAGACCTTCTGATGTAGGTAAGAGCAATACTGTCCTAAAAAATTGGAGCACCACTATGGAAGTAGTGCCAAGAGTTCCATGCCCAGAGGATATCCCGCTAAAGCCTCCAGACAAGGAAGTGGACTTGCAGTGCATCATATTCATTGCTAGGAACGGTCATTCTGAACGAATGCTCGGACTGGAGGAGAGAGGACCAGAGTTCTACATCATCACCATCATCACTGCAAATTGATAACTCTAAGGAAGGCGATGATAAGTCCAAAGATGTGTTGCGCTGGCATACCCTAGAGGAAGGAGCTAGTCCAGGTAGAGGATGACAGATCTCACCAGCATTGTCCTGAACATACATATAGACCCCTTGCTAGTATGAGAGACGACCGCGAGCTGATAGGCTTACCCATAGGTTGTGTACTCATTCACGGGTAATGCTTAAGGACATTCTGAAGGGTGGAAGGACAAACAAGGGTAGAGTTGAGGGTAGAAGTTCAAAATGCAGACAATGAACATTGGTTTTCTCAATAAATCCCTTAGCTCCTTCATTCTACTGCTACGTCCTACCCTATTGAGCAATACAAACATCCAGAAGCAGACAAGAATGACAAGTCCGTCAAGGATTTAGTACTATTGATAAACGGAACTGTCTTTTTGAGGTCTGCAAATATAACAGTGTTACTAAGAGAAATAGAGGCTACTAGGAAGAAATCCAAACACAGAAGGAACATAAAAATTTCCGTCAGATGCAAACATAGACATAACATACTCCCAAACACAGAATGAACATAAAGTCAGAATAAGGAAAGGGTCACAGGGCTAATTCAGCCTATGCACTAGAAGGTACACAAGGTAGTAGCCTTGGTAGAAAGTAACATGTTGGAACACATCAATTCTGACCTGGTGGAGCACATGCAGAAAGTCGAAGAAGAAGTGCGCGCAGAAAAAGAGAAGCTACTAAAAATCGTGGAGGATTTTCATAATGAAATTTGTGCAAGTTAGTTTCTGGAATAGTAGCTCGCGTGGCTTGACACGAGCCACAGGTGAGTGTTGGGGGACTTTTGGGACCAGGATAGAAGGGCAGAATTCACATAGAATTTTTCCTAAGTAAGGAAATAAGAGTATAAGGAAGAAGAAGAAGGAGGTGGAACATAGGAAACAACATCAAAGAAGAAGGGAAGGATGCTGTGACAGAAAAGGGAATAAAAAGAGAAAGGTAAAGAGAAGGCGCGAGACAAGGAAGCTGCACCAGTTTTTTAAGCTATGACGAAAGGACAGAGTAAGAAACATGATGACATGGAAGAATATTCATAGAAGCAGGTGTGCAGATAAGGTAACGGCCAGAAAGTGACAGTAAGGCATGATGCTAAGAAATCAACAGCCTTTAGTGATTGTGGGTACGAGCTTGGCTAGAGCCGGTGGAAACCACATGTGTAAAGGAATTTTTTTAAGTCAGGATGAGAGTCCCTCTTTGGTCATATATTGTTAAAACATGAAAGACAGCCCATGAGCTGAAGATAGTAAGCTGACTAGGATAGAAACTGAAGCTAAGTCTGTTAGAGTCTGTATTGAGTTAGTATTGAGTATGTAACAAGCATGTATGGGAATATATCAAGTCTTTAATAAGGTTATAAAAGGAGAAACCAAAGTTGTACATGGGTTATCTGGTTAATCATCTTTCCTGTTAGCTATTTCTTGTTCAGACGATTTTGAGCTGATTAGAGGATACAACAGCTTTGAGTAATCCTGTCTAAACTCTTGGGAAAGATGCTTGAGCTACACTAGAGGTATATAGTTTTGGTTAATGACTCTGGATAGCTAAGTGCGTCAGATTAGTGGAGATGTAGCTGAGTGCATAGACAGATGGAGAAGGTCAAGTTGATCCAGGCAGTGTGCGGATTGCTGAGTAGGAGTAGTGTAGAGTGATAAAGATAGAGAACAACATAGAGCATGAGATGGAGGAGAAGTCTGTAGAGATATAAGAGAATATCTTGAACAGAGTCTGTAGCTTTATGTACAGACAAAAGGTGCATCTATTTCCTCATGCCAATGCCAGATGAAGAGGATCTTGTAGTTTTTTCTCGGATGGGTTTCCACGTTACGTGCTGTGTAAATGTGTGAATATTGAGTAGCTTAGACAAGTGCATATTTATTGTGTTTAATGATTGATTGGTTATTTTTATTTAAAGAGATAACTATATGAATGTTGTATGTCAAGTAATGAATATGTACATGATGTATGTTCACTGTGCATTTGTGTAATATTGCATAAATAAGGGTGAATAATACTTTAGTGCTGACATATAAAGTGAAAACCACCAACCCACCTTCTCGGTCTTCGTTGGAAACATTGGCGCGGGGCCAAGGACTTAAACACCCTCCCACACAAACTGCAGAAACGTGGTTCTGGAAGTTATCCATAGAACTGAGATATCTCAGGTGAGACGACATCTGTGTTGCAGGTGCTGTCGGCTGGGCTCTACTCCGTCGGGTTGATATCTTGGGTGTTGTTGCACTGACCAAAGAGAGGGAATGAACCTAGGTCACGGGGGAAAAATGACAACATAATCCATCATGGAAGTTATGTCCCTAGATGATATTCCTTGGAAATATCATCACCATCGATCCTCTTTCCCTCCCCATTTCCATATGGTATAAGAACAATTTGCATCAAATGTTTCTTCTAATATAGTAATTGATCCCCAGTCGTTGATCCTCACCCGTGATGTCGAATCTGAGGGTAATTTATGTAACATTACCAAAACCATTCTAGTTGACATATCAGTGAAATCTGGTATCCCAGAGAACATCCAAATAGGCCAGAACTCATCGCCTTCAGAGATACAGTCTTATACGTCCTTATTTAAGGAATTCAGAGACATTTTTTATTACACCTATGAAGAAATTCCAGGGATAGATCCCTTTATCGTATTTCACAAGATTAAAACTTACCTAGGTTCCAAGCCAGTTCGACAGAATCTACGTTAAGTACATCGGAGGAAAGAAGCAACCATCAAGGAAGAAGTTGAAAAAATTCTTAAGGCTGGTTTCATTTACCCCATTCCCTTAACTAAATGGGTTTCCAACATGGTCCTTGTCCATAAAAAGCAGGGTACTATTAGGGTTTGCATGATTTTTAGGATTTGAATTGAGCTTGTCCTAAGGACAACTTCCCCACCCCATACATCGATCAAATTATTGACAACTGTGTAGGTAGTTTCATATTTTCGTTTATGGATGGCTTCTCGGGCTATAATCAGATTGAGATACTCCCATCCGTTCAACAAAAAATGACTTTCATATGCCCATGGGGAACCTTTTCCTATAGAAAAATCACTTTTGTTTTGAAAAATGTTGGTGCTACATTTCAACGCACCATGTCATATGCTTTCCATAGCATTAAAAACATTGTGGAACCTTATCTTCATGACCTGCCTACTCATTCGAAGCAGGGGGATCACCATGTTGATCATCTAAGAGCCATTTTTCTCAAATGTCGCCACTTTAACATTCGATTAAACCCACATAAGTGTGTTTTATGTGTTAAGATTGGTTGACTGCTTGGTTTTATTGTGTCCAAGGATGGCAGTCGCATAGACCCTATGAAGATTAAAGCTATCCTAGCCCTACCTGCCCCAACCAATGTTACCGAACTGCAAAGTTTGCAAGGGAAGAAAATTTTTTATGTCATTTCGTCTGCCATTATGCTGAAAAAACACACAGTTTCATGCACTTATTGTAAAAGGATACCCCCTTTGTTTGGGATGAATTGGTGCAACACGTGTTCAATAACCCCAAACATGCTCTTACGCATGCAACTGTGCGACAACCACCAGATTATACAAAGGAGTATTCCATGTATGAGTTTGCATCCCTTTCAACCATTGGTATGGTATTAGTCCAGAACGATGAACATGATCAAGAACATGTGATCTATTACGTGAGTAAGAGTATTTTAGACTCCAAAACCCGTTATTCACATGTGGAGAAACGTTTTCTGGCCACAGTCATTGCAATCCAAAAGTTTCGTAATTACATTTTTCTCTGTACAACCACTGTTTGTGTAGATTCTAACCCCGTGTATTATATATTGACTCGTCAAGTACACGGGGGAAAATAATCACTCTAGATTGTCATTCTCTAGGAGTTTGAGTTGGAATTTACCAAAACTAGTTCTAAGAAGTCTCTCGTTTTCGTTGAGCTTATATGTAACCTTCCCCGTATTACTAAGGGAATAGAGCCCATTGATTCATTTCTTGATGAATCTTTGTTCCTCATCAATACATCTGACCCTTGGTATGTATATCTCATTCTCTATCTCTAGACACAACGAGATCAGCCTGATGCAACTCGCGATGAGCGTCGTCGCATTCACCACCAAGACAAGTACTATCTCATTATCAATGACACCTTATAATGTCGTGGTGTTGACACCATATTACACTGTTGTCTCACTCATGAAGAAGTTGAGATCATTTTAAATGATTTCCTTTCTGGAGCCTGTGGTGGTCACCTCTCTGGGTTGGCTACTACCCAAAAAATATTACGCGCTGGGTATTTTTGGCCCTCAATCTTCAAGGATTGCATTGAAGCTATCAAAAAATGCCCGACTCTTCAATTATTCACATCAAAAAGTGCCCCCATCCTTCTCTGCTACATCCTTTCATAGCAGTTGGCCCTATTCCAAAATGAGGCATATATTTTTTGCACTGTAGACCTACCTCAATTAGGGGGTATGGATACATCATTGTGGCCATAGATTACTTCACTAAATGGGTTGAGTCTATGCCTATGTACGAATAAGATGGAAAGACAACTGCTCTTTTTCTATTTAACCATATTATTTCTAGATTTGGGATTCCTAGGGCCACTGTGAGTGATCACAAGTCACATTTCTAGAACAAGATGATGGAAAAATTAAGTGCAAAATTAGGGTTTCACCATGATAACTCTACTCCTTACTATCCATAGGCCAACGCCCAGGTTGAAGCAATCAATAAAGAAGTTAAAAACTATGCTTCAACGAATGGTAGGACAGGCTAAGTCTAATTGGCATTTGCAACTTTTTCCCACACTATTGGCCTATAGGTATACCATCAAAATATCCACTGGTTTCACACCATTTCAATTGGTGTATGGAATAGAGGCCACTCTTCCAATAGAGTGTGAAATTACTTCTCTGAAACTCACTATAGAACTATTAGCTAATACCACTATAGAGGAAGAATGTTTCTTTTACTTAAACAAGCTTGATCAAACTCATCATGATGCGGCCTTATAAAATGAGGCACACAAATGATGAATGAAATCTCAGTAGGATATATTTGTTCAACCCTGCTCTTTCAATGAACGAGACTTGATCTTGACCTATGACCAAAAACACTATAATTTGGGGGCTGGGAAAGTAGAGTCTATGTGGCATAGGCCTTATATTATCAGTCGTGTCTTAGAGAAATATGCATATGAGTTAATATATTATGACGTGATACCTTTGGGAGAGCCCGCAATAGGATCTACCTCAAAAATACTATGCCTAGGTCATCTAGCATAGTTTCATTGTAAATATTGTTTATAGAGTGTTGTGTGTTTCTTGAAAAGTGTGGTTTTTAGTGTGGATACAAGATGTGTTTTTTTGCAACCCTACTTATATAGTCCTATGTTTAATGGACAGATGACCACCTATACTGGTTTCACGTATGGTGTTAATTGTTGCACCTTGAATCTTGCATCGACAGCTTGGGTGTTGTACTCTCCTACAAGTGATCTGGTGAGTTCAGGGGGAAATTTTTTGGGTCCCACAACAAACAACCTCATAGAATATCATGCGGTGATTGGTTTGTTGATAGAGTCCTTGGTTAGTGATGTGAGAGAAATTAGGTTTTACGTCTTAGACTCGGAGTTGGTAGTGCTTCAGTTAAACTGAGTCTACACCATTCAGAACGAGCCCTACTTCTTCATACATTTAGAAGATTTGGGATTTTAGAGAGGTCTTTTGAGAAGGTCTCTAATCAACACATTCTGAGACATTTAAATGTTGTGGCAGATTCATTAGTAAATTTTGTCTTAGATTGGTATCTTTCTCATAGTTAAGTTCATTTTAACATAAAAAACATGCATTGGATTCATACTAGGAATTCATTCACAAATCAAATTTTCACACACATATGTAAATAAAAAAATTTCACATATATATAAAAGGTAAAGTTGAGATACATAAAGAACTGAAGCATCAAGCTTTCAGATCACTCGAAGTTTGGCACTATCATAGTTTCAAAACACATATGTGGGGAAAAAGCTGAAGCTTTGAAGCTTTCAATGTAAATACAGTACAAAAATGAGGGAGCCACTATGGGATAATCCTTGTGGTTGTGCTCATGGTATCAAATCACGGCCTGAGCCACTCTACGGAGTAGCCCCCCGAAGTGGCCTGAAACCCCTGCAGTCTGGCACTGGTACGACCTGGGTAGATCATTGATGGAAATATATGGGATCCCCATAGTCAAGCGTTGTAGGTTCTTCTCAATCTCCTTGAGGTCCTCATCCACCTCTGTGCGATGAATCACCATCTCTCGGACTGCTCCTCGCCTCTCTATAGGCGAGACCCAACTAGACGAGAAGGCCCCATACCTGCATAAGAAATTTTTGCACATCTCAGCATTACATCATAAAAATCAATATAAAATTAAAAATACAGAAAAAACATGGATAATGGTTTCTTTCTTACAACGATCATCCCACTCCTACCCATCTAGAATTGGAAGGTCACTATCCTCTCAAAAGTCGGTCCCCGCATAGGCATAGTCCTCTACCATCAAAAGTTGGCTCCTCAACCAATAGAAAAGGGCTTGCCCATAGGTAACTCCAGGGCCTCCTCCACCACCATGGCTAGCCATGGCATCCACCCACCTACTCATCTGAGGATCCTTGGCATCTAGGCTGCTCAGTGGAACCTGAGGTCTCATCAATGGTACCCTCTCTAGAAAGAAGGACACCATTATTGCCCAATAGTCGAATTGCTTCAGCTCTCCCCTCCTGCATTTGGTGAGCTGATATTTCAAGATAAACAATAGACCCTCACTTTAGTTGAATATAGTGGGATCCATGTACTCTATAGCATACAACATGTGTGCCCATGTGTTCAGGTGAGTTGGCCTAGTGTCTGCAACCTTCTCAATGATAAAGGCCACGGTCCTCAATGGTCTATCTATGATGTGCTTGATGGGAGTTTTCGCACCAATTGAACAAGTCCCTATCGAGCAATGGTCATTGATCAAGTCATCTATGGATCCCTCACCACCCTGTGGTCCTGTCATTACTACTGGTCTTCCCCTATGGGATAGACCAGTCAAGAAATAGATATCCTCTATATCTATTGTAAGAGTGTGAGTGCCAACCACAAAGTGCTGGTGGTCTGGATCCCACATACATATCATGTGCTCTAGCAAACGCACATACTCTCTCATCCCTGGTATTTGGAATAATTTAAGAAGCCCTCAAAGTCACTGGATCATTGCATTCATGGAGGTCATCCAATTCATGTTTCCTCTTTTTCCATATAACCATTTTGACTCTGGTTTTTCCTACAAAACACATTTAAACATTAATTAGAAGCAAGTTGGAATCATTGAAAGGAAAGAAAACAACTTTAAATTATCTATGTGTTTATTTTTTGGGAGCCCTGTCCGCTAGCGCATTGTCTGTAGTAGAACAGAGCACCGGCGCCTTTACCCCATGTAGATAGAGCACCCTCAGCTCCCTTTCCTCCTTCGAGAGGTGCACCAGTGCACCTCCCGAAAGGGAAAAAGGCGCCATACTGTATATGCTCTTCCTCTTTGGGGATTTTCCCAAAAACTTAAAAAATGACCTTAAAAACAAAAAATGCACCAGCAAAAATGAAGGGATAAGAGTTAGCTATTACCTAGTTCGAGCAGTTCGAGCAGACATGGTCCACAACTCCCGAAATCTACAGTTGAAAATCAACTCCTTTTCACCAATTTCACTTTTTTACTATGGTAAAAGGTCACAATGGTAAAATGTTTACTATATTCCCCTTTTTATAGCAATTTTTATTTTTAATTTTTATATTAAATCAAAATATTTTAATTTTTAGGGTTTTTACCCTTTACTTTCTATAGTTTCATAATGAAATTGATCCTAACTTGATTTTTGAAGATTCCAAGTTATATTTATGAAGCGATATGGCAATGTTATGAGTTTCTTTTGTCTTTTTCAAATTTTGGTCTATGATGAAAAAGTACCGAGCGCCATTCATACCTTTGGCATGCTCGTTAAAAACCTAGTAAAAGGGTATCGAGTACAATTTTTCTGATTTTTCAGACTCGTTAAAAGTGGTTTATGAGAAAGAGGACCCCTTATGGAGTCACATTTAAGCACGGGAGCTTTACTTGTTGACCAATATCATAGCACGTTAGATCATATTGTGGGTTTTAAAATTGTCAAAAATTGAACCAATATATTGCATGTATTTGGGGGATGAGGGGTTTAAGGTGGGGAGGTGGTAGGGTGGTTTATAAGGATTGGGGTATTAAAAAAGGTTGAGGGGAGGGTTTAGGTATTGGGAGCGGGTTTCGACAAAAATATTTTGGTTCAATATCTACCAAAATTAAGGGTATTCTTTCATATCCCACGATTACACGTGATATGTGAGAATTTCACTGAGTGAAGTCCCCGTGCATTTAAGCTCTTTTTAGACTCCTTAAAACACGAAAATATTTCCAAGTGAACTTGTCTTCTTCACGCTCATAAAAGTACTTGAAGAGTCGTCTTTCTGACGATAGTTTACCCCTTTTTTGGTTCGTATTGACTAATTACAAAAAAAGAATACTCTAGTTGAATTTAGCTAGAAGAGTTCTCTTGGGCATTATTTTATACTTTTTCTGTCCCTAAGGACTAAATCATATGAAAAAGGACATTTTCGGAGTCTCCTTCTGTATTCGTTCAAACTCTCTAAACATGAAATGTACTGAGTTGGCTTTCATTGAACTCGCTAAATTAAAAATTGAGAGACCATCTTTTTGGAATGAACCTCTCCTTTCTTAGGTTGGTAGAACATATGAGAATGGACTCATCTGCCGATGAGCTACAATGAGTGTTTGTTACCCTATTTGAACTCATAAAAAAGAAAAGAGGCACTCATCCTTCATGATGGGGAAATTAAGGGAATGGGGAATATATTTTCATTTGTATCAATGGAAACTCACAGTCCACCTTTGAACATGGCACCTTTCTGCATTTTCATTTTTGAACAGTTGGGTATCCAGGTTGTCATCGAGTCAATCCACTTTCGTGAGTCACCTGACTCCTTGAGTCAATTCAAAGAATGCATCGCCATATCCTTGCATTATATCTAGTTTCCATCTGGCCAATTCAATGTTGCCAAGTCATTTGTCATACCACAATTTGTTCAAAGGATGTCTCTTTTGGAATCCACCTCATCAGTAACTTTACCTTCCTATAAATTAGTTCGTGTTTGAGTCAGTTTCATGGTTTTTTCATCACTTCAAAATTAACTTTTGTTCCATGTTTCATGTCGATGATGGGACAAACATCATGGCCCTGCTTCGACGAATCTATTCCTATCAACTTCAACACATCATCCAAGAATTAGATTTAGAAACCAGTCAAGTACCTTGTAGCCTGCATGCCTCAGTGGCAGGTTTCCTCACTTTTGACAGTAGGTTTTCATCAATGACCTCTAATCGAAATATTCTATCAAGTGTTCGACTTCAAAACCATTATTCACACTTGGGAGAATGAATTGAGATACCTTGGGTATCATTGACATCAATGGTGATTTCCCTCGCACTTGTTAACAATCTACATCAATGACTGGTAATCAAGTGGTTTCTACCATGTTTGACATCACTACATCTATTCACATGGCTAGAATCGTATAGTTTAAGGATTGAAATGAATACCCTGAGTAGTTAGGCTTCACATTGTTTGGTGGCTATGTTCAGCATCGAGTTTGGATAGCATGGATCTACTTTATATGTTCTATAGTCGTGTTTCACTTTCTACATCATTGATCAAGGATCTACAGTGTATTTTTGGTATCCATGATATGGGCATCTTCATGGATCTACAGTGTATTCCTGCTATCCATGACATAGTCATCTTCATGGATCTGTAGTGTATGGGTCCACAACCATGATTGAGTCAGATAAGCTAGTTACTGGTATTATGTCAATTGTGAGCTCATCTCTCTTTGCCTTTGATACCAGATCGATGTCTAACAAATTATTTTACCTATCACTTCCTTCTAGCTTCATACTTTGGGGGGCATTCTGTTGCACCTGAAACATCCACTGATGCCTGAGCACCCTTCAAAGCACTTGGCCAGGGATTCTTTTGGAAGTTTTTTCCCACTCTTAAGTAGGTTGGCGCACTTTCTCCCTTATGACAGAGCATCTATGCATGTTGATCATTGACATCATGCACTACCAACACCTTTACCATGTTCACATAAAGTGTCGATTCCTTTATCCTTTCTGCAAGAATCGTTGACAAACTTAAAAAGGGAAAACATGAAGTTTCGAGAAGCTTCCATACGAAAGCTCTCATGGAGGAAGTTCCTATTAGTTAGGGAGAGTTAGCACTCGACCTCCTCACCCTTGGGGATCATTCCCAATACCTTTCCTAAATAATCTCATCTCATATGAGCCTCCCTTGGCCTATAAAAGAAGGCTTCATGGACTATGTGAAGGGAGACCAAGAAAGCATCCTTATGCTGTTGGATTGATGTGTGGTATTGAGGCAAAGTGGAGTGAGTTTGTGTGCAAAGAGATTTGTGTGAGTGAATAGTTTTCTGAGTGTGTCAAATACCATTGTGGAAGACAAAGCTATAGACATCAAGGATTTGGTTGTAGCTTTACCTTCTTATTTGATTAATACAAAAGTGTTCCCCTTTCCCATATTTTATTTGTGTTAATATCAATCAATTATTATTAGATTCCTTGATCACTAATATGTATTGTTAATCTATATAGTTACTATTATCTTGTTGTCTTGTTTTTTTATTCTTCTTTGCAAGTACTATAGATCGCATGAAGAGCAGTGGAACGAAGACTAGAGCATTCAGATATGAGGTAAAAGAGTAATTTCATTCAAGCAGATTAACCATCTAGGGAAATGATATACTGTTGTGGTGTTTTGTTCTAGACTTGTACCATACAGGCTAGAGGAACAAGCGGTGTCTACATTGGTTGGAGAATTCCTACAAACACAAGCACATCTTTTACAACATCAACAACCTTGTTTTAAACATATGTCATCAACTCATATTGGTGAGTCAACATATTCCAATTTTGAGTACTTAGATAGTGTGCCCAAAATAGATGCCAACAACAAAAAACTTCCATCCTTATATCATTAGCTGCATGTTTCATTTGCATGAGAACATGCCAACTCTTGAGTGCAAGGGAGAAATATGGAGATGCCTCCTACATCTCAATATTTTCAACAACAACCTATTGATTCTTCAAAGAAGCAGTCTGGTAATAAATGTTAAAGAATGCATCTCATATACTCTGTTTAATATTTTCAACATGAAGATTTGATTTCAGTTTGCATACTTTATTAACGTTGGTCATGACATGTAGGTGCAGGGGTGTTCCATCATCCACAAAATATTGGTTTAGAGGGCCATCATTTGTGGAAGAGAAGTTACCACCGAAACTCTGACTTCTGATTTCCTATGCATTGCTACTAGTTGTTTCTTAGCATGTCAAGGAGATCAACCTCAACATATACAACAACATGAGTTCCAAGAAATCTTATCCATTCTTAGATTATCATGAACAAATTTTCCAGCAAGATAATATCAACATTAGTAAATTGTCCCTGGGGTTTACTGAGTTTCTTCATCTAGGTAGCAGTCAATTCCTTGTAGCATCCTTTCAACATCAACAACCGAAGCAAAAAAAAATCGTCCATCCGGCATGATCAACATTCAAAGTTGTAGCAGCAACAAAAAGCACATTTCAATCTATTTTCAGTTGAATCCCAACATCCTTCTGTCCACATCATACAACCATATTTCAAGCGAGCTAGAATTCATCCATATTATCAAGCAAGCCAGAATTCATCCCTATTATTAAGCAAATCAAAATTAAGCCAAAGAAATTGTCTCTCCTATTATCATACACCATGTGGAAGTAAAGTTGGGTAAGAAGTTTTTATTTATAGGTAGTCATCTAACTTGTGATTCTTCATATATGAAACCCTTGAATCCTTTTCATATCTCTCATCCCTTCATACACTATATCCATATTCACTTCATAGCTTATCGAATTTTCTTTGTTCATTATGTACATTGTATCATCAACTATTTCCTTTTGGCATTGATAATTTTGAAGAATCCAAGTGAGAAATAGGCCTATGTTCATTCATGACTTACATCACCTATGTGGTTACTGGTTTCATTACTAAATTGTCATCCTAATCTTCCCTATTTGGTACAAGAAGTATATCATCAAGAACACCAAAGCATATGTATCATGCAAAGGATGTAAGACCATATATTATATCGAGACAAGTACTTCCTATGTATCTATGTTGAATGAAGACATGCGACAATGTGAGCGTGGGGGAGATGTTGGGCCTCGAAAATGACATACTTCATGATGCCATTTAGTCAATTTTCATTCACTCTATCCTCTCATCTTCATCCATTTCATCACCCATATTCATATAGTTCTCCATTTCTATCATATATGGCCTTCATGTGGCACACATGCACTAAAATGGTTAAAATCCCATGTTATGATGATTACTTAGTGTAGAAATTATGATTCCTAACTTACTTCTAGAATTGTAGTAGGTATACTCATCATTTCAGTAGTGTATTACCGGAACTTTCCATTCCGGTAGTCACCCCTTTGTTACAAAAATATTATTTTCTACCATCCTCCTTCCCTTCCTACTGTGTTATTGATTCATAATAGTTTGGTCAAAGCCTGTTGCCTTAGCTACCAAAATTCTGGAAATGTTTGATTTTTTGGTCAACTTGTCATGCACTTTCTGAGCAAATGGAGATAAATATCAAAATTATAAACATGGGTTTTTCGCAGGATGGGGTCATTTAGGTGACTCGCGAGGAAAATCCTAGATGATTTGATGGGTTATTTGGATCTCTAAAACATGTCATTTTGGCAATTTCCTACAATTCTGGTAGTGCAGCCATAATTCCAGTAATTAAGCAGTTCGATCATGTTTCACCTCTTCTCCGCGGATTTGGTCATATGGATCTCATGGATTGTCATCTCAATAACCTCTCCAAACCATCTTAATATTAAACCCAATATTTTATGAAAAAATCGACATGCATTCAAGATTTTTTTTTATGAGATCCACTTGTTTTGGATATGATCTTATCCACATGTAACCTATTCTCCTTTGAATAAAATGTATAAATATTGGATGTATCATTCAGATAAAAAAGGTTAGATGTTATGGAAGAGGTTAGAGGATTAGAGAGTGAGAGGTTGGAGCATTGCACTTATTGTAATCTTCAATGTTGGAATAGATAAATCTTGTTGGTGCATATTTTGAGCTAGTACTGTAGTCGTCTTTGGAAATGTATGCCAAGGTAGGAAGGCCACCCTCTCTTTGGTATACACTGACCAATTAGTTTCCTTTTTTTGTGATGTTCTTTCATTATTTGTTCATTTCTTTATTCTCTTTCAATTCTTGCAAAGTGTGGTTTCCCTATAGAGTTCAGCATTGACGGCTGAGTTTCTTTAATGATCACAAAACCAATTGATGCTCTTGCTTATAAAACAAAGGAATGTGGTTAATGACTAGAATATAAGGCCGGTGACCAACTTGATCTCTATAGCATTTATTTTCATGTAATTTACGTTTCCATCACTTTACATTTCATGTAAGTGTGTCAACTAAGTGTGGTTTTACTTTTTATTCTCAAGTGGTTTTGTTTCCTCCTCTTGATTAGTTTACATGTATGTGACTGATTTTTTGTCATTCTGGTAATATTGAAAACCATTATAAGTGTCATTGTTACACTTTAGAAAATAGTGGTGGGTTATACATAGGGTGAATCCATACAGACTATCATCAATCGGTTAAGGGAGTTGCTTGTTTTAAGATATATTTCTACCTGATTTGGTTATAGAAGGCGGAGATTGTTGTCTAAACATTTTGATAATGGTGAATAGTCCTTATGTTGATTCTTGAATAATTGGAAGTTATATTGTTTAAACATATATTTCATGATTTAGTCCAATTCACTTGATACCTCATTGGGGAGATTAGCTAGCTACTAGTGTGTTTTAATTTCTTCCCTACTTGATTTGGATATCGAAGGCATGGTTGTTTCCTAGAAACTATGATAATGTTCATTGTTCTACACATACATAATGAATCTCAATGAACCTACCTAATACCCCATTGAGTAGGCGAGTTGGTGTGCCTAATTAAAGTGACCAATTGAGTCCTGATTTTGCATATACTTTGCACGATACCCCATCAGTTTATTGACCCTAGTGGATAATTTATGTGAGGTAAAACAAATCATTTATTTATCCCAACAAGGTTCCTATCACACCCAATCTTTATGCTCACTACATAGCCATGTGTTTTCTCTAAACTCTATTTTCTTCTTGGACAATTTCGAATTTATGGTAAACACATAGTTTGGTAATGGTAATGGTAATGAACAAGAAGAGGAAAAACTCTATGTAGTGTAAATTTGCATGATATAAATGAGTAGGAGACTCCAAAGGATTAGATAGGATGGTGAAAATACAACTAGCATAACTTTTGGCCATAGACTAAAGAACTTTTAACCACTGACATAATTGTTATAGAGGTACATCCATCATATGCTTCCATAACTACATGAACAAACCTTCCCTACAAACCTCACGGATGCATTCAATAGTTAAAAGGGAGTAATTGTCTCATTTAAGGAACATTTCATCCATTGTGTGAGTTCTAATGTTGAACCTTGATAATATGCTTGATTTAATTTCCCATAGACCCCCTTTCATCTTCCCCTTTAGTGGAATCATAGCCCCTGCAGTGTTATTTACACAACCATCTTATTTTATTATTTTTCCAACATAATATTTCATAGCTTTCAAGTTAGTCTGACAAGGAAACCACAAGGTATATATATAAATATTTACATTATACATTCCTAGCCATTCACTAGATGGGCCTTGGCCTTGACATCCACACTAGGAATCCATACTAGCATATTTATATCATTTACATAATTTTGGCTTAATACACTTCAAGACGAAAAAGGGGGTATTACATTGCATGTATAGCTATAAGGGCATCTAAGTTCTATGTTAAGCCTAAATTGGTCTTCATGCATCAATGTACAATTCAAATTTCCTAGTTCTTTAGGAATTTCAATTGCATATATGTACACCATTGAGCATTCTTTGTATGTTAATAGAATCAATGGATTACTGAATAAGAGTTCAATTCTTTGCTCCAAATTTTTTATCTTCACTCTCTCTTCTCTATTTTCCTCTCTAAAATTTATTAAAGTATTATTGTTCATTAGATTTCTAATTAGTTTTGATCTGTTGCAGGTGATCAAAGATTGTACTATTTATTTTATTTGTTATTTATTTATTTTCAGTTCTCTTCACAACTTCATGCTATAATGATTATTGGAAATATGTTCCAATGGAAAATAATGAACATAAATATTTCAAAGAAATCAAATGTAAAAGTAGCCAAGTTCCAATTCTAAGATTGCCTAATTTTCAATATTGTTTTCAGATAGAGACAAATGAAAGATAGCATTATATGGGACACATATTGATATAGGGAGATAATTTGTTTATTAGCATTTTAAGTCATTTCATGGAGAGTTATTGAACTACTTGTCCATGAAAAGGAGCTCTTTGTTTTACTATAGGAAATTAAGAAGTGGAAGAAATGTCTATTGAGAAAGGAAACCACAATCCACATTGATAAACAACTCTTGTACATTAGTTGGAATCTAGATTTAGCTACAACAAGTGATTAGTCAATACAAGTGGATGGGGATTTTGCAACAATTTCATCTAGTCATCAAGTATAATAAGGGTGGTACTAAAAAGTTGTTGGAAATGTTGACATAAGGAGTATCAATTTAATATTACAACTTTAGGTACTCTTCTATAGATGGAAAATTTCACCCATTATTCACACAAACAATAATATACTAGAAGATGGTAACTCTAAGGAGATATTTTAATAACTACAAGGCTATGTTCCTAAAGAATAAAGTGACAACAAGGTTTTTTTCCATATCAAATATCATGGTTGACACTCTATAACATGGATAAGATCTGTGTGACTATTGGTGAGATAAGAAAAATTATATTCATAACTTCAGGTTGAAATCCCATTTTGGTGTTGAAGATCGTTTCCATCTTGTAGCGGTATTTGTAATAGAAAAAACAAAAGAATATGTAACTCAATCATTAGACTGTGCATAGTCTATTGTACCAATGAAACCAACTATATAAATCAAGATTTATATCATAATTACATTTGACAAGAACTAGAACACACAATAGCATCTCCTTGGACTTTATGGGTGGTTGATTTACAAGACCGAAATTGGGATATGACTGTGTTTTTGTGGTGGTCAAAAAATTTAGTAATATGTGCATCCTAATTTCTTATACAAACACCATCAAGGGACAATAGGAAAAGAAAATGTTCTTTGAGAGGATCCGGTGCACTTTAGGATGCCAAGTAGCATTATTCATTCCATGGATATAATATTTCTTAGTTTTCTTTTGACTATGCTTTCAGAGAAGATGGATATAAATATGAAGAGATCCGCTTCTTTTCATCAACAAATGGATTTCTAGACATAAGTGATGAACAAGATATCGGTTGATATTTTGAGGAGTTGTAATAAGGAACATCCAAGGAATGATGATGAGAATTTTATTTACATTAACACTTCTATAATAAATTAGTCAATAATTCCACTTGTAACTATTATTTTTAGACTTGTTTTGAATATTCCTCACCTTCACCTCTAAATAATTAGTTTGGAAAACGTGGAAGAGGGAATGAAGACACCATAGTAGAAGCGTTGAATGTTCATATTCATAGATAAGATCATCCATTTACAAGTACAAAAGATACTAATTAAATCAAAGATAAAAATATAAGACTAGGCATGATCTAGACAGCATTAACAAGATGTTCAACATAGGATATCAAGTCTATTTTCAATTGGACAAGGATAGGTTGTAAGGACAGAGTAATAGATTTTATTGTTTATGATATGTGCATTTTGAACTATTGGAAAGGGTAGGTTATAATTATTACAAACTTAATCTACCTGCATACATGCACATATTTTACTAAGTAGTGAATGCAGATAGTTTGGAAATGATCCATGCATGCTCAATGAAGAAAATGAGGGGAAAGTGTTACCGTGCATATACATGGCATTAGATTCTCAAGTGTATTTAGTGGAAGTTATAGTTATGGAAAGAAAATGAAATCAAGCATCAAGGGACACTAATAACTCTAGCCAATTGGGTTAAAAGGGAAATCTCTTTGAAAGGCGAAGTGGTACTCCAGAGAGCAAGTTTAGGAAATGTTTCTATATCTCCTTTAGTAAACACGTTTGGAGATGAAAAGACTTCTAGAATGATGAGGAATGATCCAAAATGGATCACCATATCATTTTTCCTTTCTTCTACGTTTTACGGTGAAGAATTAAAGTTGTGCACTTATACGAAGAAATTTTAAGGAAAATTTCTCATTTGGAGACAACAAATATACATTTAGGGGTTGAAAAACTGCACTATTAGCATAATGAATGGCCCTAATGGGTGGTACATGTCAATACATTTAAAACAAATAGAATACCTACAAAATGAAGCTTGTACAAAAAGTTTACAATCTCTACAATTGCTTTGACCACCTTAGTACCAAGTGGAAGTGAAATCAAATCCCATAGTTAATAATGTGGATATAGCCATGCATGTTCTTTTAATGGTATTCTCTGATTTCTCACTCACATGTCCAAAATATCCTACTAGAGGACTGTCATATCTCTATAAATAGATCAAAGAAATAGAAAGGAAATTAAACTTAATGAAATGAATGCTTCAACATGCATGCAACATCCATTAAAAGCTATCCATAAAAAGGGAACTGCAATATGTAAAGAATGATGTGTTTCATAATGGTGAAAGAAGGACAATAATGGTTATGTATTTGCTTTATAGTGGAATTTTGACAACATGAGAGTAAGATGAATAAAGATTAATAATGTAATGGTGACTATGAGGGATGTAGTTATAGAGAATATGTTGGACAATTCTTAGAAGATTTTATAATTTCTTTAAAAATAGAAATGATAATTTTTATTATAATTTTCTAAAATGTAGAAATGTGAGTTCTTATTATTTTGTTGAAGGAAAAAAAAGTAATATATCAATCATTAAATTGCCAATAATTGTTTAAATAAATGCATCACTCATAACAAGTATGTGTTTTTATCAGCATTACAAATATTAAAAGTTGGTCAATTTTAGAGTTTATTATATATTTGTTTTATCAATATTATCAGCACAACTACTTAACTTGTAGCCATTATACACCAAAACTAATTCCATCTACTCAACTTATAGACATTATACATCAAAACTAATTCCATCTACTTAACTTGTGGACATTATACATCAAAACTAATTCCATCTTATTTTAATTATTAAAATGTTAAAAATAAATCTTAAAATGAATATTTTTATATGATGATTTTTAAATATTTAATTTATTCATAATTCAATACATCTTCATAGCTATACTTTCCTCAAGGTGTCATGTCATAAATTTTTCATTG
>LPNX010161031.1:17281-37258 GCA_001517045.1 Pseudotsuga menziesii | reverse complement strand
GAGAGAGAGAGAGAGAGAGAGAGAGAGAGAGAGAGAGAGAGAGAGAGAGAGATATTGGTGGTGGTAGAGAGAGTCATAGAGGGAGAGAGGTAGAGATAGAGAGGGGGAATAGTTGGAGAGAGAAGGTTTAGAGTTTAGATATGGAAATGGGGGAAGGAGGGAGAGAGAGAGAGAGATGGAGAAATTGATAGATAATGAGATCTAATGATGGTCATAAAGAGCATCAAAGAGGGAGTGAGAGAGAGAGGTAGGAAAAAGGAGAGGGAGATAGAGATATATGTTGAGAGTGAGAGGGATAGAGTGATGAAGGTATAGAGAAACAAAGAGGGTGGGATAGATATTGGAGGAGATGAAGGGAGATATAGAGAGCGAGAGAAGGGGGGGGGTTTGGTATAGGTAAATATGGGTAGAGAGAAAGAGACATCAGAATATGGAGAGAGAGATAAGGGGGGAAGGATATAATAAAATATGGAGGGAGAAAAACTTATTCCTTGAGTATTAGAGGAAGCATCTATGAATCTAGGGTTAATAAATATGTCTTGAACTACCACACAAGACCTATTGAGGGAATCCTTTTCCTATGAGTGGGTATATGGGTGTCATTATTAGGTTTTTAATAATAAAAAATAGTTTTTATTTCCTTGAAATGGTTAAGGATGGAAACAAAAGATTTAGGACCTAGTGGATGATTATGGTCACCTAGGACCCAAAACAATGCAACGAACCACCACACGTGACTTACTTGGGATATTATTCACCTTTGAGTGGGAATATTAATGAAATTACAAGGTTTTGAATAATAGGTATGGATATTGGGGTTCTTAACATGGTATATGGAGGAATATTAGGCCTTAGGACCAAAGGAAGAGTTCGAGCATTGAGGCCCAAGAACAAATCATAGCTTGAACCACCACACATGACCTCCCAAGGTTATCCTTAGCCGCTAAAGAATGGATATATATATGGAAGTATGAAATTACTGAGCACTATGTATGAGTCTTGGGGTCTTTGAAATTATTACGTAAAGATCCTAATATTTAGACCATAAAGGAAATTTTAGGAAATCTATGGCTATGAATGATGACCTAAGATACACCATAGAATCTCGCAAGGGTATCTTTGTATTCCAACTCGGGATATGAGATCTATGAGGATATTGTGAGTACTAGGGGATTTGAAATGGTTAGTGATGTCCTTTATTATATAAATTATGATTAAAATACAAAATTATGTGAAGAAAATTACCTAATTAAATATTATAAGTGTTTATTGTCATGAAGAACACCTCCAACCACCACATAGGACCCATAAAGTTTATCATTTCCCCTGAATATATATATTAGTGTCGTTGGGAGGTTTTGGATATTGGATATGATCCTATATGCCTTAGACATGGGATATAGTTGAATGAGGAAACATAAGCTTGATACACTAGAGGAATATTATAACTAGTCAAGTTCAATAATCATGAGACAAACAGCCACACATGACCTTGCGTGTATTATTCCTTTGAGTGAGGATATTAAGAATGTTTTGAGAACTATATATAGGTACTTAGTTCCTAAATGAATATTACAGGAGTCTGGGCCTAGTAATGAATCCTTGACCTAATTCCTTAACCTCTTGAGGATATACCCCCCACCCCCCCAAGAGAGGATATATACATCATTTTAACATTTCAAGCACAAGGTATGGTTCATGGTGCCCTCAACATGGTCAAGGGAGGAAACATGGGAATTAGTCCCTAAATAAGTATTGCATACATCTAAGGCCAATAATAATCCCTAACCAACATAGTACATGATCTCCCAAGGTGATTCTTCACCTTTTAGTGGGCATATTAAAACACTCTAGCTTTTTGTGAACTATGTATTGGTAATGAGGCCTATACCAAAACCAACTCCTAAACATTGGGCATTAGGTGTAAAAGGTAACTTATAAATCTTAAGGGAAATGGCCAAGACCTTGAGACACTACACATGTTCCAAGACAAATGTCCTAGTGAGGATATGATCAACATTAGTAGTTCTTGAGTGGTAGGCTTAGGTGTCAAGAAACTAACCATGGTCGACAAAGGGAGCTAAATAATGAGGCTAATTAAAGAGAATATAGGGCTGAATGTCCATAAATGACAGATAAAAACACCATAGATGATTTGTTAAGGGGATATTTAGCATACAGGTGGGAATATGGGAAACATCATGAATTATGTAGCACTATATGGGTCTGAACACATTGAATATGATTTATAAAAGAGAATGAGGCATTGGGACCTCAAGGAATCATATAGGGATCTAGGTCACAAAACAACCCATTAAACAAGAACAATTAACCTTTCCATATTATATTTATCTTTTGACCAGGGATATATGTCCAATTCAGAATATTCTAGGACTAAGTATGTGTCTCAAGTCTATGGACATGGTCATGGGAAAAGGTCCAATATTTGGGCCCTAAATAAAGCTTCTAGGCATATGGGGCCATTAACAGTGCCTCCAACAACTGCATGAGAACTCCTAATTAGAGAATCCTTCAATTTTTAGTGGGGATGTGGGTGCTATTAGCATTCCTTTAGAATTACATTGACACAATATTACTATTACATTGAAGCACCACAACTTATATCTTGTGTCTAAATCAATAAAATAGGTAACAATAGTGAACACATGTTCATGGGCAGTATTTTTTTCCATTACTACATTCCCTTAACATGCATGGATGAAGTTTAGGCGTGCACTGGAATAATTATTAGGATCAATGGAACATGTGAATCCCTTGAAAAAATGTTTGCTTATGGGAAATAACACGCTCACACTTTTGTTGGGATATTTCCCTCCATGTTTCCTATCTCTTTCTCGTAATACTACAGAAATAAAATTACCGCAATATTTTGCTGCTTGTGAAAAAACAAGCTTCAATATATTCATTGTGTTTTGATTGAAAAGGAGAAATACTGATTGGGAAGCAATTTGATGTCTTCTTATGTGTTTTAGAGGACAAATATTGTGTATGTAAATGAGAACATGTGAAATTGGTGAAGATGTGACCTCTTAAACTATTCTCATAGAAGTGAAATTTTGAAATTATCATACAAGTAAATTTGTGTGATTGGACTAAAATTCTTTTCACATTCACTAGTTCCAAGCCAAATGATGTGTAGTTGAATGAGAGTATGCAATTGGTGAATTAATCTAGTCTCTTGAACTATTTATTTGGAACATAAATTGTCAAATTGGTGAAGAAATGGCCTCTTGAACTATTGTCATAGAAGTGAAATTGTGAAATTCTAATTTCTAAGTAACTTTTTGTAATTGGAATAAAATCCTTCTCATATTCACTAGTTCAAGGAAAATGTTATGTGTTTGAATGGGAGTGCATGAAATTGGTTCAATAAGTATCTTGAACTATGTATTTGGAATATAATTTCATAATTTGGTGAATAAATGGCCTCTTGTACTACTCTCATAGAAGTGAAATTGTGAAATTATAATATAAGTACTTTTTTATAATTGGAATAAAACTGTCTCAAGTACGTGTTTACCTGTTTAGTTATATTAGGGTTTTACAAGTACGTGTTTAGTTATATTAGGGTTTTACAAGTACGTGTTTAGTTATATTAGGGTTTTACAAACGTACAACCGTATTGATTTCCATTTCAATAACCTCTCCAGTCTCCGAATTACATTTATGAAAAAACTAACTATGGACCTACTTTGTCGATATTTTAGTACATCTTCCCACAGGTGGTAACTGAAAAAAAATACAAGAGGAGAGACATATCTCTTTTCTCAACTGCTCGAAATGGAATTTCAACTAGAGACTAGAGATTGAATAAAGATTGAAGAAAAAGTAGCAACTGTTAAGGATGGATTCAAGAATAGTGATCGATAGCTCCCTGTTCATATTTCTTCTGTTTCTACATTTGGCTTTCGCCTCTTCTGGAGGGAAAGTTATAGATACGGGAGGCTGGAGGTATCGGCACCACCTCTACTGGACGACCATCCTTAACAACCACGTACGTTCGGTCCATCCAACGGACCAACATCGAAGTCAATCTCAATCTCGGCGTACACAAATAAGATTGACAACTGAATTTAATCTATTCATTCATCTAGGGTTTATGTTCCCGATTTGCAAACAAGGGGTGTGGCAAATCCAATTTCTTTCTTGTAACAAATTAATTATATACAACAATCTTCTTTGATAGGCAAACCTACGAAAGGCGTTTAATAATGGAACAAAGAATTTACTTTATTTATTATGGAAAGTGGTGTTTATATTTTATAATTTGGGTGGATATGAAGGAATGTCCTAGTATATATATATATATTTTAAGAGAAGTGTATTATTAAGATTTTTTTTTTCCAAATTCAAAAAAAGTGTTGTAATAATTTAACTTAACCATAAGTTAAATGTTAGTTTTATTAATATTATTAAATCTTATTATATTGATTTATTTTAGAATATCAATTACTTGAGTTAAATTTTATTATATTGATTTATTTTAGAATATTAATTACTTGAGTTCAGATTGGGTGGTTAGGAGCTTTGGTTATGATACTTCTTACATAAGTTCAAATCTAGCTTGCAACATGTTATAATGCACATTGGAAATACCTTGATTCTCGCACAAGTTTAAATCTAACTTACAACATATTATAATGCAAGTTGGAGATACCTTGATTCTTATAATTAATGTAAAAAATGTTTGTGACTTGGTACACCTCGTATCTATGACATATTGGAAGGCTCACATCTGCAAAGGGTCCATAGAGTTTTCGTCATTCATGTCCACCCACCCATTGTCTAATGAAGCCTGAGGACAATCCACCATGTGACTGAACTTCGACTAGACCGACCGAATACATGTTCAGGTTTTGCCCAGCGTTGCTGCGGGGTTTTTTTATCTTTTCAAGAAATAAATTATTTTCTTAAAAAAGTTTAAAGATAAAGAAATAAATTTCTAAAAAGTTTTCTATTACTTTGCTGCGGGGCAAAGTTTAAAGGTAAAGAAATAAATTATTTTGCTGTTGGGCAAATGAGCAAATTATTTTCTAAAAAGTTTAAAGATACAGAAATAAATTTCAATCCATTTCATGATGGGAGAAAAGTTTGAAAGGTTTAACATATAATTTAGAATTAATGAGATTACAAAGCACGATAAAGATGGAGGTGGAATGATAAGCCTAATGTGATGCAAGGAGATAAACCAAGTGGAAGGTAAACACTATAGGATATATGCTTTTGATTACACATAAAAAAAATGTTTAGAGAATGTTTCTATAATGTAGTGAATCTTTTCATATGAAGAGTGAATAGTCATTTTTTACTAATTTTTCAAAAAAAAAAGATACTAGTCCAAAAAAATATTATTGGAAATAAAGTGAAATATGTTTTTGGACACCCTATTGATTTCAAAAGTAGAAATTTGAAAAAATTAAATAATGTAGTATGGTAAATTTGGTCATATAAATTATAGAAAATTGCAAGAGATGATAGAGAATAGCATGGTTAAAATCTTGAAAAAAAAAAAGTTTCGAAAGGATTTTGTGAAGGTTTTGTTTTACGGAAACATCATTCATGTACTTTTCCATCAAGAAAAAAATGTTGTGGAGTGCATCATTCATCTCTTTATGATGCTAGGTGTTTCTTCATTTTCATTTATGATTATAGTAAAAGAGTGCATCATTCATCTCTTTATGATTCTAGTGTCTCTTAATTTTCATGCATGATTATAGTAAAAGAGTTTGGGTTTATTTTATTGAAGAAAAAATTGAATCATGTGATTTCTCTAAAAAATTTAAATCCTTGGTTGAAAATCATGGTGGTAATAGAATTGGTGCTTTGAGAGTTAATAAAGAGGGTGAAGTAACTTATATTTATGCATTTGAATAATTTTTTGAAAAATATCGTATTAAAATGCAAATAATATCTATGTATAATCTTTTGCAAAATGGGGTGGACGATCCAATGAATACAACCTTATGCATTTGAATCAGTTTTTGAAAAATATGGTTTTAAAATCCAAATAATATCTATGTATAATCTTATGAAAAATGGGGTAGACGATCCAATGAATACAACCTTGCTTGAGATGGCTCGATGCATGTTACATTATAAAAGTTTGCATAGCATAATTTGGGGTTTGGTTGTTTCTTGAGCAACATATACAATTAATATGATACCCATAAAAGTTTGCATAGCATAATTTGGGGTTTGGTTGTTTCTTGAGCAACATATACAATTAATATGACACCCATAAAATCTCTTAAATGAATGACCACTTAGGAAGTATGGAGTGGTAAGAAGCCACACACAGGTTATATTAAAGTCTTTTGTTGCATTTCTCGCACACATTCCACATGAAAATAGAAGAAAATTAGAGCTAAAAGTCATAAATGCTTGTTTGTGGGTTATAATGAAGACTGAGAGGATTAAAGGTTATTTGATTTGGAAACAAAAGAGGTTCTTTGTGGGTATAGATGTAAATTTTTCTGATCTTTCTCAACTCATTGCTTCACCTCCTCACTTCTAAGCAATATATGCTTCCCTATTTCTACATACATCAAAAGTAAATGTTAATATTATTATTGATAATGAGATGAATTCTATTGCAATGTATTTTGAAAATGGAATATAATGATGGATATATTCATAATGACTACTATTAGTTAGCTTTGAACATGAATTCCAAAGCAATGATGTAATATCCTGAATTTTGGACCTAACACTTATAGGCATGAGCCTATTGATTATGATGTTATCTTGATGGTTTATTTTGATATATTGGCTCAAAGAACCCACTGCATATGAACATGATGATTTGTTTTATATACTGGGCACAAGCCAATGGTTGATGATATATATATTCTTGTTTGTGTTGGGCATGGACCCTAAAGCACATGATTGATGAGATGTTTTGTGTTGAGTGAGGAAATCTAGAGCACATGAGTAATTAATGTTGTGTTGAGTGAGAAGCTTTGGACCACATGAGTATTTATAATTTTGTTGAGCATAAAGCTCAGGAACACTTGAAAATATAAGTTGGAAGTGTTGGGCATAATCCCTGGAGCCTTCCATGCTGATGTTGAGCATAAGCTTTGGAACATCAGATCCTTGGCCATTATATCCCTAGGTGTATCATACAAGTAAATCCTAGCATTAGTGTTGAGCGAAGAGCTCTGGAATTGCACTAAGTTTGTAACTCCCTGTTTTTAGTGTTGAGTATGGGATGTGGTAAGCGCTAGGATTTACTGAAAAGAATTAATGATTCCCGAGAGAAAACGGCTCAAGAAAAATAATGATCTCATCAGACTTATTTATAAGTAATAAAATGAAATTTTGAATTTCTGTATTCTCATCGAGTACTGAAGAACTACCATGTTATATGAGGGAATTCAACATGGAAGGATGTTTAGAGTTTCCTAGCCTAGTAAACCTAACCATCTACCTAATGACCTTAATGAAGAAGTGTCATAAGTCTAGGGATCATAGTATATGATGCCCAAAGGCAAATGTTATATTATTATATTTTATACATGCTATGTATAAAGAATAAACATAGTAATGATATCAATAATGAAATAAAGAAGGAGAAACTCCATTTATTATTATTATTACTAAGAGATCTAAATTAAATAGTACAATACTTACAAGAGTCTAAATAGGAACTAGTTAAAATTTCCTAAGCTAAAGTATTAAAAATATCCAAATTAAATAAAATGGGTTAAATCAAGAAATCAAGGATTTCTTGATTTAACTACCCCTTTGACTGAAAAGTCTGTCTATAAAGTCCCAAGCCAAAGAGAGGCTTGGGGACCTTATCTATTTTTTTTGGAGTCATTATTCTGCCTGCTAATTTCTCAAGAGAGATTTCTTGGAGAACATTTCCCTAATAGGAAGAAGGAGAACTGATCCAGACCTGATATACAAAACTAGGACAACCTCACCTGAGGAGCTCTAAGCTACTTGGATGTTGGAACCGGCTCAGGGGGATCCAAATTTAAAACCAGGAATGATTCCGGGTCATGGTTGGGTGGAATGTGGTAGTTCCCAACTGATTCAGTCATCTAATACAGACGTCATATCTTCCTATGAATGGTTAATGTTGTTTATTTGAGTGTGCATGTTTCAACCATTAAAGGAGATTCAATTTCCAGGTATGAGGTTTTGGACTGCCTATTTCATTTCCTAGATTAAAGTGCTGGCTAGATTATGCCAGGGTTTATATTATATGTTCTAACCCTAGATGTCTTTGTGTTCCCTGTCAAAATTATTTTAAGGGCTTACATTCTAATTTATAAACCCTAGGCTATAATTTATTTCCTATGCTAGATTTATCCAAGGTTTTGTTCCTTTAGCTTACCTCTATAATTTAATTCCTGTTTTCAAGATTATCAAGGGTTTGGTATTTTTAGGTTTTACCTCTATATTATATTCTACTACTTTAATATTGTTTTTCTTACAAACTAAGAATTATATCAGATTACATCCCTAGCTATTTATTTACCTATTTACTCTACTGACATATTCCACATTGTCAACGAATTCATGTTTAAATAAAATACTAGTTTAGATGTAAGCTTAAAGTAAAACCTACATTTAAATTACCATTAACTAAGTATAATAACAAGAAACAAATCAATATATATACATATATATATAGTATCAGGTATAAACTAGAAATATAATTCTAATCTATCATACATTGTTTTTCCATCCAAGAATAAATTAAAAGCATTAAATACTAGAACTAGGATAAGAACTAGCGAAGCCCTTCCCAAGTTTGTATAAATAAACATTATCATAAACCAATTAACCGACCAAGAAATCAAGACCCTACAAATGGTCCACAATTTATACTATCTATACTAGTTACTTCTACGAAGCATAAACAATAATCATATTAGAGGAAATTTCAACTCAAAATGGGCCTTTTAACTTTTATTCAAATTCCATGTCATCATGTGTTAGCCAATGAAATTTCTTTAAATTTGAAATACCGTATAGGTTTTAAACACTTTTTTAATATAAATTTGGGGATAGGTATCATAAAAAAACTACTTTTTTTGTTTGTATTTTTGACATATCTCCTCATGTTTTTACTCAAATTTCGATCGGGAGAGCTTGTTGGATGTGGAATTAAATTCCCCATCCAACAAGTACCCACTCGGCATACTTTTGACGGACCCCGCTACCCCAAAAACAAGAAATACGTGAAAAAATGGAATGATGATGTCATCATTCCATTTTTTCAGGTATTTCTTGTTTTTGGGGTAGCGGGGTCTATCAAAAGTATGCAGAGTGGTTACTTGTTGGATGGGGAATTTAATTCCACATCCAACGAGCTCTCCCGATCGAAATTTGAGTAAAAACACGGGGAGATATGCCAAAAATACAAACAAAAAAGTAGTTTTTTTCTTTTCTTCCTCCAAAATTAATAAATATTATTTTATTATTTTAACTATTATTTTATTAATTCATTTTAGGAGGCCCATTTTGAGTTGAAATTTCCTCTAATGAAATTTATTAACATTACGAATCTGTGGCTTAAATAACAATTCCTTGAAATATATACTATTAAAATCCACATAAACAGAAATCGCATGTCATAATATTACCTACGACAACCATGTAATAATAACCACAGTGTCGTTGCCATGTTAAATTACAAGCTATATACTTAAATAAGAGATCACGGGATTGAATCCTATGGACATTTCAATGCCAATTCACATACCATAATACACAACGCCCATTATATGAAAAACCCCAAGAGCATGTAATACATAGTAATCAATTTATAAAACCTCATTATAATAAACAACAACCTAGGATCGAATCCTGTAGAGTCTTTCTACATTTTATTAAAGCCACGCTATACACAGTTTCGTATGCGGGATGTAAACATTAAACCAATTCTTTACGTAGAGGTCGTAAGACCCTTACATTTCACATACGCTATAATCCATGGCCTCAACCCCATAAATAATCAACAGTAAGCTAAAAATAACTATTTCAATGCTTAACCCTATCAACGAAACAACCTACATCAAAGTTTTCCCACACAGGGTTTACACCCTCGGTCTTGTTTGCATTTGATTTAAATACACATTAAATAATAAAACAGTAAGTATGCACCCATCTATGCTATTGCAGCTACGATGGTGAGTGCCAATGCCATTCATGCCGTGGCATCAAAACCCATCAGCGATGATCGTTTAGTCATCCACTTAACTAATATAACCAACGAAGGTGAATTCCATATAAAACACAGGTATAATAACCATGGAATGAAACACAGCATTATAATAACATCAACGCAGCATAAATTTATACACACAGTAATTATAAATCCATAATCAAGTTTACACAGTCATTTCCATTGGCCATGGCACCATTGCAAGAAACGATGCTGCCCTGGATTTTATCATAAATCAAAACACGATTTACACAATACACACAGATCCTGCCAAAAGTACCAAGGCTCCCATCATTGCTAACAGCACCATAATATTACCAATCCAAAGCTTTATAAACTCAGGCTTGAAGGCCATCGAAACCCCACAACAAACCCCAAGTATGTCGCTACCCAAAAATACAGAGCTCTTCCAAATAGAATCAACCCCAAACTAAAACGCATCTATTGGAACCAGACTTAATCAAACCGCAACCAGGGATGAGTTAGAACTTAGTCTCAACGATAAAGCCAAGAGGTAACCAGTGAATACTTGTTAACAGGATTACCGTAAGGTATGGCTTCGCTGATGGTTTGTATTCAAACTAAGAACCATGCCCCTCCTCACCATCCCTGTAACCTGCAACCACAACATGATAATGATGATGAGAAGTATGAATAGTGAGTAAGCTACAAACAAACAATGAATGCTGTGAAACCCAAACTTTTCTCATACCTGTCATCCTCATGGAAGTCACGTTCTCCATGTTGCACAGAGGCAAAGGGGAAGCAATGAAACTACAAATGACCAAACCTCATTGTGGATCCAAGCCCTATGTTGGGTTGCCACACTTTCCAACGCGCATTAATAGTGCCAACCTGTTTCCCATTAATGACCTCTAAACCCACTTCTCTATAGTTCATAAGCGTTACATTTTCAAATGCCTCCATTTCATGCAAAGTTATAAACCCCATGAAGTATGTTATAAATTTTCCACCCCAATTTTAATACAAGGTATAAGTTATCACACACATCGCATTACGATAGGCTTTACCCTTAGGACTATTCTCATCGAGTTCTTTAGGCTCTAAGCCTAATACCATGGCATATGCAATATGCCATGGTATGTTGCTAAGTATAAGGCCAAGTTTTGTGTTTAACAAAAGAATTATGAACCTGTAAAAGCATAAAATGAAAGTATAAGTTAATTGATTTTCATAAAATAAACATGTAATACAATTATGCTAGGGTATGAATAGTTGATAATAATTACACCATGAATAATAAGTGTCACTTAGATAACTAGTCTATGTCATGTAAATAATAAACGTGGTATTGACCTTGTCACTAACTCGAGTCTGTAAGGAATAATAACAACTAATAGGTGTCAGTAGCTATAAGTATGAGTACTAGTGATCAAATGTTCGGCACTCCATAACAAGTTTTTCATTGCTAAGTACACTTGCATGTAAACAGGTTAAGAGTGCATTAGTTCAATAGAACTAAGTAAGCTTGCTAGAAAAGTAGAAAATTTTACCTCTCAGGTAGTTACATGGGAGAACTAGTCCCGCCACTCCACCCACTTTGGTTCCAAAAACAAAGTTAAGTTAGAACCATGTATATAACAGTAAACACATGTAAAATAAAAAAGAAGTACATAATCAAAGTATCTAACATACCCAACAATGCGTAACCATAAGGATAGCATAGTAATAAACATTACGACACCATAAGTAAACACGGTAAAAATAGTAATAATCATCACTAAAGTGAGGAATTAGAAATTAAGAATAGCTTACGACAAATCAACAATACGATAGAGTACGAAACATTTCGCAAGTTCAATAATGTCCAGAATAGGTAGTGTTTAACTAGCCTAATAAAGAAAAATATTTTCAATTTTTGGGGACATTACAGATGACATTATCATTATTCTAGATAGAAAATGAAGATTATTATTGAAATTTATACATAAGAACATAGGATATATGGAATTTATTTTTGTGGAAAAGGTATTACAATAGTAGTATGTATATTTTCACATTCCATCAATTAGATATTTGAGATCTCTGGATCTAATTGTAAGCAGAAATTTAGATTCAGACGTTTTGAGTGGACACTCCACCCATTTTTAGGAATTATGAGAGATAAAGTAGACATATATATATTTTGGACGTATTGTTGAATAAATAATATAAGAATATGTTTGTTAATAATAAGTAAAAACTTCAAGGAATTTTAAAATCCATATTAACAAATACCTTCATGCCCACTCCCACCACCACCATGCTTAGAAATTGGTTGTACTCAAAACCCTCATTTCAAGAACCATTCAAATATCACATCCCCAATGCTTTAAATCAGATAAAATCCACCTCACTCAAGCTCTTAAATCCATGAACCCAAATAAATAGAAATTTTCGCAAGATACTTCATCCAAAATGTAAACCTAATCCCCCTCCAACTGAACCTCCCATAGCCCTCACCCCCCTCCCTTACATTAATGGAATCACTTACCATTCCCAAAATACTTAGCTAAAAATAATATAAAAACCATTTTCAAACATCACAAGACCCTAAAACAACTCTAGAAGTGTTAAGGATAAAACTAGCCCTTTGTTAACCCACAGAATTTACCAAATCCCTTGCTCTTGTGGCATATCGTACATTGGTCAAATAGGAAGAGCCATCCAAATTAGGTTAAAATAGCACATCACCAACATGAATAACAATCGCATCACCAAATCATCCAATGTATAACATTCTCACAAGTTCAAACACCTAATCTGCTTCAACCCGACCAAACTCTTAACTTCTACTTCCTATTACACATCTTGTCTTATCCGTAAAGCCATTGACATCGAGAAATATCCCGAAAATTTTAATAGGGAGGATGGATGCAAGTGAAGCCAATCTTGGAAGCTCATTATCCATTATCTCTCCAAAGCTTAAGGCTCCTGTTACCAGATGAAATGGCAGGCCTTACCACCGGTAAGCATATGTGGGAAAAGTGACCATTTTCACCTTAGTCACTTGTCCCCAACTACTTCTAAAGTCAAAACCTCCTAGGGAAGAGCCCTATGTAAATACGCAAAAGACACTAAAACAAAAAATATCTCCCTTTGAGGATTGTTAATGATCAGTGCCTAATGGAGTCTAGAATGTGAATGGAGGCTTTGTGTGATGTGTATAGTTGTTGTCGTAGCAATAGATCAAAAGTTAGCCTTAATGGGAACAACAAAGATACATGTGTAATTATTGATGAAGCAAAAACTTATATTATTTTTTCTATCAAGCATAAATTAATAATCTAGTCAATTAGTATAGCATGTATGTATCAACCATTCATTCAAGTGTTCAAATATTTGTAGCGTAGGTAGTAACGACTATCATGGATTAATATGTCAAGTCTACAAACGATGTTGCATTGCATTCCCTAGCAACAATAGTAACTAGACACAAGCAACGATGGTATGTTAAAATCAATCCCCAACATGTGCATATAGCATAGTACAACAATAGGTATCCAAAGTGGTAAAACACAAACAATAAATAGTACTAATCATGGCATAGTAATATTTATGACAGTAGTAGTAACTTAAGATGAAAACCTTACTTTTATATGTTTTTACAGCAATGTACAATAGTACATAGATATCTATGACAATGGTATATAGCAGCAATTTATATCCAGTCATTAATTGCAATATTTATAGCAGCATTTAACAATATTTCATATTGCAATAATGACCAATTAAGAGTAAAGTAAGTAAAGTACAAAGCAAATGTGTCTAACTTGCAGACTATGTGTAACATTTAAGTGCTGCTATTAAGGTAAGTTTTCAGTGCATTACATCAAGTCAACACACACACATATATGAACACTTGTTATTAGCGTTTACTAACCTCTTGTTTGTGCAATGTGTAGGCTGAGGGAGATTAGAGAAGTCAAATGGAGGGCTACCACTTTAAGGGAATCCCTTACAGTGGGTAAAGGGTTGAGGGAGGAGTGGTTTGCTGATGGTAGAAAGGGAAGGCTGCTAGGGAAACATTCAAGGGTGAGTTTAGGATGGGAGATGGTTTAGGGATTTTAGGGTAGAATTAGGATTGTTTTAGGGCCCTTTTAGGGAAAATTTTGATATTTTTGTGATTTTTGTATTTTTAGGGTTGCCTATAATTCTGTCGTAGGGGTTTTAGGGCTTTAGAGGCTAGGGATAATTTGTAGGGAATGTGGGTGAAATTTTAGGGATGCCCAAAAGTGCAACAAAAAAAATTATTTTTAGGGTTTCTAACATAAAATTGTAAACCTAAATTTAATCTAAAACTAATCCTAAACTAACCCTAGAACTAGGTTTTTTTTAAAAGTGAAAAGGTGTGAAAACCAAGGGAACTAACCCAAGCAAAAATCCCTACCACAACGTAGGGATTCTAAGGAGAATGGCTAGCCTAGTGAGGAAGGGTCCTAGGTCAAGCAACTAGCCTAAAAAACTAAGGAGAAACCCTAGGGTGTCCTCACAAGGAGACGTGTCATTGTTTGCTAAGATGACAAGAAGGTAGGTAATGACCTATTCTAGGGAAAGGTGCAGCTCTAGGGCTACCACTAAGACTCGAACCTGCACATCCACCAACATCCAAACAAAAGGGTAAGAAGCATGACCTCTTTGTGTGCGTGTTCATCCAACAAATCAAGCATCACCGAAAGCAGAGATTCACCAAAGAATTACCAGAAAATAGCTTTCATTAACCAAAAAAATTCCTCAAGAGGAGCACATCCATCCAAAGAAACCCTAGCAGGGGTAAAACAAGTGCATAGTGTATTATCCCATAAGTTTTGTCTTTAAAATGAAAGTGAGGAGATCTATTTATATGATCTCACACTCACTTTTTAAATATCTAGGCCTACATGCCTTCAAATAAGTCAGTTTGTAATTATAAAATGTCAACCTAAAATTAAAAGAAAATAATAATAAAATATAGCCTAACGTAGGCTCAAGGTAGGCTACCTAGGGTATTTGTATCCCCATGTGCCAAAACACACTCAAACAAGAGAATCACTCCAAACAAAAGGCTGGAGTGAGCTGGAGGGAGGGAGTTATACCCCATCTAACCCCTAGAATATTGTAAAATCCCTCAACACCCTCCTTAAAGCATAAAAATGACCTCACATGGAGGATTTCTTCCTCTGAGGAGATAAGGCCAAGGAGAGCAGGAACCCACTAACTAAAGGGCCAGGAGGGTGTCCTAAGTGGCTTTGAAGGGAAATGAATGTCTCATATCTAAAGCAGAGGCCACTAGAGCACATAAAAAAGATATGGAGCCATGTGACCCACTGGAAAACCCTTAGGGTCCCTAGACACCAACCTTAGGTTAAAAATCCCAATAAAGGGAAGTCAACATTGCCATTAAGCCATAGTACCCCTAAAGGATGACCAAAGGGCCCAACCATGACCACCATTGCTTGATAACGCCCCTCCTAGTCGAAAAAAATGGCCCTCTCTCCCTGGGCTACACCTGAAGGTGCGTTGGGTATGGGTGCAGCGTAACAACCCCTTTTTTTACTTTTGAACCCCCCCCACCCCAACACCTAATCTCTTAAATTATTTTTTCATCTTCAATTTATTACCCTTTTTCTAAAGTGTACATCTCCTTATTATGCCTATCTAATTTCTTTGTTTTAATTAACTAAATTCATCCATACTTTAATCACTCTCGTTTAAGAGTTCTCTTTAATTAATAACTTCAATAATTTACAAATTACTAAAGAGAAAATTAAAATGTTAGTGTCAACTTCTTCTTTTTATTTAACCTAGAATATTCAATTTCATTTATATATTTGTATCCTTGAAGTTCTCTCCAAAATTTTTATTTTATTTCTAAATTTTTATTTCCAAACTAAATGTATTTATTATAATCTATTATAAAAAAAATCACCTTTTATTTATTAATTATTTTCATTCTCTTTTTAATTAAAATACATTCCTAATTTCATTATTGAATTTATATTATTTATGGTTTATGTTTTGACCCTTATTGTTTTACCTATTATTAATAGGCATATTCTTACCCTAGGTATTCAACATTACATCCAAACTCTCTCTATCTCTACTTTAGCTTTCATAATCCCTAAAGATGGTTGGAGTGTCCACTCGAAACATCGAAATCTAAATTTTTACACACAGTTAGATCCATAAATATCAGATATCTAAGGTATTACAAACCAAATAACCAAAATTAATCAAGAAAGTTGGAAAAAATAAGGATTGGGAACAATCCATAAAAGTAGAACATAATGCACTAATGAAGAAAAAAAATATAGGATCTTGTTCCCATCCTAAACTTATGAATGCCATTCACAACAAAATGAGTTTATAATACAAATTTTAATTTTGGATGGGGCCATAGAAGAATTCAAATATAGACTCAGTAGATAAAGAATGCATAACTGTAATGGAACATTTCAACATGCATAAAAATGAATACTATTCAATCATTATTTCTCTAGTTGAAACTCTCGATTGGCATATCCATCAATTAGACATTGAGAATGTATTCTTGAATCAAAATGTTTGTGAAGAAATATACATGGAGAAGCCACCTAGTTTTGTGTACCAAATACATCGTCACTTTGTTTTAAGCTATACAAATTACTTTATAGACATAAATACGCAAAGTATGTTATGAAATAATAAATATGTATTTTCAACAACATAGGTTAAAAGAGTGTAAATCTTTCTTATTGTCGTTTATGTAGGTGCTTTTCTGATTGGTGACCCAAATATTGTTTTACATTATGATTTATTGAACGATCGTTTTTAATTGTTTTTTAATAGAGGTATTTATTCGTAAGCTCAATTACCATTTATTAATGTAAACAAATAAAATATAAATTGTTTTATTTTAAATTTTATTGATTGGAAATAATTATGTTGCTGTAAAAATAAATTTCAAACTTAATTTTTTTGTATTTTAGTTCAATTATATAAATCACTAACATTAATGTTGTTTTATTTTAAATTTTATTGATTGGAAATAATTATGTTGCTTTAAAATTAAATTTTAAATTTACTTTTTTGTATTTTAGTTCAATTATATAATTCACTTAACATTAATGTTACCATGTTTTTCTCGAAGGGTGTGCATTAATTTTTTATTCAAGCCTCGAGTAATTCATGGAGGATTGGAAAACAAGGATTCAAAAGAAGAACTTGCCAATGAAACCTCAATCAAATTCCTATTTTCCAAGATCATAGAGCATTAAATATTCTCATTTTTCAAATAAAAACTTGGCCATAGTGGCCATAATGTTTGATTCTGCGTAGAGTCTAATTTTCCTTAAAACAAATTCATATATTGTTTGATTGTTACATGTTCATTATTAATATTTTTTAAGAAAAAATATATGCCCCCATAACACCTAACTAATCTTATAAGTCCCATACATATTGAAAAGTAAAGAAGTTGAACCTAATTGCAATCATACTAGTTAAATCTGAATCCCATAGTCTAGGAGATCTAAATTGTAGAGTGTGAAGTATTTGTTTCACCCTGTAGCCACCTTTTTCCACTTATTGTGGTTTACTTATAGATTAAAGGAAACAATAGATTGTACCCAGGGTAGGAATTTCAAATGATGGACACCCATCAAAATTGCCGGTAATCATCAAAATCTGAAATGTTTTCTATATTCTAAGCCAAATTTTGATGGTCTTCGTAAAATCTTAGCTGTATTTGACGGGTAAATTGGCCCATGACGGGCATTTACTCGTCAAATTCCATCCTTGATTGTACCTATAGTAGAGATGGAAGTAAATACTTTTCATTCTCCAATTGCATCATATTCTCCATTCCACCATAATCTCTTATCTCTTATAGTAATAGGAGAGTTGGCTCGTCAATCCCAACTAGTCTCTTTAGGCATGTTTCTTATGAGGTGAATCCCATCTTCTAACATGAAAAAACATTTATTTGTTTTCAAAAAGAGGATGGTTTTACTAGCACTCTCAAATCCCAAGATTAATTTACTTCTTCTCTTTTGATTTTTTAATCTCTTATTTTCCTTTAGTTTAGTAATTCATTTAGAAAATATTTTCATTAGAAAAATATATTGCTTGACATTTGTCCTTGTACATCCTTACTCCCCATGTATTCAATAACCTTCACATTCTCCAATGGTAAGGATAGTAATATGAAATATATTTGAAGTAAAGTGTTAGGGGTTGGTGCTTGAGCCAATGCTAGTCTCTCATGACCCGTTAGTGGCAATGAAAACTTAGAAAGACAACAATCTCTTAACTTGGAGGGATGATTTGAAATATTTACATAATGAATTTGGATATGGTGCAAAAGTATGAAATGTAGGAAAATGAATTATATTTATAAATATAAAATTTTTATTTATAGAAATTGTGTATAACTAGGTGAAACTTGTGTTTTCCCAACATTGGTATGTTAAGTTTCATGCAAAATATATTATATGTATTTGTTAGTGCAACCTTGTAGCACCTAAATGGTGGAATTTCACTACAAAAACAATATAGATGTAGAGAACAAATTTACCTAGTGCATCACTATTTTTTCAAAATTTATATTCTTAATTTTATATTTTTTATTAATTATGAAAGTCATTATATCCTTGAAATGATAATTCCTTGTGTTAGTGCATCCTAAAGGGATCTTAACACTCTCAAAAAATTGTTTTTTAGAGTGTAGAATTCAGTGTGATCTAGTGCACTGTATGATTTTGGTAAAAAAAATGATAGCAAAAAACAAAGGACATATGTTTTTTAAGATTGTGTTATCTGTCAAACGGAAAATATATTAAAAATAGTAAACGATATTAAATTAAAAAAATATATATATATACACAAACTCTATATGGGTCTATAATTTCATTGACAACAGATTTATCTAGCCTATAGAAAAATAATGGCAAAAACAAATATACATAGAAATCCTGAAAATGAGAAGTTTTCATGAATTTAGAGTCTAAATCCCCACGTTTGTTATCTTCAACCTACATTCAAACCAACTTAGTAAGAAAACAACTAACTTTCTTCAAATGAAATTCAAATTTAAAGTCACATGCATGTAATAAGAGTGCACATACACTAGACCACACATGCACATTAAGGATGTGTGCATGTTCGTATAACGTGCATGCAATATAGGAAAATGCACACGCAACTAGAGTGCGCACGCAATCCTAATGCAATGAGAAGCTTACAGATGGAGAAAGAGAATGAGAATAGGGGATGGGTAATTGTGACGAGAGGGGGGAAGATAGGGAATATTGAGTGGGAGAGAGGGAGGGGGACAGAGATGGATGGAGGTATGGGGGATAGAGTAGTAGAGACGGGTGGAGATTTAGTGGTATAAAGAGTCAATGAGTGATACAGAGGTAGGGAGAATGAATAGGAGAGGACATGGAGAGAGAGGAAGAGGGAGGGGGTAGAGGTAAAGAGTAGAGACAGTGGAACATATAAGTTTTAGAGAGAGGTGGATATTGAGAGGGAGAGAGTGAGAGGTGGATAGAAACAAAGAAGGTGTGAGATATAGAGGGAGAGAGAGAGAGAGAGAGAGAGAGAGAGAGAGAGAGAGAGTGATAGAGGGAGTGAGAGAGAATGAGGGAGATGAAGACTTAGAGAGAGGGGGATAGAGGAGAGGGAAAGATACCTTAGAAGATGGGGGGATAGAGAGAGAGAGGAAGGGAGAGAGAGATACATGAGAGAGGGTAAGGAGAAAATGATATATGGAGAGTGCTCAAGAAGTAGAGAATGGGAGGGAGAGAGAATGATGTAGT
>LPNX010161031.1:0-14756 GCA_001517045.1 Pseudotsuga menziesii | reverse complement strand
AGAGATAGAGAGGGGGGGTAATTGGAGAGAGAAGGTTTAGATTTTAGAGATGTAAATGGGGGAAGAAGGAGGAAGAGAGAGGGGGAGAAAGGGATAGATGATGAGATCTTGTGAGGGTGATAGAGAGTGTAAAAGAGGGAGTGAGAGAGGGAGGTAAGGAGAAAGGAGAGGGATATAGAGAAATATGTTGAGAGAGATAGTGATAGAGTGATGGAGGTACATAAACAAAGAGGGTGGGTGAGTTATTGGAAGAGATGAAGGGATATAGAGAGAGTGAGAGATTTGAGGGGGTGGTAGAGGTAAATATGGGTAGAGAGAAAGAGACCTCAGAAGATGTAGAGAGAGAGAAGAGGGGAAGGATATAGGGGAATATGGAGGGAGAAAAAGTTTTTCCTTGAGTCTTAAAGGAATCATCTACAAATTTAGGGTTAAGAAATATGCCTTGAACTACCATACAAGACCTATTGAGGGCATCATTTTCCTATGAGTGGGTATATGGGTTCCATTATTAGGATTTCAATAATAAAAATAAGTCTTTATTTCCTTGAAATGGTTAAGGATCAAAACATAAGATTTAGGACCTAATGGATGATTCTGGTCACATAGGACCCAAAACAATGCAACGTAACCACCACACATGACTTACTTGGGATATTATTCACATGTTAGTATGAATATTAATGAAATTTAAAGGATTTGAATAATAGGTATGGATATCATGGTTCTTAACATGGTATGTGGAAGAATATTAGTCCTTAGGCCCAAAGAAAGAGTTCAGGAATTGAGGTCCAAGAACAAATCATATCTTGAACCACCAGACATGACCTCCAAAGGTTATCCTTAGCCTGTAAGCATGGATATCAATAGAAGTGTGAAATTATTTAGCACTAGGTATGGGTCTTGTGGTCTATAAAATTATTAGGGGAAGAATCCTAAGAGTTATACCACAAAGGAAAGTTCAGGAAATCCAGGGCTATGAATGATGACCTAAGATACAACATACAATCTCCCAAGGGTAAAGTTTGTATTCCAACTAGGGATATGGGATCCATTAGGATATTTCAAGCACTATGCAATTTGAAATGGTTTGTGATGTCCTTTATTATATAAATTATGATTAAATTCCAAAATTATGTTTAGGATATTGCCTAATGAAATATTCTAAGTGTCCATTGTCATGAAGAACACCTCCAACCACCACATAGGACCCATCAAGGGTATAGTTTCCCTTGAGTATAGATATTAGTGCCATTGGGAAATTTTGGATATTGCATATGAGCCTCTAGGAATTAGACATGGGATATACTTGAAGGAGGAAACCTAAGCTTGATCCACTAGAGGAATATTATAAGGTCAAGTTCAATAATCATGAGACAATCCACCACACATGAAATTTCAAGTATATCCTCAAGTCCTTTGAGTGAGGATATTAACAATTTTTTGAGAACTATATATAGATACTTAGGTCCTAAATGAATAGTATACGAGTATGGGCCCAAGAATGAATCCTTGACCTAAAGCTCATGATCTCTTGAGGATATATTTCCCCCACAAGTGGGGATATAGACATCATTTTAACATTTCAAGCATAAGGTATAGTTCATGGTGCCCTCAACATGGTCGAGGGAGGAAACAAGGGGATTATTCCCTAAAGAAATATTGCATAAATCCTAGGCCAATAATAATTTCTAACCAACATAGTACATGATCTCCTAAGGTGATCCTTCACCTTTGAGTGGCTATATTAAAACAATCTAGTTTTTTGTGAACTATGTATTTTTAATGAGGCCTAGACCAAGCCCAAATCCTAAAAATTGTGCATTAGGTGTAAAAGGTAACTTTTAAATCTCAAGCAAAATAACCAAGACCTAGAAATACTACACATGTTCCAAGCCAAATGTTCTAGTGAGGATATGATAAACATTTGTATTTCTTGAGCGGTAGGCTTAGGTGTCGATAAATTAACCATGTCCAACATAGTAGGCTAAAGAATGAGGTTCATTAAGTAGCATTTAGGGATCAATGTCCATAAATGACACATAGAAACACCATAGATGATTTTTAAGGGGATTTTTAGAATACAAGTTGAAATATGGGCAACATTTGGAATTTTGTAGAATTATATGGGTATCAAGGCCTTGAATATGATTTATAGAGGAAAATGAGGGATTGCAACCTCAATGAATCATCTAGGGATCTTATAACCGATTAAACAAGATCAAATAACCTTTCCATGGTAATTTTATATTTTGACTAGGAATATCAGTCCAATTAGGACTATTCTAGGACTAAGTATGTGTACATGGTCATGGGAAAAAGTACAATATTTGGGCCCTAAATAAAGCTTCTAGGAATATGGGGGAATTAACAATGCCTCCAACAGCTGCATAAGAAATCTTAGTTAGAGAATCCTTCGATTTTAAGTGGGGATATGGGTGATATTAACATTTCTTTAGTATTACTTTGACACAATATTGCTATTACATTGATGCACCACAAATTATATCTTGTGTGTAAATCAATAAAATAGGCAACAAAATTGCACACCTGCTCATGAGCAGTATTTTTTTCCATTACTACTTTCCCTTAACATGCATGGATGATGGTTAGGTATTCAATGGAATAATTGTTAGGATCAAAGGCACATGCACATTCCTTGAACACATGTTCACTTATTCAAAATAGAATGATCACAATTTTGTTGGGGTATTTCCCTCCATATTTCCTGTCTCTTTCTCATTAATACAAAAATAAAATTACCGCATTATTTTGCAAACACTGACAAGCATGATTGCGAAAAAAAAGCTTCAATATATTCATAGGGAGAGAGAGCATGAGAGAAGGATGGTGGGAGAGACAATTATGGAGGGAGAAAGAGAGAAAGGTTGGGAGAAAGAAGAGGTAGAGAGAGAGGGGAGTGAGGAAGAGGGAGAGGTAAAGAGGGGGATAGTGTGAGAGAGAAGGTTCGTAGAGGGAGGTGAAGAGTGAGTGATAAAGGTATAGATAAAGGAAGCAATAGACAGAGATTGAAGGAGGATGAGAGAGGGAGAGAGTGTGTGTGATGGATAGAAAAGTGTAAAGAGAGGGTTATAGAGGATGGGGAAAGAGATCCTATAATATTGAGAGAGAGGGAGAGAGGGAGGGAGGGAGAGACAATGAAGAGGTATGAAGAGAGGGGAGGGGAAGAAAATACAGGAATATGGAGGGTGGTTGTGAGAGAGAGGGAGAGGAAGAGAGGAGAAGAGAGAGATGAGAATAGAGAGAAGTGGAGAGTGAGATGGACAGTGAGCATGAGAGAGTTGTTGCGGTAGAGAGATTCAAATAGGGAGAGGGGGAATAGTTGGAGAGAGGAGGTTTTGAGTTTAGTGTTGGAAATTTGGGAATACGAAGGGAGAGAGATAAGGAGCAAGGGATATATAATGAATCTAGAGATGGTGGTAAACAATGTCAGAAAGTGAGTGAGAGAGAGAGGTAGGGAAAAATAATAAGGAGATAGAGAAACATGTGCAGAGTGAGAAGGAGAGAGAGATATAAACAGGGTGGGAGAGAGAGAGAGAGAGGGAGAGAGAGAGAGAGAGAGAGAGAGAGAGAGAGAGAGAGAGAGAGAGAGAGAGAGGGGGGGGGGGGGGGGGGGGGGGGGGGGGGGGGTAAAGAGGGGATATAGTGGGATATAGAAGGTTTAGAGAGATAGGTGGAGAGTGGGATGGAGAGAGTGATGGAGGTAAAGAGAAGCAAACAAGGTGGGATATATAATGGAAGAGATTAATAGAGAGGGGGGGGATAGAGGGATATATCTAGGGATCGGAGAGAGAGGTGGAGAGTGGGATGGAAGGAGTTATGGAGGTAGAAAGAAAAAAAGAGGAGTGAGAGAGAGAAGAGAGCAATGTAGAGAGAGAGAGAGAGAGTGATAGAGGGAGTGAGAGAGAATGAGGGAGATGAAGACTTGGAGAGAGGGGGATAGAGGAGAGGGAAATATACCTTAGAAGATGGGGGGATAGATAGAGAGAGGAAGGGAGAGAGAGAGACATGAGAGAGGGTAAGGAGAAAATGATATATGGAGAGTGCTCGAGAAGTAGAGAATGGGAGGGAGAGATAATGATGTAGTAGAAAGATAGGGGGAAGGTGATAGGTGAATATGGAGGAATAGATGAAAGAAATATGGGTTTGAGAGAGAGAGAGGAGAACATAGGAGTAGAGAGGGGGGAGAGAGAGTGTGAGAGATTGGAGGTGGTAGAGAGAGTCATAGAGGGAGAGGGGTAGAGATAGAGAGGGGGGGTAATTGGAGAGAGAAGGTTTAGATTTTAGAGATGTAAATGGGGGAAGAAGGAGGAAGAGAGAGGGGGAGAAAGGGATAGATGATGAGATCTAGTGAGGGTGATAGAGAGTGTAAAAGAGGGAGTGAGAGAGGGAGGTAAGGAGAAAGGAGAGGGATATAGAGAAATATGTTGAGAGAGACAGTGATAGAGTGATGTAACCAAATATATCTGCTCAATGCAACTACAACTTAATTTCTACAAATTCTAGGGTGCTCACTCAATATGGTGCCTTTAATATATGTAATTGTCTTGGTACCAAATCAATGGTGAAATAAAGATCCCTCTTGGGAGGCAATCCATGTACTTCTTTAGGAATCATGTCCCTAAAGTCGATAAGTACATCATAATTCTCCAACTTAGCCGCATTCTATTTTCCAACATCTGTCAATTGTACTACATGTAATTTACATCCTTTCATGCACTCTTCTTTAATTTTAAGGCATAGTTATGCCTCATAGATACTTTACGAGGTATGTTATTTATAGTTCTAATGGACTTCCTTTGTTGTCCTCACAAGTGAACATATTTGTGTATCAATTCAAGAAAACTTTATGCTTTTCTAACTAGTCCACACCTAGGGGAATTGATTGGATCCCAATGGTAAAATATTTAGGTTTTCTACTATTTTCATTCCATCTATTTTGAATATATCCATTATGAACATTAAATAATAATTAAATACAAATAAATAATCATCAACAATTAATTAATTGTAAACTAATAAGAGGATGTGACTCCTCAAATAAGTTCCCAAGACATATTTAAGGAAGGCTAGTCATTTTGTAAACATCATATATTCAATTATTATTATATATATTATTAATATCCATATCAGATTCAATTCATTTGTCTTCAGAAACTGAAACAATTTATTCCATTGGTGTCAAAGTTGGTTGTGTTCCTCCTCCATTTTCTCCATTCTCTTTCATTATTCCCCATTATACACCCTCGCTCATCATCTATCTCTTAATTTCCATTCCCATTCACTCTGCACATTCCCTCTCATCCTTACATTGTCCAACCTTCCATTATGGCACCCAATTTCTCACGCAGTCCTCTCATTCATCACACATCCTCTCATCTTCCTTACCGCATAATAGATCCTATTCACCACACTAATACATATGCATGGAATCCTTCTCACTCCTCCCCCACCATCACTGCACTCTTCACCTTCTTCCCGCCCCATGCTTTCATGTGCCACAGTAACCCTAAAATCCATACTCCAATTAACACTCACATGCCAATCAACCTCCCATTCACTCATGCTCCAACCACAAGAGGTTCACTCAGGGAAATTATTACATAGCATGTTCATTTGTAGGATATTTAAGAATATCCCTAATTTCACTAAATATTGAAAAATACTTCCTAAAATTGTATTTTTGAACCCCCCTCACAAAATACCTTTCCAATTAAGAAAACCCTCAGTTTCATGTAATATCTCGAATTTTGACCTTAACTATAATGGGCATGAGCCCCATTGCACATGAGTTACTTTGATGATATGTTTTTATATTAGGCGTAATGCCCCACTGCACATGAGTTATGTTGATTAGTTATATATATTGGGTGTAAGCTAGTGCATATTTTTTATTATCTTGTATGTGATTGTATATGTGGGAATGGACCTTGATGAACAAGGATTATTGTCGTAGTACGATGTACTGGATGTATTATGTGATTTACCTTAATCCATATAATGAGATGATTATTGTGATGAAATGTGCAGAAGACTGAATGCGTGATTGAGTTCTATAACATGTTGAGCGTAAACCCTGAAGAACATAAGTGGTGAGATTTTGTGTTTAGCGCAAGCTCTGGAACACATGAGTTATGAAATATTGTGTTGAGCATAAGCTCTGGAGCACATGAGTTATGGGATTTTGTGTTGAGCATAAGCTCTATAGCATATGAGTTATGAGATTTTGTGTTTAGCATAAGCTCTGGAGAACATGAGTTATAATATTAGAAGTGTTGGGAACAATCCCTAGAAAATTCCAAATTGATGATGATCATAATCTATGGAGCATTAGATCCTTGGCCATTTTATCCCTAGGTGAATTATACAATTACATCCTAGCATTAGTGTTGAGATAGAGGCTCTGGAATTTCACTAAGTGTAACTCCCAATTATTAGCGTTGAGATTGTGCTTTGAATAGCGCTAAGAGATATTGATATTAAGTGTATTGAGTGAGAGCAACTTCGAATAGCACAAACCCTTATCTTACTTATTTTGAGTTGATTAAATGAAATTTCAATCCTACGTCTCATCAAGTACTGAAGAACTACCACGATACACGAGGTAATCCAACATGCTAGGAGGATCTAGAGCTGCCTAACCTAGTTGACCAACCCTACCTAAGGCCTTGATAAAAGAAATAGTATAAGCTATGGGAAGCATCAAATAAAGGAGATTATGTTATATGGTGCATAAATAAATATTAAAGATAATATGTAAAGTTTATACATATTATGAATAAAAGAATATATATATATATATATATATAAAACTAAAATAATAAATAAAGAGTCTATGTATTTATTATTTACTAAAATGATTAAATAAATATTCCATTATAAAAGTTCAAATTAGGAACTAGTAAAAAATTCCTAAGCTAAACAAAATAATTATTAAATTCACATAAATCAATTAAAGATTGTTTTCAAGAAAATAATGGATTCTTGATCTAAGTGAATTTTAAAACAACTGCCCTTTCCTAAAAGATTTTCTATAAAGACCCAATCCAAGGGAAGGCTTGGGGATTTGATGATTATTCCAAAATAGTTTTGGAGAGCATTTCCAAAAGCAAGTATTCTTATTTGGAGCTCGACATTACAAATAAGAGCAGCCTCACCCTTAGGAGTTCTAGATCACTTGCATGTTGGAGCCAGCTCGAGGGGATCTAGATTAGAACTAGGAACATTTCCAGGTCATGGTTGGGAAGAACGTGGTAGTTCCAATTTTATTCGGTTAACTGATCTAAGGTCAGAAGTAACTAAGATTTTATTAATTCTATGAGTTTAAGTGTGCAGGTTTCTTAGCCATTAACAAGTTGAATAGTGCAGGTATGAGGTTCCTACATTTACCAGTTATATTAATTTTGCTTACAAGTTGCCCTTATAGTTATTATGCTCTAGATTTGAGATATGTAAGTTTATTCTTCCAGTTTGAATATATGTTTCGGGATTGTTTCATTTTTTTAAATTGAAATTTGGCCTTTAAATTCTTAGATAGATCCTAGAGTTAATTTTATCTCAGAATTATAATTAACTAGTTCAGAATTTTATGTTAGAATTTTTATTCTAGATCTAAACTGTAGTTTCTAGATAAAACTAATAACGATATTTCTGTCAGCATTTTTCTAAAGTTAAAACCCTTAAGTATGTTTTTACAAAGAACTTGTACAAGTCTATGACCTTATTTAAAAACAATTTTTTTATTTTTGAACAAAAAAAATTAATAATGGCCATCCACTTGGAAACATAGTTAGTTGTACCAATAACAATAAACTCACATAAGAGAGGTTGAGAATATATAATATTGATCAATGTGTTCCACAATAAAGAGGTATGAGTAAAAACAAAATATGGACCTGTTGCAGCTGCAACTGTTTTCCCCAAATTTTCCAAATTTTGGACCCCCCTCATGATTTTAATGCTGCATTGAATCGTTTGGATCCGTGAACTTTTTGGTCACGCTTTAATTCTGGATGATTTTGAAGATTAACTCTCGTCCTATTTCAGAAATTGATTGTGTTTGAAATTGTTGTGGGTCACAGATTTTAGAGTCTGGTTTTTCTAGTCGAAGATGAATCGGATCAATTGTCCTTTGTAAAACCATTGTTTCGGAGGTGAAACAGTTTTGACCGTTGCTAATTTTTAAATTTTTTCTAACATTTAGCATTTGTTTTGATCGGAGACTGTTATCTGTTTCTCTTTCGCCGTTGCGGCTCCCAAAGCAGCTAAGCACCCGAAATGTAAAGTGCTCCGCCCATCGATGCGTGTCGGTATTTTAGTCGTGTGTTTGCTGCCTTTTCTCTTCCACCATTGTGGCTGTGCAAAGCACTTGGCCTCCGATGTCGATGTATTTCCGATTTCTAACTGGAATTTTTCCCGCTCATAGCTTAGGTCATAACTCTTCCAACTCCGATAGGCTTAAGTGCTTTCGCAACACCCGTCGCCTTTCAAGACCCACTCATGCAGCTGTAAATGAGACTACCTGGCCAATGTTAGTGCGTTAAGTCACCGATGATTTTTCTGTCCCTTCGTTGGTGAGTTTTCGAACCCGTGTATGGACGAGATAGTGGTGCCGTCACTTGTTAAGGTTCTCATAGCAGTAATGTAGTACACGGCCTCTGTTGATGCTTAGCCATTTTAGTTAATATAATTTGACGTTATTTAGAATACAATCCCAATGAATGATGCACGTCGTTCAATTGCAGGTGGACTCAAGAGACCCATTAGACTACTGCGATGCGAAGGGATCTGGGCAGTTTTGACAAAGGTAGAACCGAAACCAGCAAGATCGCAAGGAGGACAAGTAAAGCAGAAGGAAAAATCAATAGCGACAAAGGCACAAACCTGAAAGGTCTGTCAGTTACTCAGCAGATCACGAGTGCGTGTAAAAAAGATAAAAAGAGGGAAATGAAACGTTTAAGGAACCGCTAGGTCACACGTTGGGGGGGAAGCCCAAGCGGTCTACTGTTTTAGTTTAAATATTTGAAAGTTATAACTTACAGGGGCTTTTTCCCTGGAAAAGTTGTAAACTATTGTTTGTAAGAGGAACTATTTCGTTTTACAACCAGAAATTGCAAAATTTGCCTGTTGGAGAAAGTGCTATGTGGAATGCCTCAATGTGATTTAATGAACGATGTTGAATGGGAACTATTTCATTTTCAACTGTGTTTCATAGACTGTGAGAGCGTTCTAACTTTCCGAACCTATGTTCTTGTTTGAATGTTCTCTAGTATATTCTGTGACGTTTTCCACTGTGAGTAATGGGATTCTTAACTGGTGATGAGCTATCTTATCATGTATACTTTCATTCGTGTTTATATTTTTGGTTATAAGAAAATATATCTGTGATTTGCCATAACATGTGGACAATAATGCATTACTCATGAATTAATATCCATCTCTCTAGAGATAGCTTAGTTAGTATTTACTTTCTTGCAATATACATTATTTAGATGCTTGGGAGTTTAAGACAAGAAGTAAGAACCTACGCATCACATTGTGAATACTCCTTGCACTCTTTATTACTTCGCATGTTAGGTAGGAACTTGCATATCATACTTTAAATAAAAATACAAAAAATCTATACGATGGACCAGACCGCAACTAGTAAACCATTTTAGTTTTGTTACTTGACCTATGGTAGCCGGACTGCAAACCGGACGAATTCCCTACACCAAATAGTCACGGGATAGTTGGGAACGTCGACTAGGGAGAATCCCTTGCTTTTTTCGCTTGTGAATTTCCAAGCCTCAATAGGTTTTTGGTTCTAGAAGGAGGACCACCAGTGCATGGCTGGCCGAGGAAACCCATTTTCCTGAGACTATTCCACTGGTAACAATTCATAAAGTAGTGGGCTTCAAAGTCCCATTCCGGAAGAAAGGGGTAGAGAACATTTTTTTTCTATCGACAACGAAGTTGTTAATAATCTGAGAAGACACACTAGGGCATATGTGAAGGAGATCAGAGGATTGCCGATCATCCCTAAATTTCCCAAAAGAGAATATAAAAGGAAGGATTGTCCTATATTGGAAGACTCAGTGCTGGTTGAGGATTGGGAAGAACTTGTAGAAACAGCCTTCCAGGAAGTTGTACTGCATCTAAATCAAGAAGGCCTGAATACTCCTCACAGTTCTCCTGCTCACACTCCAGTTTGCTCACCTCCTCACTCTCCACCTAGATTCATGGCCGATGTAAACGCCAATCATCCTCCCAACCCCCCGAATCCACCACTTGCCTGGAGAGCCAGATCACCTTTAAACCTACCACCTCCATTGCATGATTTACCTCAATCCTTTGAAAAGATGCTACCCAAATTCGACCCAAGTGAGAAGATACTAGTAGATGATCACCTACAAATTTTTTATTTGGTAGTAGAAGAGTTAAGGGCTAGGGAGTATGAGGATGTAGTTTGTAGACTATTCCGGTACACCCTTAAAGGAGCTGCAACATCATGGTATTTTGGTTTGCCTACAAATTATATCCCTGATTGGCATACCTTCGAGAGGATTTTTAGAAGTAAGTATGCAACCCAGAAGACTCATGCAGCTCTCATGAAACGACTATGAGCCTTGAAGAAAGAGAGAAAGGAAAAGGTGCACAGTTTCACCCAAAGGTTTGCAGCGTATCTCAAGAATTTTTCTGAAGCTGACAGACCTTCGGACAAAGTCCTGATTGAATATTATAGCTCAGCTTTAGGACCTGAGTTGGCCATGTTTTCCAAAATAAAGGCCAAGCCTACTTTGGTGGAGACCTATGAGGAGGTGAAAATAGTAGAGGTTGAAAGGGAAAGCATTGAATATTATCCTGAACGGTCAGGAGAGAAAATTGTGGGGAGGAAAGCCTTGCTGTTTACCAAGCCTAAGGAAGAGTAATCCCTAGATTTCGAAGGTATGGCAAAAATGATGCAGAATCTTTCTAACAGAATCATAGACTTGGAAAAGGAAAAGGAAGCTCAAAAGTTCTACAAGCCTTATTATAAGAAAAGGGAGGATCACAATCAATCTCAACCTCCCTCGCACAATTCAGCATCTATGAATTTAACAGAGGTAGGAATGGACAATTTTTGCACTTTCCACCAACAAACCCACTCTGAAAAGAATTGTCCTCAATGGATAAACTTAATGACGTTGGTTATGAATCAGCTGTTGGATTCTAAATTAACAGAAGATGGAGATGAAGAAAGAAAATACAGTAACACGTCAATGAAAGAACAAGAATATGAGACCATGGTTCTGTGGAACTCTGTTTCGTTATTCAATGCTAAGGAAGAGAGGAATTGGGGATACGAGGACATCATGGAAATGAACGTAACAACAAGAAGCCAAGGGTCGGCTAAAGAAAACAGTCTCATGCTCCCAAAGATTAAAAGGCTTCAGAAAAATGTTAAGAAATTTCAGAATAATTCCTCAGCTGATAAAATTCCCAAACTCACCATTACCAGCCAAGATCCTAGGCAGAATGATACGTTTTCCAAGCCCAATAAAAAAAATTAATGTTGATTAGCCGCATCCCACCAAACCACAGATGGATTATGATATTGTGGAAGATATAAAGAAGGTAAAGGCGAATATCTCACTCCTTGAAATGTGTAAAGTGCCGCAGCAAAAAGGAAGACTATTGAAAGCACTTGAAGCATCGAATGAGAGGATGCTCACTGATAATCGACCCAAGGAAGAATAAGAAATTGGAGAAAACAGCATTGGAGGTAAGTCTAAGAACAAAAATCCACCTTTCCTCCTCACTTTTGAAATTTTTAATCACAACGTACATAATTTCCTGGTAGACTCAGGGGCATCGGTTAATGTCATGCCAATATTAATCTGTAAAAGGATAAATGGGCAGCCCAAGCCATCCACTTGGAGGGTTGTTTAGTTGGATAGGACAAACATGAAAGTAATTGGGGAGATGGAGGATGTCCTAGTCCACCTGTCTTCAAATGATAAAGTATGCCAAGTTATTGATATCGTGGTGGCCAACATACTAGACGCTTATGGGCTTGTTCTGAGCAGAGACTGGTCGGTAAAATTAAATGGATATTTTGCTTCAGATTGGTTGCATCTGTGGCTACCATATAAAGGAAGCCCGAATCAAATTAAAATTTTGAGGGAACCTCACATGAAATACAACGTTACTTGACTTGAGGAAAAGAACGAACCAGTGGACTCGGTGTTGGGAAATTACTTTGTTGAATTGGAACCAGGAAATTACCAAGTAGAAGAATCCAGTAACACGTTAGACACTCAGCCTGATCACCTTCAATATTCACAGGCTGATGAAATCAACTGTAAAATAGTAAACTTAACAGTAGGAGTAGATTCGCGTGCAGTAGTTAGCAATTTATAGACTTTGTTTTTTGATGGTTCTAAGACGTTAGAAGGGTCAAGGGACGGCTATATCCCAATCGATCCCAAGAAGAATAAACATTTTATTTCATGTATATTAGAGTTTGAATGCACAAATAACACAACTAAGTATGAAGCGTTGGTGCAGGGTTTAAGGAAAGCAATCGAATTAAAGGTAAGTAATCTAAACGTTTTTGGAGATTCTGAAATAATTGTAAAACAGATTCGGAATCAAATAGATTGTATTTATCCTCACTTAAAAGCTTATCAAAATGAGGTATGGGACCTACTCAAATGTTTTGACGCATTTAATATTATATCAATTCTAAGACTTAAAAATGCAGCAGCTGACTTGTTGGCCACATCAGCTGCTAGGCTTGTACCTACTAATAATCGATGCTCCGTTGAATTGCTTTTTAGGCCCTCGGTCCCTGATATGATTACCAACCTACGAGTGTTCGACAATGATCAGAAAATTATAGAATGCTTAACAAATGAAGGAGTATTTAAAGGGGCGATTATAGATGATGAAGAACATCAGGCCGAGCTGAAATATGATAATTTCATCCCTAAAGGAGTCAGAACCTTAGAAAGAATGTTCGATTTAAATGAAAAATTTAGAAGACCAACAAATGTGAAGACTCACAGCTCATCTCTACAGTTCAAATTGATAAATTTAGGGACTGAGACAAATCCTAAATATGTGAATCTTGGCAAATGTTGTTCACCAACGGAAAGAGATAAGTTCATCAGTCTTTTTAATCAATATAAAGATTTTTTCGCCTGGACATACGAATATTTGAAGACATATGACACCAGAATCATCCAACATGTCATCCCCATCAAATCTGGCGTCAAACCTTATCAGTAACCTTTAAGGAAAATGCACCCAAAATTGGAACCTCTGATCCAGAGTGAAGTTAAGAAATTCATTTTAAATAATTTGAAGTGGGGACACATAAACAAGAAATATACGCTATTGTGAGATGCTTTTGGGGGATTTTAAAAATCTTGTAGGAGGGAGAATGACCCTAAAACTCAAAAATTAAAATGGTGATTATTTAAACATTTTACCTCCCGTTTATGTGATACTTTGCTGATGAGTTTTTGGTGGTAAGAAGCTGACTGAAGGGTTTCTCCTAAGGACCTAATAATACAAGAAATTGCAGAAGACATTGTTCAGGAAGTTCAGCGAGTTGTCAATTATGATAGAGGCTGTTCTGGTTAATGTAGCTGACTGGTTTTAAGAAGCTGTGAAAGGATCACAATCTATGAAATTTCTGCTGGAGGAATCATGTCTGAATTGATTGCAGAGCCTATAGACAGAATGTACCCAAGATTGGTGACAGTTTGGGGGTAGGATACAGATTTTGGCAAACACTGATGTATTTGCCTCTTCTTCTATTGTTGACAGTTCAGTTTGACTTGATGAGCATATGGGTGATCTTAGATGAAGTACTGAGAGTATTAGGGTTTCAGATGAAGTTGTACTGATGTTATCGGATGCAGGAAGTTAAGTGGAGCTTTAATATACCATATCCACAAGACTCTCCATTGCCTTTAGGGATACCTAACAGAGTGAGAAGGTGAGCAAGAAACAACAAGCTAATTTCAAATTGTTTTCTATCAGCTAAAAGAAGAATATGGGGAAGAGTGGGAAGATAAATAGAGCTGAACCTTCATATTCAACCTGGGTTAAAAAACTTCCAGATTGTGCAGATATGTTTGAACAGGCAGGATGGTTGAGTTTCTTCAAAAATATTGATGGTTTTAATTCTAAGGTATCTTGCAAGTTTGCCAAAGCACTCAAGGAGGATATGATTGTGATGGATGCACTAAAATTTAAGTTAACTGTGGAACTGATATCAGAGGCTACTGAAATAAAAAACGAGGGAGAACACTGGTTTAAGAAGTCTCCCTTTGAATTTGATCCTCACAGATATTTACTACCTAATGTCATTCCTAACTGGAGCACAGGGATTCCTATTCAAAGCTTTAGAAAGGAATGGATTGAACCTCTAAGAATCCTTCAAAGTTATGTGACTTGTGAAGGAAGGTACTCCTTTGTATTTAAGGACCATTTCAGGTTCCTGCAGCATTTAGTAGGGGTGTCTAGAATGAATTTGCCTTTCTTTTTCCTGAAAAGTCTTCAAAAGATGGCAAGCAAAATAAAGGAGCAAGATGATCACACCTCACAGTCCCTGTTTCATCATGGCCTTATTAAACTAATTATTACTACAGTGTTATAGCAGGAGAGAAGAAATTGGGACTTCTTCTTATTTTGGTCTGACATTCACCCTAAAAAAGAAGACCAACAATCCAAAAGACAAAGTGACAAAGGTAAAGTGATGATTAAAA
>LPNX010161028.1:198131-257374 GCA_001517045.1 Pseudotsuga menziesii | reverse complement strand
TGTTCATTCCTAACAAAATAAAAAATATTATATGTCGGTCATAAATAATATTAAATATTAATAATAATAAAATTATATGTGGACCTTAAATAAAAAGATGTCTTTTGGTTTGGATCAAATCAATGGATACCTAAGAAGAGGTTTGCACCTCGAAAGATTTGATCCATCTCGGCGCTTGATAGAGCCTAGGATTTGGATCTACGCTGGTAATTAATTCAATTAGATTGTGATGATCTTCTATTGTAGAAAGTATCCACCTCCCCATTAGTTATGTATAATTTTTGTTTTTGTAAGATTGTCCTTTACTTCTGCAAAGATATAGTTATGTATTAAACGTTGAATAAAGCAATATAGTTATTAAACGTCGAATAAAGTTATATTTGATTAGATCTTAATTGGTTCTTTGTGAGTGATTCAACACTAAACGACTATTTTTAGCAATTTCCCACATGTTGATGTATCAATAAAACTGAGAAGAGATGCCGATGTATTAATTGACATATTTCAAAGGAGGGTTGGTGGCATTTTACACAATATTGATGATCAATGGATAAAGTTCTGAGTTTGTATTGGTTTTGTACTGATAATAGAATTATTGACTCTAACATTAACTTTGATCATTGCCTTGTTAAAGGAAGTCAAGAAATTATAAGTTTTAGGGATAATCAAATAGTGGTGGATTGGATGAGACTAAGAAGGTTCCTTGGAAACATTTTGTTAAGGCTTATCTATGAGGATTGACTCGTATTATGGCTTGTTTCAGGAGATAAAGTTCTAACATTTAGAGAGATAAACTCTTTGGCAGATCAATTCTCTAAGAATGGTTTATAGGTGGGTGATGGTATATGACACCGATTGGAATTGGTCAATGACACTCTCATGGACCATGCCTAGATGACTTTTTTTCTCTTTCTTACCAATTCAAGTTCAAGAAATCCCCCAAGGCTGAAAATAGACTTCTTTTGAAAGGGAATCACATATTATTATCTATATGTTTTTTGTTTTGTCTATACTTTTTTTTATCTACAAGAGTTCAAAAAGTGTTATTTAACTCGGCCAGCAAAAGTATGAAAGTTTATTTTTGGACAAAATGGTGTAAGAATAGCAATCCTATAATATATGTGAGGCATTTATGGCCTTTGAACAAAGTGGGTGATTTTAATATAAATGATACTATGATTTTATCTCAAGGAAAAAAAAACACTGACCTAGATTTCTCATAAAATAACTTGAGATGCTCTCACAAAAACCATCTAGGAACTTATAAGCATTCCTAAGAGATGATTGTATGATACATTTACAGAACTTGAAGGTAGCATGTTATTTGACTCTCAAGGAATTATCCCTGAAAGTTTATTATTTAACATATCAAGATTTTGAGGGGTGGCAAGTGTCGAGGAAGGGGGCGGTCATTTATGACCTTGAAGGATAGGAAGTACAAAGATTGCATGGGAAATTGGAAAGAAAACGAATAATACAATAGAAGCTTTCACTCTCTATCTCATATTATGTCTTATTAAAAATTGAGGAACTGATAGAGTAAAAGTTTTGGGAGATTCCTTGATGATAATCCAAGCTATGCATTCATGAGTTGTGGGGGACTCATCGCCCCTTGGGAAAATGATGAGAAGGGTTAGATACATAACTTTAACCTTTGAAAATATTTTCTATCACCATGTCCTAAGATCCAAAATGCTAAGAAAATAGTCTAGCCAACAAAGGGCCCTCCCTCATCTAAGGGGGTCACATCGCACTCCATGTGCCATGAATCTTGTGTTTGGGGCATGTGCCTGAATGACAACAAGGAGGTACCGTGTGATTGAAAGGAAGTGATCAGAGTTGATGGGTTATAATACACCTCGCACAAGGGAGTGGATCGCATCAAGGATTAATTCACATTTCATGAATCAAAGTGTTCATCAACAGTTTCAGTGGAACCAAAGTCTAGAAGAGAGGCTAAGTGGAATTTCATGTTCAAAATGAATTCTAGCCACATGCACCTACCAACACAAATGGGCACTAAAATACAAGTTATTTTCTAGTTGGAAGGAGAAGGGGGACGCCAGAACGGTTGGCTCATAGTTTTCCCAACTCTAGATTTCAGACAGGTCAGAGGAAGAAGAAGAAATGGCATGCAATTATGTTAGGATATTTAGAAACTTAGGAGTTAGTTAAGATCAACTTGTGTAATATATCCGTTAGATAAAAGTGTGTTTCTTTAGTATGCATTAGTATGCATTTGTAAATATTCTAATCCAACGGTAACGATATGTTCTAGACATACAGTGATCTGACGGTTCAACTTCTCTTAGATCATACCTACCATTGATCCATGGCTTAACACCCGATTGGTCTATGATCTCTATTTAAAGAGCATAGAGGGTCCTTGGCTAGTTGATCGATTATGAGAAGCTCATGTAACTTTCTTTCTTTTGCATAATAAATTGCTCCAAGTAGCTATTTGGCTGGGGCCGTGGACTGTTTCACTCTCGAGGGTTTTAATCACGTGACAAACATCGGTGTGTTGATCTGTGATCTATTTGTGTGAAGCGGTTTCTGAAGGTGTTCGGTCTTTTGGGAATACCCTGGGTACCCGAACATGGTATCCGAGCTTTTATGAAGAGTCGCTTTCGGTTTTGATGAAGATTTGGAACCGGTGTTGCCGAAACTTTGAAAGGGTTTCTGGTTCTGGATTTTCTATGCATTTGTGGCCTGTGGGAGCTATTCCATTGAGTTCGGAGCGCCATTTCCATCGAGAAATAGTTTTCGTTTCACTGAAAACCGTTTTCGTTTGCTCCAGAAACACCCATTGCAACAAATCTGAAGGTATAATGTTACAGTGACGGATTTTTTTTTAAATCTCTCATATTTTATCAGTTTATTATTAGATCTTTTATGTTTTATTCTCGGATTGTTGTTTTCCTTGACTGCGTATGCTCTTTGTCGTGCACCTTGCGCGATCGCGGCGAATTAGAAACAATAAGGGAAAGTTTTTTTCTTGTCTTCTCGGCTACGTATGCTCTTTGCCGTGCACCTTGTGCAATCACGACAAATCAGAAACAACGAGAAAACTTGAAAACATAGACTTTCTAGGTAAGCTAACCAAAATCTAACCCCATTGTGTGGAAAAAGTTTTTTTTTTTTTTGTGATTTGTAGGAAAAGAAAGCAAGCATGGAAAACGAGAGAGAATAGTTAAAAAAAAAAAAAAAAACCCCTTCCTCTTTCCATACTTTTACGTACCTTTTAAATTTAACTCACTTGGTCCAAAGTTGCTTTACACCTTGATAAGTCTTGAGTTCAAGTCTTATCAAGCTACTTTTTAGTGCATGCAATTTCTATTTTCAAGTTACTTTATTGTAAAAGTACATCTCACATTAATAAAATAAAATAAAAGTGAGTCACTTAAATTTTTTAATTTATTGCCGCACTATTTAAAAAGTCACATTATTGTAAAAGTGAACATCACTTATTCTACAAAAGTGATTCACTTCAAAGCAACTTTATTGTAAAAGTGATTGTCAAAGGTTGATCTTGGGAAGAGGGGGCTTCTTTTTTTAGTTGGTCAAGTTAATATCTGCCACGTCATTATTAGAGACATTTTCAACATTTTCTTTGATTAAGCATAACTTCATCATCTGGAATTAGTTTTAAGTGCCGTTTTTCTAAAACTGCATATTTTGTCGAGCTCTTTGCATCCAGACAGTTAGTTTCTATTTTTTCAGCCATTATTTTACAGTATGTCCGCCCCTTATGATATTATACTTACAAGTTATAACTATTTTTCATGGAAATCTCGTATGGAGGATGTTCTATGAAGTAGAGAACTTTTTAGGATAACCTCAGGGAAAGAAACAGAACCCACTGATGATGATAAGAAAATTAAATGGGGAAATAGATGTGATGAAGCTCGTGGATTGATTAGGATGTCAATCTCTATTGATTTGTGTTTCCACATATCTGAAATTGATGAAACTGATAAAGCTTGAGAAAAGTTGGAATCGATGTTTGGTAAACACAATAAAATTTGAGGTCATCAATTTGAGAATGAGTTGATTTCCTTGAATCCAAATGATTTTTCATGCATTCAAGACTATTTATCTAAGTATAAAACTCTTAGACTATTATGTGCAGAATGCAAGATTAAGAAAGAAGACAAACAATGTATTTATCATATTCTTTCCAAACTTGGACCTGCATATTCTGTTTTTGTATCTACATTCTACTCCCTGAAAGAATCATTGACTACAGCTAGCTATTAAGAGCCTAGCCTTGAATCCTTTTGTGATTCCTTAATTAGAGAGCAAGATAAGCTCATTCATCTTGGAATAATTAACAATGCAGATACATCTAGGAAAGCCTTATTGTCCCAACAGAAAGAAAAGTCCAAGCCTCCCAAGAAACATAATTTTCACAATAATAAGCCAAACAACAAGGGTCACAAACCCTCTCAGTCAGCTCCTTCTTTAAAAAATGGCAAAAAATCCAAGCAAAAAGGAAAGAAGACTAAGCGTCATTGCAAATTTTGTGGGAAAGATAATCATGATGAATCTAAGAGTTTTAAGAAGATGACAGCCTTGGAAGCAGCAGTGAAGAAGCACCACATCAGCCTAGATTCATCTTTAGAATCTACCTCTCATGGACATGCACTTTGTGCTTCTAGTTACTTTTATACTGCATCTTCTTCTTCTACTTCAATTGAATGGCTCATTGATTCTGGAGCATCTTATCATATGGCTAAGGATAAAGCAATCTTTTCTACGATGCATGAATGTAACACCAAACAAATATTTGTTGGTGATGATAGATCTCTAAGTGTTGTAGGATCCAGAACAGTTCCAGTAGAAAATGGTCATTTCAGTGATGTACTATCTGTTCCAAAAATTTCCTGCAATTGGTTATCAGTCTATCAAATTACTCATTCAGGTGAAGGTAAAATTGTGACGTTTACACCTCACCAAGTTGTAATCAAGGATTTTAAAAATCCTCAAAATATCCTTGCTAATGGAACTGTTGATGATATTACCAGGTTGTACAAATTTAACAACTTTGGGTCATCACCTTTTCCTTCAGTTTTTGTTGCTCATAGTGATAACTTGAGCAAACTTTGGCATGAGCGATTTGGTCACTTAAATTATTGCTCATTGCAACAACTATGTAAAGACAATATGGTGACTCGTCTTCTGCTGGTATCTTGCAAGGATGGTGTTTGTTTCGATTGTGTACTCGAAAAACATCATCGGGACAGTTTTGACAAACATGCCTCTTAGCACGCCTCGGTTCCCTTGGAGCTTGTGCATAGTGACTTGTGTGGCCCTCTTCCATCTGCTTATTTTTCTGGTTTCAAATGTTTCTTAACCTTCATTGATGACTACTCCAGATGCACTTGGGTTTACTTCCTAAAAATTAAGAGCGAAGTATTTAACATGTTCTGGGCCTACAAGGCCCTTGTCGAAAAACAATCTGGTCATCAAATTATTAAGTTAAGATCTGACAATGGATGAAAATATGTTAACAACAAGTTCACTACTTTTTTCACTAAACAAGGAATCCAACAACAACACACTGTTCCATATACACCACAACAAAATGGTGTAGCTAAACGGAAGAATCGCATTTTAAAAGAAATGGCTAATTGTATGATCCAATCTAAAGGACTAAGTCTTTAATATTGGGCTGAGGCCATAAGTTGTGCAAATTACATAGTTAATCGCACACCCACTAAAGTTTTACAAGGTATAACACCGGAAGAAGCATGGAGTAAAATTAAACCAGATGTAAGTCACTTTCGTGTGTTTGGTTGTGAAGCATGGGCTCACATTCAGAATGAAAAATGGAAAGCATTGTAGCCTAAAAGTGAAAAGTGCCTATTTTTTGGATATTCTGAAGATGTAAAAGGTTATAGACTTCTTTAGCCACATTCTCATGATATAATAATTAGAAGAGATGTTAAATTTGATGAAAATATCTTGGCCTGCGAGCGTAACTTGGCGGGTGTGCCATCTTTGGTCTGCGAGCCCGAATCGGCGATTGTGCATTCTTCTTCCTCTTCTTCCAGCTTCCTTGACAGGTTTCCAACTACAGTTTCTGATGATGACAATGAGGATGAAAATCCACCTCCGCCTGCTCATGTTCCTCCAATTGCACCAACACCAATACTTCCTTGATGGGTCCGTTCAACATGTGAAGTAGCTGGTGATCTTGCCGATGATCCTAGAGATCAACGTCGAACATGTTCTCAGTTTCAGCGAGCCTCTTCTCTTTTGGCTTAAGTTTTCAAGAATCATGATGCATAAAATTTTGCAGAAGCTTCAGGAAATCCAGATTGGGATGCAGCTATGGATGAAGAATATCGTTCCTTAATGGCGAACGATACTTGGGGTCTTGTTCCTCTTCCAAAAGGAAGAAAACTTGTCATATGTAAATGGGTCTACAGAACTAAGTATGCATCAAATGGAAGTGTTGAAAGACTTAAGGCAAGGTCAGTTGCCAAAGGTTTTTCCCAAGTTGAAGGGATTGACTACAATGAAACCTTTGCCCCTGTAACAAAAATGAACTCCATTCGCCTTGTTCTTTCCCTTGCAGCCTTACATAACTGGGAAGTTCATCAAATGGATGTCAAGTCTGCCTTCTTACATGGTGATTTACATGAGGAAATTTACATGGAACAACCTCCTAGATATGTTCAGAATTACTCTAGCCTTGTTTGTCTCCTTAAGAAATCCTTATATGGCCTTAAGCAAGCTCCTAGAGCTTGGTATGCCAAAATGGATAGCTTTCTCCTTGACACTGGTTTTTCTAGATGCTATTCTGACCCCAATGTCTATACCAATAAAGTAGGAAACCATCTCATCATACTTGTTCTTTATGTTGATGATCTTATCCTTACTGGTAGTGACCCTAAACTTATAACCCATGTGAAATACAGTCTTAAGCAAAATTTTGAAATGTCAGACTTAGGACATTTGCATTATTTTCTTAGTCTCCAAGTCTTGCAAACCAAAGAAGGAATCTTTCTTTCCAAATCTAAGTATGCTTGTGACCTTCTTCGTCGCTTCCACATGGAATATTGTAAACCAGCCTCTTCTCCCTTCTAGTCTGGAGTCAAACTTTCTGCCACTTGTACTTCCCCTGAAGTAGATGCCACCTTGTATCGTCAGCTTGTTGGTAGTATTTTATACTTGACTCATTCCCATCCTGACCTTTCCTTTACTGTTGGTCGTGTTGCCCGTTATATGCAAAATCCTCATCAAAGTCACTGGAAAGCAGCAAAAAGAATACTTTGATATATTTGAGGTACAATTCAGTTTGGGATTCATTACAGTATAGGGGGGAAACCTTTGTTGGTTGGTTTCACTGATTCAAATTGGGCCGGCGATCCTGATGATCGAAAGTCTACTGCAGGTTATGTTTTCAGTTTGGGATCTAGACTTGTCACTTGGGCTTGTAAGAAACAACAAGCTCTTGCTCTTTCTTCAGCAAAAGCAGAATATCGAGCCGCAGTTAATGCCAGTCAGGAAGCTTTATGGCTTCAACAGATCCTTTCAAAGTTTGGATTCGAGCAGCAGCAACCTACTCCACTTTGGTGTGACAATCAAAGTGCCATCAAGCTTGCCAAAGATCCAGTTCTACATCAACGCAGCAAACACATTGAGCTACACATGCACTTCATCAGAAATCTTGTTCATGATCGTGTTATTGAAGTGCTCTATTTCCCTACAGATGATCAAGTTGTAGACATCTTCACCAAGTCTCTTACAGAAGCGAAGTTTTCTAAACTTCGGTCTATGTTAGGAGTTCAGGAATGTGTCCTTAAGGGGGGATAGGCTCTAATGCCTCCTTCCTTCTCCTAATAGTGTCACTTTTGTAAATCCTTCAATCCTATCCCAAGTTGTTCTTAAGGGGGGATGTTAGGATATTTAGACACTTAGGATTTAGTTAAGATCAACTTGTGTAATATATGCGTTAGGTAAAAGTGTGTTTCTTTAGTATGCATTTGTAAATATTCTAATCCAACGGTCGCGATATGTTCTAGACATAGAGTGATCTGACGGTTGAACTTCTCTTAGATCATACCTACCATTGATCCGTGGCTTAACACCCGATTGGTCTATGATCTCTATTTAAAGAGCATAGAGGGTCCTTGGCTAATTGATCGATTATGAGAATCTCATGTAACTTTCTTTATTTTGCATAATAAATTGCTCCAAGTAGCTATTTGGCTGGGGCCGTGGACTGTTTCCCTCTCGAGGGTTTTAACCACGTGACAAACATCGGTGTGTTGATCTGTGATTTATTTGTGTGAAGCGGTTTCTTAAGATGTTCGGTCTTTTGGGAGTACCCTGTGTGCCCGAACAAATTATTACTTGTCCTATGATATCATTTAGTTGCATCATGAGGTGAGGGCTACGGCAGGAATATTTCGTTGGTCTCTAGAGGGTGATATCTAATGTCGTTGGAAATCAATAGGAGCAGATAATTGAAAATCAACACGCAGTGGAAGAAATGAACAATATGATAGATGAACATGTTGCGAAAGTGGATCACATCGAAGAGGACTTGAACACACACCTACAGGATCTGGAAGCATAAATGAATCCAAGTCACACGAACTCGGCTTCCTTAAGGCTCGTCAGAAGCAATCTGGTGCATCTAGTAGATGTGGATATGGATGGGAGCAATGACTATTTGCCCAAATTCAACTAGAACCAATAGGGTCTTGTAATTTCTCCATAAGCTATGTTATGTTTTACATATATGTATATTATATCATTTTATAAAAAAATTCAATACCGGAGGGAACAACCGAATTTTGATTTTTGTAAGGAAGGACGATTTTGATAAAATAAACATTAATAGTAAGAAAAATAATAGAATACAAAAATGTGATGTAATTATTGTTTGGATCTTACCCAAACTCTTTTAATACATATAAACTACCAGTTATGTGAAAAAAAAGCATATCAAAATTTTGAAGCAACTTCAAATTACATAGTTCACATGAAATTCCTCAATTCAATAGACTAACACTAATATTCATAACTAGATAAAAACTATGTAAGTTCCCTAAGATTTTTCTCACCTACTTGTAGTTGTATTATATCTTGAAGATCAAATATACAATCTAGTATTTTCCTTCTAATGTTATTTCCGTACAACTTTGTAACTAAAAAGAGGTAATTCCCAAGCTTAGATGGTATATTCCCCATGAGTTTGTTTGAGGACAAAGTCAAAATCTTGAGATCCTAGAGTTTTCCAAACTTAATTGGTATGGCTCTCGAACACTAATTGTATAAATATCTAATAGTGTGATGTTTCTTCAAAACCTATGATTGGGTGGTATGGATCCTTTCAAGCAATTCATTTTCATGTCCAAAGGCAAAATTGCTATGTTGAAAGTTAGATTGTTTTGTATTATTCCACTCAAACATTTATTGTTGATAATTACTCTCGATAAGGGAGAAAAATGCCCAAGCTCATGTGGAAAAGTTCCCCCCAAGGTCCAACACTCTCAACAATATTCCTACATAGAAATGCAAGCATAATATGTACCATTCAAATGATGTCTTGTCAAATCCAATATTTTCACTCTATGCTTCAGCTCAAGCTCAACTAGAATTTATTCGATAAGATACTTGTTTTGTAGACTCAAGAAATATAAATGTTGCAAGGTTGCAATTGAAGCAAGTATACTATTACATAGATTATTATTGTATAAGGAAACCTCCTCAAGAAGGATTAGGTTACCAATTGCCTTTGAAATCGATCTAATAAGCTATTGAATAAAACGAAGCATTTTAGGATTCCTCAATCAACCAATCTTTGTAGGGATTACACGATGAAGAAAATTGCCATAGAGCTAGACATCAAAGAAATAAGTACAATTTCCAAGATTAGTAGGAATTTTCCCTATAAGCCTATTAGTGTATATGTGCAACAAGTTAAGTTTTTGGAAAACCAATAAGGAAGAGTGTATGGAGCCAACCAATTTTTCTAATGAGATCATGAAGGTGGTGATTATGCCTTCTTTTAGTTCCTTTATTTCATGGTCCCTGTCCTCTTATTTTGATTCACAATCTCCCTCTTCATATTCAATGGAAACTTTTGAGGATAAATTCATGAATCCTTCGTAGATAAATGAAAATACTTTTCCTTCAAAGGTTCGTCCATTGTCTTTGACACAAAGAGGAAGGAGGGTTTCCCCTTCCTTACAACTATCAATTCTAGGGAATACTTATTTCCTTGGTTCTGAAGGTTTATCAAAAGGGACCTAATTTCATCCTATTGTTGACAAGAGAGACATCATCATTTAGACTCTTTTAATTACAGGTTCGTAGCATTTGTCCTAAATACATATACAACTTGGTAAGGCGATCCAATTAGTTTTAGTGAAGTTATGATTAAAGCTTATATTGAAGACAACAAATCACCTTGTCCTATTAAGTTAGAGAAAAACATTAGTTGTGAATGCACCTGACTAATATTGTATTATTGGCCCAATGTAGAAAGCATAGACATGTTTGATGCAGATGATCTTGGTTCTAGTTTGATTTTCCTTCTTTAAGTACCTAGATAAAGACATGAATATCTACCATATGTGGAACAAGTGTCTGCATGGGTGGGTTGTGATTTAATTGTTGATAAAGAAAGGAATGATGCCTATTACCGGTTGAAATGGTAGTCCAAGCCATCAACAAGCATATGTGGAGAAAGTGATCACTATCACCTTAGTCACTTCTCCAAAATTCTTCGGAATTCCAAACCTCCTTGGGGAGAGCCATGTGTAACTCTGCAAAAGACACTTAGACACCAAATATATCTCGTATGTGTTTAAGGTTAGTGACTAGTGCCTAATGGAGTAAAAACGTGGAATAGATGTAGTACGAGCGTGTATATGAATTGTGTAAGTTCATCCAAGGATAAGCCAAATACCAATGTGCAAATGGTATGGCATGTAGATGTTAACAAAGTACAAGTGATTTACCAAACAATATGTATAGCAGTATAAGTATCAATCATTAGTGCAAGTATTTATAACATCAGTAGTTGTTTAGAGATTCATTCCAGACATTGAATAAGTAACATCAATGTGTGCATAACCATGCATTTACCATATTATTGCATCAAGTCTGAAAGCAAGTTGCATGTACTCATTAGCAGTAGTATCACAAATAGTATGCAACAGTAGACACAAAACAGTATTTATACAACAACAATGATTATTTGTGTTCATGTGTTGGCATAAATAACAACAATTTACATAAGCAACTAGTTTGGAAGTTTCACAGTGTTTCCAGACTTCAAACATTTATTAAATTACAAAATAAAGTGTGGTTGCATAGTGAAAATGAGGTAGAGAAGAGCCCACTTTTACTTGTGATTTTCCCTACAATTGTTTAACATTTGTACCTATGTTAATTGTTTGTGTGTAGAGTTTAGAAGACTAAAGCAAGAGGGAAGGTATGAAAGACTAGGTATAGGGAATGACTTCCACTGTAAGGGCAACCCTTACAGTAGTTGGTCAAGGTCTAAAATGTAAAAGTAAAGGTTTGTTAAAAACCTAGGAAGGAGACCGTGGAGGAGGTAAAAGGGATTAGGAGTAGGTGAGCTTTTAGGGAGGGCCTGAAATTTTAGGGTGCAAAATTTTAGGGCCCAGAAATTTAGGAAGCGGAATTTTAGGGCCCAAAAATTTAGGGCACAGAATTTTAGGGCCCAAAAATTTAGGGCGCAAAATATTAGGGCCCAGAATTTTAGGTCACAGAATTTTAGGGCTCAAAATTTTAGGATCCAAAAATTTTGAGAGGCCCTAAATTGGCCAAATATTTGATTTTTATGAAATTTTATAAATTTTGTAGACCTAAAACTAACCTAGAACTAACCCTAGAAAATAGGTTTTGAAAATGAAAAGATGTGAAGACAAAGGAAAGAAACCCTAGAAAAATCCCTACCCAACCTAGGGAATCTAAGGAGGATGGATTACCTAGCAAGAAAGAGATCCTAGGTTAGACAACTATCCTAGAAAACTAAGGGAAAATCTTAGAGGACTCTTACAAGAAGACGTGCCTCTTCTTACTAAGGTGACAAAAGGGCTGGAAATGGCCTATTCTAGAAGAAGTGCAACACTAAGACTACCATTTAGTCATGAACATGAATCATCTACCAACATTCAAACAAAGAGATAAGAAACCAAACCTCCATATGCTAGTGTTTAACCAACAAATCCAATCATCACCTTGCAATAGAATTTCACCAAAGAACACCAAGAAAAATCTTGCATAACCCAGAAAAAGCTTCCATCAAGAGGGACACATCTCTCCAAAGAGCCCTAAGAAGGGTATAACAAATGCATAATGTTTTTCATCCCATGAGTCTTATGTAAAAATGAAGTGAGGAGATCTATTTATATGATCTCACACTCACTTTTTACAAAAATATCCAGGCCAACATGCCTTTAAATGTCAATTTGAAATTATAAAATGTCAACTTAAAATTAAAACAAAATAATAATAAAATATAGCCATAATGTAGGCTCAAGGTAGGCTACCTGGGGCATTTCTCCCCTAGGTGCCAAAATTTGCTAAATTAAGCAAATCACTCCGAATGAAGGGCTGGAGTGAGCTGGAAGGAGGGAATTATACCCCATATAACCTGTAGAATGTTGTAAAATCTCTCAACAACCTCCTCAAAGCCTGAAGAAGGCCTGACGTGGAGGACATATTCCTCTGAGGAAATAAGTCCATGGAGAGAAGGCGCCAGCTGGTAGAAGGCCCAGGAGGGTGTCATAAGTGGCAGTGAAGGGAGACGAATGTCTCATTGCTTAAGCAAAGGATACCAGAGAAAGAAAATAAGATATGGGGACATGTGACCCAGTGATCAACCCCTAGGGGCCTCAGACACTAACCACGGAGTTAAAAACCCCCAAAAAGGGCAGTCAACAATGTCATTAAGCCATAGTACTCCTAAAGGAAGGACCAAAGGCCCCAGTCATGACCACCATTGCTCGATAACACCCCTCTCGGTCGAAAAAATTTGGCTCTCTTTCCCTGGGGCACATCTGAAGGTGCGCTAGGTACAGCTGTAGTATAACAATGCCAACAACAAAAATGATCGAGGATAAGTAAGTGTATTGGAAACAAATTAGACATCAATTCTTTGAGTGAATATATTTAAAGATACTCTTATCAAAGTATGCACAAGCATTCTTAAAAAATGATTAGTATTTGTAATTTTTTAATGCCTTTTATTGTTGCAAGCTGAACATTTAGTGCTTTGTAACAATTGAAAATGTTATTTCAAATGGCTATGTTTAGATTTTTTTAGATGTTTTCCAATTCTCTATTTTATTGTGAAAGCAATGATATGTTTTTACACCCAATATCACATGTTGATGTATTTCCTTCCCACTTAATTGTGAAATATGAAGTTGTAGTCATAATATGTCATTTCTTGATTCACATTTAAGAAAATAAATCATATATCACGTTTAAGAAAAAATAGCCAATATCAACGTTAAGAAAATAAATAGTTGAAAAAAAAAATTGCCCAAAGTTAAAAGTGAAATTGCTAAAAGCTATGCTCTATGTTTGATTTTAATGATGATATGCCAAAAGAATGCTTTTTTATTAGTAAATTCAAGTGGCTAAAAGCTATGCCATGTGTTTGATTTTAATGATGACATGCCAAAAGAATGCTTTTTGATTAGGAAATTCAAGTAGTGTACACAACACCTATTATCAAATAGTTAGTGAAATTTGATATGTTTGACTTTAATGATGACATGCCAAAAGAATGCTTTTTGATTGGTAAATTCAAGTAGTGTACACAACACCTATTATCAAATAGTTAGCGAAATTTGATTATTTGTAATAAACCCTCTATTATTGTAGTATAATTAAATAGACATTATGATAACTTGAGTCCATCCTCTAGCCCTGAAATGTAAGAGTACCAATGCAGGGATCAACCAAGATTAAGTTTAAGTAACAGTTAGAAATTATTCTGATGTTCATCGCCGTATTGTTACCAATATTATTACATATATTGTTTATGGTATTGTTATCAATATTATTATTACATATATTAGTAAATATGAAAATAAAATATGACTTTTTTTGTTGATTTATTTTTTATTTATTTATTTAAATTTACATGATAAAAAATTATTCATTGGATAGGAAATTTAGATTATAAGGATTCATCATGCTTCGTGAGTTTCTCTTACCTTCTTGTTTTGGAGATTTACTTTCACTATTGCTTTTTTTTTTTCTACTATATGATACAAATGGAAATGGAATAATAAAATTACAAATGGAAATGGAATAATAAAATTTAATAAGTGTGTCACATTCAAGCTTACACATAATTTATAATATTTTTAGGTACCTTTGGTGTTGAAGGTATTTACGTTTTTTCCATGTATATGAAAGTGCAAAGTTTTTATGAGACATAACATTGTTATCAAAAACATCAATTATATGGAATATAATTGTGATTCAAGTGTGATTTGATGTTGACAATGTAATATAATTTTGTGTATATGTCGAAATAATTTATTTGAAATTGTTTTATTTTTATAAGTAAAATTGGCATGTTCAACACTATATATTCAACACTATACAATGTTTAGCAATGTTTTTCAAATATGAACTTTTGTCATGGCCTTTTAAAAAAACACAGAGAATGTCATAAGCACCAATGGGTATAAATCTATAATTAAGGAAAAGGTTGATAACAAATGTTGATCATGGAATAAGTCATATTAAAGGAAGTGTTACACAATGTTTCCCAAAAGTTGTGCTAAAAAACATGCAAATTAGTGAGATTTATTTAGCCGAGAGGCGCTTTAATAAAAAATAATAAAAAATAAATAAAAAACAAATTTTTTAATTATAGGCCAAAATAAATGTAGGCCACAAAAACAATCTAATATGGGGGAGATGTTGTAATCTTCCTACCTAACAAAACAATAAAAAAATAAAAATTTAATTATCCGTAAAAAAAATATGCTGGTCAAGAAAAAAACACAATATGGGGGAGATGTTGTAATGTTCCTACCTAACAAAATAATAATAAATAACAAGAATTATCCGCAAAAAATGTTGGCATTGCACATGGTTTTAAAACCATTTGCAAGGCCTTCTAAACAACCCATGGTTTTATTGTACATAGTTTAGGAGGGCCTTGCACATGGTTTTTATTAAACCATGTGCAAGGCGTCCTAAATAACCCATGGTTTTATTGTACATGGTTTATGAGGACCTTGCAGATGGTTTTAAGACCATGTGCAAGAACTCCTAAACAACCCATGGTTGTAGGAGGGCCTTGCATATGGTTTTAAAACCATGTATGCGGAAATGTTGTAATGTTTGTTCCTAACAAAATAAAAAATAATAAAAAATATTATATGTTAGCCATAAATAATATTAAATATTAATAATAAAAATATTATATGTGGACCTTAAATAAAAAGATTTGTCTTTTGGTTTGAATCAAATCAATGGATACCTAAGAAGAGGTTTGCACCTCGAGATATTTGATCCATCTCGGTGCTTGATAGAGCCTAAGATTTGGATCTACCCTAGTATTTGTAAATTATGTTTAAGATAAAGTGTAATAAGATAATAGTTATTTATACACATAACACAGTTTATTTGTATAGTTTTTACAAATAACATGAAATAACAACAAAGCAACTAAATGCATAAGTAACACAATGATATTTTATTCCTTTGGTACAATATTTATAAAAACACTAAAAAACAATGTAATAATGTAAAATAGAAAGAAAACTAAAATTCACAATTTTTTCTTCCTTAAACAGTTTTTATTTGTTTGAATCATCATTGATAGCATTTAATTTAGGGCTTGATTTTGCATGTCCTTATCTTGGGGTTTTGGTTCATGTTGAAAGTCTAAGCCCCTAAAGCATTTAAAGAAAAATAAAGTTGAGTATGGTTAGCTGAGTTTATTTATTTTCTATAGTTATATAATTTTATTTTTTAAATCTCTATTGATAGACTTTGACATTAAAGTAAGGGTAGTTGCATAGCAACAAGTCCTTGCCTTTAGTGTTTATTTTCTATTGGCTAAAGAACCAAGTCTTTAATAAAGAGCAAGCACAAAGGAAATCATTCTTCAATTGTGTTGTTTTAGGTTATAAAGTATCAAAACAATTACGCATGTCCTAAAGCATGATCATGATTATATTAGTTTTAGTAAGAAGTGTGAGTTGTTAGCCTTATTAGTCTTAGGATTTCTTTTAGTATGAGGAACCGCTTATGTTTTTTAGAGTTGGTATTAGTTGAAAAGTAGGAAGGAAAATTCAATTAGCTTCTTTATCTATTCATTGATAGTGTTATTGAGACTTAGATACCTTGGTAACAAAAAAATAGAAAAATAGAGTATGCGAGGAAATCGACCAACAATTTATAAGTTGTTATAGTTGTAGTTGGTTATCATCTAGCTTCATAACTATATTTTTTTAAATGTTAATAAAAAAATAAAGCTATAAAAACTGTCGTTATCAATGGCCCACAATGATACCAAGTTGAGTTGAGAGAACTTGATCCTCCTATTGCGCTCAATATTCTCATTGTCCAACTCCATGCACATGTTACATAACACTGGCATAATATTTGATGCCTTAAATAGGTGAGTGTATTGAACATGAAATAGTTGTGGCTACTCCCGTAAGTGTAGTGAAAGGGAACGTAGAGTAAATTACCCAAATAGATTTAGGGTTAGGGTTAGGGTTAGGGTTAGGGCTACGTGGTAGAAGAAATAGACGTCCATGAAAGAATCAATTATACCCATCATTGTATGCTTGGAATAATGCCTTATTAAGCTACTAGGTGCAACGGCCAACATGGAGGGATAAGTCTGACATCTTAACAACTTGAGTTGTCCAATAACCCATAGGTCGCAAGATGTCTAACCGTTACATTTGGCATACGTTACTTATCCATACTATTCCATTGAGACATTAAGTGACTTAAGGACATTGTTAAGTGACTTAAGGACATGATTAAGTTGTGGTAGATATGTCTCAATCTTAGATTTGATTACAAAAATATAAAAATGTGGATTCCATGCATACATGTGTCAACGTACACGGATTAATGCAAGCTTGAAAGAATGGGAGCCACTCGTCATGAGCTCTCAAGGCCATGCTAAATGGGTTATCACCCAAGTGCCATCCATCGCTTGTCCCAATTTGTTCCTCATGCTTGACTTTGTAGGGATGCATGTTCTAGTGTATTGTTACAACATTGAGTGCCTACACCCACCCAAGGTTGTATACTTGATCCACCAGCAGTACAATACTGTGCATTCGACCTATATTTATCGCTGGAGGGATCGAATTGACATGTCTTTAGTTGTGCATCTAGATATGTGTTTTATCATAATTGTTTCTATGCATTTCTATGTAAGAACCACTTAATATTTAGATAATACTCTCACACTTGTCATTTGTGTTAGTTTTTCTCAGTTATTTTACTTAGGATCTTTATATGAAAGAATAACAAGAACAACAATACATCAAAGATACACAAGATACACAAGACACAAAGATTTTCATCGGGAAAACCATAAAGGAGAAAACCCCGCAAACTTCCTCAAAATAGTTCCATCACAAATATAAGATTACAAGATATAATAACCCAAGAAAAATATGTCTGCAGCAGCTCTCTGTCCCTCCTCTTCCTCTCCCTCCTAAAGCGCACATGAGAGAGAAAGTGAAATGTGTGACAAATGAGGATGGATCCTCCTTATGTATATTCTTTCGTTGAGTTGTTAAATCAACCACTAGGTCGGCCAGGTTACTTGTGGGGCCGACCTACCTAAGAATACACATAAATACATTTTCCTTTAATTAACCTGGGGACTATTTCCCTGACTTACAATAGAGGGTTTACCTCAGTGACCATACACAATGATGATATCCCCAAAGGAGGAACACACATCTCTAATGGGGGGTACAACAATATACAATAGTAATATACATAAGAATAGATTCCAAAGTTATAATTACAACAACACTCCCTCTTAACTAGGAAGGTATTCTCTCGCCACAGTCATCAACACATCTGGTCATCGTCACTGATTCATCATCGTCGTTGCCGCCATTGTCCTCATCTTGTCTAATATGTCGCATCTATCCGTCATAGGAAGTTTCTACAGAGCCAACCCTTTTTCATGCTGGATGTAGGGCTATACCTCATCTAGGTATTCATCATATCCATGAGAAATCCATCACGTAGGTATATACCAGGACCATTCTTTACATTGCCATTGCAATAACCTGTGTCCCCTACCGTCTTCTCATCGTATCATATCATCATGCAGGTACATCCTAAGACCTTCTTTACACTGCCACTGCAATAACCTATGTTTCCTACCATCATCTCATCTTCATCACATAGGTACAGTCCAAGACCTTCTTTACATTTCCACGACAATAACCTGCGTTTCCTACCTTTATCTTTTCGTATCTAGATCATCTCTTTTGTCCTGAACAAAACAAAACAAAGAACATAGATCGCAACCAAGATGCATACCACCTTCGTTCTATCAACATAGAACCATGTCAGGATGTCACCAAGAAAATTATGCATCTACCACTATGTGAGAACCAGCTTCTAGGTGCACACTCAGTGCATTACGTCTCTCCACGGCCAACCTGTGTTTTACTAGTAAAGGAGAACCACCTAGGTGCACTTCTCATGCTTCGTGACCTAATCATCTCAACATGGGAACACACATATATGGATATATATGTAAGGTCTGATTATGACCAAACAACCTGCTGCATCAGGACTTTTTACGTTATAGGTAAACCTCAAGGAATTACATCTGAACAACCCGTGTCCAAGATCTTTTCCATTCAGATAACCTTTGGGGTGTATTACATTCGAGTAACTTGCGTACCATGCTAGGTCTCATTTTTACACTCGGACAACCCACAAGACTTATTACATTCGAGTAACCTGCGTATCATGCCAGGGCTCACATTTACACTCGAATAACCTATCTCGGGACTGATTATGTCTGAGTAAGTTGCGTATCACACTAGGACTCATATTTACACTCATAAAACCTACATGACTTGTTACGTCTGAGCATCCTGCTTCACCAGAATTTTTTCTGCTCGGAAAACCTGTCACATTTCCCATGTGAGATATCATGCATCTGCATTTTTCGGGTCTCTTGTTATTTCTAGCATAGAAACTTATCGGGACTCAGTACGTCCAAGGATAACCTATGAGCTTCACCAAAACTGATTACATCCAAGGACAACCTACATGACTGACTACATCTGAGCAACTTACGATCTTCACTAGGATTTTATGCTTAGACAACCTGTCTCTCCAGCTATGCTAGAACTCATCACTCCCTCTTTCGAGAGGTATCTTTCTGGATCACACCAAGTATTTATTTGAAGTACTCTAACTTCACTCTGGCTATTTCTAGCATAGAATCACATCAGTACCAGTTACATCCAAGGATAACCTATGACCTTCGCTAGGACTGATTACATCCGAGGACAACCTATAGGACTGATTACATCCGAGTAACCTACGAACTTTGCTAGGACTTTTACACTCAGATAACCTGTATCTCCAACTATGCTAGAATTTATCACTCCCTCTTTAGAGGGGCCTCGATCTGGATCACATATTGGAGCTTCACTGATCCTCTTTGCATCATCCATAAATGGAATTCAGATCAATCAAATCAAATAGTAGCTTCCAAAAACATACTACCTCACAACTAGTCAAGCAAGTGGAAACATATTCTACCTCGGCTGTAATCAGCGCCATGCAAGACTGCATTCTGCCAAACTAGTAGATCATACTAGATCTCAAACTGAATAAGAAACCCAAGGTGCTCTTCCTCTCAGTGGCACTTCCTACCCAATCCGAATCAACATAATCGTGCAAGTTACTCTTCTGATTCATATCACACTTGATCCCATACTTAATTGTACCATTCAGGTACCTCACTACATGCTTTGCAACCAGGTGAACATGTCTCATATCTGTTAGGAACTGGCTCAGGGTGTTCATAGCAAAGAATATGTCCAGTATCGTATTCATCAGATATATCCGTGAACCAATAATTTGATGATACATCGTGGCATCAATCGACTCTGATGAAGCATCACATAGTAGCTTCAAGTTCGATGCCATAGGTGTGGCTATCACCTTGAAGTCCAGTATTCTAAATTTCTTTAGAATCTCCACTGCATACTTTCCTTGACAAAGGAAAATCCCATCTGCATTCTGCCACACCTCCATTCCTAAGAAGTAGTGCATCATCCCTAGGTATTTCATATCGAACTCTATAGCAAGTCTCCTCCTTGCATATTTAATGAGTTCCTCTTCTCCTATCAAGAATAGGTCATCGACATATAGCAGTATCATCACTAGTCTTTCGCCTTCAACCTTGAAGTAAAGGTTAGAATACACTTTACTCAAAGTAATTCTTAGGCCCAGCAGTAAGTTGTCCATCCTGTCATACCATGTTTAACTTGTGGATCTTCTGCAGTCACTCCCTCTGAAGCGGAGTATCATCCTCCCTATAGATTTTTACTCTATGTATCGAAATATTATGTACTGGAGTGACAAGTAGCTTCCTCTGCTACTGATCTTCTATGTTTCCATCTAATATGACTAGATACCAAGATCCTTTATCTTGAACTTTGTTGAAAAGTTACTCTCACACCCATTTGTGAGCTTGTCGTCCTCTATAGGCTTTCATATTCATCCTTGTAGCAAAGGTTAAGATCTTCATCACTCTAGGTGATCTTCAAGCTCCTCATGTAACTTTATGTGCTATCCCATGGGTTCCTTTTGAGGTCATACAAATCCTTCTTTAATTTGCACACATATTTCTTCCTGTCATGTGTCTCAACTCCCAGTGGCTACTCTATGTACACTTCCTCCTCAACTACACCATTCAAGAATGTTGTCTTGATATCCAACTGGCGTGTCTCCCATCTCATACCTACACGTATGGATCTATTGGAAGTGTACCTCGCAACTGGTGCAAATGTCTCCTCGTAGTCTATGCCTTCTTTCTGTGAGAAGTCTCATGCTACGAATCTTTCCTTGCATCCCTCAATGTTGCCATCTGCTACATCCTAGATCTTGTAGATCCATATGGAAGACACTACAGACTTCCATTTAGGTCTCTGAATCACATCTTAGACATCATTCCTCTTCATCAACTGGTACTCTTTTATCATAGTCTCCTTCCCTTTCTTCTTTTCTACTTCTTCATAGCTGGAAGGATCTGCATCATTGATGTCACTCAACAGTTTCACATAACTGGAGTGTGTCCGAGGCCTCTTAATTTCTTTGGAAGTCTCGTCATACTATTCTTTATCTTGGATGATTTCTCATGCACAAGGTGGTCTTCATCTCTTGAGGTGGATCTATCATTCTCTTTATATTGTTCTCAATCTCTTTCTTTTGCCACGGTGTCTCTGACCTAGGGAGCTTCAGGTTCCTCTTCTGAACTGTCGTTACTTGTTCTTTGGAATGATCTACAAGTCAATTTCAGTTGGACGATTAAAAACATCTCATAAACTCCAAGACATATTAATAGTGACAAATATATGTCACATAGTCATCCAACTATCTTAGCCAACACTACAACCATTAGAGGAAATTTGGGGTCTAAAATGGGCCTTATAAGAAAACGTGCCAAAATAAGTTTTTGTGAGTTGGAATTCAAGAACCAATAGAATTTCAATAAAATAAGTCAACCATAATGGTTGAATTGGCATATTTGTCATTAAAAAAAACTACTTTTTTTGTTCGTATTTACGACATATCTCATTGTGTTTTTACTCAAATTTCGATCGGGAGAGCTCGTTGGATGCGGAATTTGATTCCGCATCCAATGAGTACCCACACTGTATACTTTTGACAGACCCCGCTACCCCAAAAACAAGAAATACCTGAAAAAACGTGATGATGATGTCATCATCACGTTTTTCATCATCACGTTTTTTCAGGTATTTCTTGTTTTTGGGGTAGCAGGGTCCGTCAAAAGTATGCAGTGTGGGTACTCATTGGATGCGGAATCAAATTCCGCATCCAACGAGCTCTCTCGATCGAAATTTGAGTAAAAACACAATGGGATATGTCGAAAATATGAACACAAAAAGTAGTTTTTTTCTTTCTTCCTCCAAAATTAATCAATATTATTTTATTATTTTAACTATTATTTTATTATTTTAACTATTATTTTATTATTTTCCTTAGGAGGCCCATTTTAGACCCCAAAATTCCTCTAATGATCCATCCATATCCCATACACATACAATAACTTCTAGATTCCTTCTACCCAAATGTTATTAAGAGTGTGTACTACTCCTAATATGTTGGAAAGGAGGTTTCAATCTAGATATGCAGAAATGGAATGTTGTACAACATCATTGACTTGTTACACATGATGTGCAATTCAATAGTATAAATGAAAAAACTTAAACATGCATAACACATCAACTGAATATAAACAAGTGCACAATCAAACAGTATGATGAAATGACAATTGAACACTTATCTTTGCTTTTTTGGTGGGTAGACTCCTTCTTGAGTCTTCTGCTTCATCATCTTCTTCATTCACAACTGCATCATTTCTTATCCAAATGTCGATGTGGATAATAGGTTCTTCATTAGTTGAATCCATAATATTCCTCATCACTTGAGGAATGTTCTTTGAATCATTAGAGCTCGATCTTCAGTTGATTCCATCTTCTCTTCTCTTATTATGAGCCAAGCTTCTTCTTGTGTGCACACTTCCTAAAGTCTGATGAAGGTAATCAATTTCCTTTTGGAACACATTCCTTGAATGACCGAATCCCATGATCTTGGGAGGTCATTCAAGATGGTTACAACAATCTCTTATTCTTCTTCGACTGCTTCGTCACAACATTGAACAATTCCTTTAGTGTCTTCAAGGATGACACATGAGGGATGAGATAACCCTTAATAGGATCTGCAATGATTCTCTTGGCTCTAGCCTTAGCCTCATCTCCCTCAGGTCGTTAGAACTTCCTTATTGATATACTGATCCAAATAATTTTCTTCAAGGACTAGGGACGTCCTATGCTTCCATGCTCGAAAGTTTTCAGCTTCACCAAGCTTGTCATCAAGATGGGTGTGATGAGTCATTTTGAAATAACGACCTCAAATGGAATTAACAAAGTTTTAGATCTTACCGATTTGAGGTGTCTGATCTAGTTCCAGAGCTGGCTGATCTAGGGTTTGTTAGAAAAACCCTAATTTTACAAACTTGGAATTTCAAACTTCTGATTGGATAGAAGGTTGCGCCTCTTCAAGGCGAGCTATCCAATGTACTCCTTTTCTGAAAAAAGTGATGGGAAGCTCCCGGAATAGGAAACCCTAGTTTCTCCAATTTCTTTTGCAGAATTGTCTGATATTGCTTCTGTTGTATATCCAAATTTTTGGCTCCTTACAGTATAAAAATTCAAACTAATATATCCTGATATATCTTATTTTCAACCCCACAGGTTAGAGCGGAATTGGATTCTCCAAGTGGGACTTATGTTGAGTTTCCCAAGGTGACGATTTTGAGGACTGTTCAACATAGCGAACTTGTACAAACTGCCATGTATCATTGTTTAACATTCAATGTCTGAAAAGTGGATCACAGAAACTATAGTCCATTCCCTACCTGAAAATCTTGTGAATTCATTTGGACCTTCCTAGCTCGAGATATAATAATTCTCCCTAGGTCACATCTTTATGATTGTATTCAAGAGGAGGCTGGAACCTTGATTTGGAGGAATCATATCTCCTGAAGTATAGCGAATATGAGGCTTAAATGTTCGAAAAAGGTACATAAATATTTCATCTTTTACATGTAAAAGTTTTAGCTTCTGATCCTTCTCCAATCTCGAGTTATAGCGAAATTTCCAATATGACTAGATTTAGTCTTCTAGGGTTTTCAAGCATGAAACCCTAATTTCCTGTAGCTTCCATTGTAGCTGTATTTCGGCTGCACAATGCCTTCTTTCAGGGTGGCTATGATACCATGCTATTTTTTCTAATTTATTTTTCTTAGGATATTTATCTAAAAGAATAAAAATCACATCAATACATCAAAGATACACAAGACACAGAGATTTTCATCAGGGAAAACCATAAAGGAGAAAACCCCGCAAACATCCTCAGAATAGCTCCGTCACAAAGATAAGATGACAATATATAATAACCTAAGAACAATATGTATGCAATATCTCTCTTTCCCTCCTCTTCCTCTCTCTCCTAAAGCACACATGAAAGAGCAAGTGAAGTGTGTGACAAATGAGGAGGGCACCTCACTATTTATATTCTTCCATTGAGTTGTTAACTCATCCTCTAGGCCGACCAAGTTACTTGTGGGGACGACAAACTTAAGAATACACATAAATACAATTTCCTTTATTGAACCTGGGGACTATTTCCCTGATTTACAACAGAGGGTGTACCTTAGTGACCATACACAATGATGACATCCCCAAAGGAGGAACACACATCTCCGATGGGGGTACAACAATATCCAATAGTAATATACATTAGAATATCTTCCAAAGTTACAATTACAACAACAATTTGTTTTCTTAATTCTATCATATGGGTTATGATTGATACTTTGGTAGTGTGTATCTAGATTCATTAAACTGCAATTAATATAAGTTTTCCATAGCTTGGACTTAACCACTTTATATCAAGCATTGGTCAGGAGAATATAGGAATAACACCTCTTATGGGATGGGAGTATAGATTGGGTGAAATGTGTGAAAGAGCATTTTAAATCAATAATGATTGGTAAGGGAGGGATAAGAAGGTGGGCTATCTATACCCGTTAGGTTAAACCAATGTTTTTCTTTCTATATCATTTATAAATGACCAATATGTGAAGGGAAAATACTTCTATTCGGTAAGCGACAAATACCAATAATATAAGGGTGGAACAACTTTTTGGTCAAGAGAATCTACACCAAGATATAATTTACAACATTTCCATTCATTTCTAGAGTAGGGACTAAGCAACTGGTAGAGATTGGTAGTAATGAATCAAATTATGTGAATGTGGGAGGAGTGGGATCTATTCTTTCATAGTGGCTTAAGGAAACATATGGAGTTGGATGGCATAGTGATTATATCATTTTTTTGTTAAGTGCAAAGCTCAAATCTAGAGGGAGAAGTATGAGCTTATTATATGCTCAACTTTTGATTCTTTGGAATCTCATAAGAGACCATTGGGAGGGCACATAAAAGAGAAAAATCGAGAGGAAGTGGAGGGGATAAAAACTTCACTCTATTCTAAGTGGTGGTGATGACTGGGCGCTTTTAAAGAAAGAAAATACCCAGGCATATTATGTAGGAAGGAAGAAATATTATTTGATAAGTCGAACATATAGACATGTTTTTTCAACCCATAGAACACAAGAAAAATACTTGATCAAGTCTTCAGGATGGTTAGCCATTATTCACTTAAATTGTGTTCTTGTACAATGTCCATAGGGTTTGCAGAAAGTTGAACATGAAACTTTATTTTGAGTTGTCTTGTATTGAATTGAACATAGGTATGGGTATAATTAGAACCAAAATATACCAAAATGGTGGAAAATAAAATTTTTATGATCAACACATATGATTAATACAGATACCGCTCAACGAATCATTTGGGATGGAAGATACTTTTTTTAGCACTATTGATGTAGGAATAAGATTGTTTATACTTTAGGATAGCCAACTATTTTAATGTAATTATAGACACTATCACCGGTGGTCTCATAGATAAATTGCTATTTGCTCCAGATAAGAAGACAAAGCATCCAAAATTCAAAGCGAAAGATGCTTGTGAAAAATTATGATGCAATTAACATCGTCACGATCCAATTTCTAGTATCTAAGATCCTTGTGTAGGTTCTTCTTGAATATGGATAACAACCTATAAATTCAACATCCCTCACCTTAGACTACTTAAATTCGAACACCAATAGGAACATATTATGTTGCAAAGGTAAAGGAAAAGAACAACTTAGGGAAAGGAAAGAAATTCTTTGCAAGTAGAAGGCGGTGAAGAATGGTGTCAATGTTGTGGAATAGGTAGATAAGGCGGTGAAATATAGTTATGTGGAAAGTGTATAAATGTCCATGAGTAAAGGAGTGAAGGTGGAAAATTTTAGAGCAAAAGCGGTGGCTACTAGAGCAGAAGTTGTTTTGTTCAATTTTTAACATCATAGAATTGGGAAAACAAACATTTAATGTTGAAAAATATTTCCAAAGTAATGCTAAGTAAGTAATAACATTAATCTAGTCAATTTACACTAGCTCACTCAGTTAAGGTGTGTGTTGGCCCTAAGAAAATGGAAAGAAAAATATATCCAGAATCTTGTTCAGAAAGATGAAGTTTCCATTCGCAAGACAAGAAAATACCGTGACGAAATAATCCATGACAAAAGAGGAATAAAGCAGGTCAAGATGAGGAGTTCAACCTATTTTTGGTAAAATTTTTGTTATATTAATAGTTTACTTTTGGGAAATAAAGCATGATTGTAAATTGGGACAATAGTTCCTATTTTTATATGTAATGGGATGGGTTAAGTTAGTAATACAACATGTCGACTAATAGTAGAGAATTAGTCGACGAGTAAAGAAAGAGTTGTAAAGGCCTATGAAGTCGATCCAAGCTATGTGCGGATGAGAGAGAGAGAGAGAGAGAGAGAGAGAGAGAGAGAGAGAGAGAGAGAGATGGGAAGAAGAAGAGAATAGAAGACGAAAAGCAAGAAACTAAATAGAGACAAAAAAACCATAGAGCATCAGAGGGTAAAATAAGTAATTGATTGTAAAGAATATCTAAAGAAGAGTATGTAGGTTGTGTGCATAGACCAAAGGCGTTGAATTATTACTCATGCCAGATGAAGAGCACCTTTGTGGTTTTTTGCGGATGGGTTTCCACATTAAACTCTATGTCTTTGTGTCTCTGATAACTATGTCTATGGTTGAATGATAATCTATCGTGAATGAATTTGTTAAGTATGTCGAGCATCATAATGATATAAATGGTATGTTATTTCATGTTTAATAATATAGACTATATGTTGTGATGAATGTCGTCATATCAATATGTTATATTCTTTTATGATGTATATATGAAGACAAAAGTCTATTTCCTAGTTTCGGTCGAGTGACCTGATGGTGCTATGATAAGAAAATCCCCTGACATCACTAGTTAAACCTAGTTCTGATAGTCCCCATAGATATCTCGAGTGAGACTACATTTTCATCGTAGGTGTTGCCGATGGGGTCATGCTCTATCGAGCTGATATATTGGGCTTTATTGACAGACAAGGGATATGAAAATGGGTTGACAGAGAAGTAATCCAACAAATTGTTTCGTTACCGGGATCCTGAATCATTGTGACAGGGATATGTTTTGGCACCCGACGAAACCTGAAATTCAATATTGGGTTGATTACAAGGCTCAAGAGTTCACACAAGAAGAAATTAAAGGACCGCGACTGAGACCGATAGAATGGTTGGAGTGATACCTTTACACATACATTCATGATATTTTCTTTAGTGAATTTCCCATTATATTGGATGAGTGGTTTTCAAAGCTATTAACTCAGAAGACAAATTTTCAGGGCGAAGTACCTATAGAGTGGAGTCCTCAGTTGATCCAACAGTTGAAAAAAGTTAGTAATCCTATATCTCAGGGTTGTCGACTTCTGGGTTGATAGTATTCTGGAGGGATATATCATGGATATTGCAGTCGACATGATAAAATCATAGAATGAAACAGAAAGATAATTATTTCAATAACCTAGAGGTCGTTATATGAAATCTTTGAAGCCGTGCATAAAGATGCTAGCATGTGAAAAAGGGATCTTGAGAATGGATTCCGACGGATAAATATTTGTGCGTGGGGAACTTGGGTAATGTCAGAATAAATATTGTTAGCAGAATGGATGAGAATAAACTGAGATGTTTCTTATTGATAGCAAGATTGAGAAAGAAGGTGGTCTCCTAAGAAGTGGAAGAAGATTTTGGTCAGGAAAGAGAAGAAGCACTGCGACCAAGAGAGGAATTTGCAGTGCGAACGAAAGAAGGGACTATGAATTGGCACCACATCTCAACAGAGAATATTTTAGTGAAGAAGACTCAAATATCAAATTTTATTTGAGGAAGAAGAAGAAGAGGTACCAGATCTAGATCAATATTACGATATACCCCTGACCCCGCATACATATCTAGGACCTGAGTTAAGATATAGAAACACATCACCTAATGGTTTTTTCAATCCTAATAACAGTAATTGTGGGAATAGAAATCAAGGAAGTCCCACTATTATAACCTTTAATTCAACAATACCAAGAGTAAACAAAATGGTTGGCAATGATATAAAGTTGCCGACATTTAATGGAAATGGCTTAGAGGATCCTGAGTAGCATTGGTTCCTATGCGAATTTGTATGGATAGTGTGACAACTCCAATATGAGGATATAAAAAGAGCCCATATGATCACAACCCTTAGAGGTTGTGCAACTGACTGGTATATGAAATTCTATGTGGTTCCAGCAGAGATTCCATAGAAATACTTAGATCAAATCCAGATGGGACTGATAGATGAGTTTAAGAAACCTAAATCTTAGTCACAATGAATTATAGAGTTAAAAGAGATCAAGCAGTTACTGACTAATCTTGTTTGGGACTTCGACCAAAGATTTAAAACTCTAATGGATAAAGTGAGTTTTCAGATGTCAGATGTACAACATAAAGAATGGGTTATTGGAGCTATGCTACCACATATCTATGTTCCTTTGATACAACACAAGATTGTATCTTTAGAGAAAGGCTCTTCAACTTGCTATGAAATTGGAGGCTTCACTGATAAGAGAAACTGATGTGGGAATGATGCAGATACAATCTCAGTTTGGCAAGATCATATTGAGACTACAAGATATCAAGAAAGGAAAAGAAGTGCATGAAGAAATATAGTGTACATGATGTAGAATGGAGGGCCATCATAAAGATTCATGTCCGGCATTCATTAACTGTCTTGCATTAGGTGCACCAAATCTGATAAATAAATAAGGGATGCTCGGGTGTAGAATTTTCCAGACCAGAGGACATTGGTTGAAAGAATGCTTGTATATACAAAATACAGTAAGTGCACCAACTATAATAGATTATAAATTATGTTGATTAGTGGGACATGACGAGAAATATTGCAAGCCATATCAGTTTCTATAAAATAATACAATCAGCACATACCTAATGAAAAATAATGAATAGATGCAAGCCGAACGAGCTTAGACACAATACCCACATGCACAATATCATATGACCAGGGGAGGTGTTCCATGCAGAGGCCTGGGACAAGGGGGAGGATTTGGTCGTGGAAAGTCCAAGTCATTTGTTACAATTGTGGACAACCTGGACACTTTTCCATATATTAAACTAGTCCTACTTTGACATGTTCATATTGTAAAGCACTAGATCACACTGATGAAGAATGTTCACAATTAATTGCTAAGTGGCAGGATAGAAACATGGTAAACTAGAACCCACTTTAGAATGCTAGTCCAAACATACAAAATATTTATGCTAAACCAAGGGAGCCTAATATTGTTGTCGTGACAAGAGGAGGTGTTGCAACTGGAGGATATTAAGAAGCACCATATGGACAACCGAGAGTGAAACCAACACAACAAAAGAAGGTGCCATTTGATGTCCAAAAATAAAACTAAGTATTCTTGGATGCTCTTCGGGAGTTCGTCGACATAAATCAAGCGTTGACTTCTACCGTTGTACCAAACAAAGGACCGATATTGGAAATGCCGCAAAGTTTTGAACAACTATTTTAAAAGAAACCGACATAAAATTTTAGTAAGTTGAAAGAATTCCTTAAAATTTGTTTAGCGTTAATAAAAGATAAAGATGTTATAGCAGAAATGTCAGCTTTAGTTGATGAACCTCAGCTAGACGTGTGACCAGAAAAGAGAGTTAACCAAATCAAGAAAAGATTGAAAACTGGTCACAAGCTAAGGATGAATGCCCAAATAGGTGATTATGACTGTTATGCAACTGAATCCCAGATATAGCATAAAAATAGAGAAAATAGAGAAAATAGATTAATCCACACCTAATAGATGAATATAAGAGATAAATATCAATCCTCTTCAAGGGAGGAACCTCCTTACACAATGTACAAGCCAATATAAAATGATATGATGCCAAAATGAGAAGATCTCCTTCATATATATAAGAGATAAAAGTGTACATTAACAACTAATAAACCCACTAATAGACCCAAGCCTACACAGATAATATGTAAGGCACCACAATATAGGGGGTAATGTGCCACGCTATATGGTGTAATGTGTCATCATTAAGGGATTAACATGCCCCTCCCCTTCAAAAAGTGTTGTCCTCAATGCTGAAGTAGTTCTGGATGCTTATGTATAAAGGACTCATCTTCCTATTTTGAATCTTATGTGGGTAAGTTCTTCCATTTAATGAGATACTTTGAAATTGATCGATTTCAAAGTTGTCTAGTTCGTATTTCCATAATTTCTTTAGGCTCCAAGATGATTTTTCCTTCCTCATCAAGTTTTGGTAATATTGATTGAACGGGTAGCTTGTCACCTATAACCTTCTTTAAACATGAAACATGGAAAACTGGATGGACTCATGAAGAGTCCGGTAGTTTTAATATGTAGGCCATACTACCAATCTTTTGTAACACCTTGTAGGGACCGTAGTATTTAGGTGATAATTTATTATCCTTCTTGGTGTTCTTCAGGGACATCTGTTTATATGGTTGTAGTCTCACCCAATCCACAACAATAAAGCTTTGTTCACTACGGTGTTAATCTACGTGTTGTTTCATTCAATTTTGTGATAGCTTCATGTATCCTTTAAGAGTTGAATAACTCGTTGTTGATGTTCCATGTGGTATTCCACTGATTGAACCTTAGAGTCTCTTAGTGAAGATGTGATGGATGGTGGATGGGAGACATACGGTGCCATAAATGGGGTCATTTTTTATGATGTATGGAAGGAATTATTATACCACCATTCTTCCAAGGGTAACCACTTGACCCATTCTGTTTGTTTATCCACTGCAAAACATCGAAGATACTCTTCGAAAAATTTGTTTACTATCTTTGTTTGTCCATTAGATTGAGGGTGATAAGACGAGCTATGAGCCAGTTGAGTACCTAAACATGAAAATAATTTGGCCCAAAAATTTCTAGTGAAAATGGGATCCCTATCACTTACTATAATATTTGGAGTACCATGTAGTTTTTGTACTATCTCCATAAAAGAATTTGCGACCGTGCTTTTTTTGAAGGGGTGATATAATGCACAGAAGTGTGCATATTTAGTAAGTCTATCAACAACCACCATGATGACACTCTTTCCTTCAGACTTTGTTAAACCTATGATAAAATCCATCGAGACATTTGTACACCTTTGGTTTGGAATGGAAAGTGGTTGTAGGAGACCGGGAGTCTTAATTGTTTCCACTTTATTTTGTTGGAAAACCAAACATTCTACCACACATTTTTGAATGTCAGTTTTAAGACCATCCCCAAAAAATATTTCTTTACCCTGTGGTAGGTTTTTAAGAAAACTGAGTGCCCTCCTATCAGTGAAGAGTGGAATTCAGAAAGTACCTTTTGCTTGATATAGGAACTCTTACCAAGATATAAGTGATCCTTGTACCATAGAAAGTCATCTTTCCACCTAAATGTATTAGAGGCACCGAGGTCCTATTGGAGATTTTGAATAAATGCCCATATTTTTTTGTCATTTTTCCATTCATCCATAGCTTCTACTATCCAATCTAGTGGGATGATTGAAATAGCATAGATTAATACTATCCTCATCTTTCCTCGAGAGTGCATCTGCGACAACATTTTTCTTCCCCTTTTTTTAGATGATCTCAAAGTCATATCCCAACATCTTTGCTACCCATTTTTGTTGCTCTTCTGAATATAGCCTTTGTTCCAAGAAGTATTTAAGGATATCATGATAATTTTTAACCTTGAAATGTATCCCTATAAGGTAGGGGAGCCATTGCTTCAAGGCATGTAGTATTGCCAACATTTTCTTCTCATAAATGGGCTATTTTAAGTTCTTTCCCTTGATTGGATGACTTGTGAAGGAAATAGGGTGTCCTTCTTACATTAGTACAACTCCAATTCCATTTCCTAAAGCATCACATTCCACAATAAATGCTTTTGTGAAGTCTGGTGTCGCCAAAACATGAGCTTTACACATGGCCTCTTTGAGTTGTTGAAAGGAATGAGTTTCCTCTGGAATCCAAGAAAATGCATCTTGCTTCAATAACAATGTTAGAGGAGCTGCTATTCTTCCGTAGTTTCAAACAAACTTGCGGTCACGTACCCTGTCATACCTAAGAATCCTCGAATATTCTTTAGGGTTTTCTGAATTGGCCAATCCATCATTGATTTAATTTTTTTAAGGTCTACCTTGACACCTTCATGAGATACAATATGACCCAAATACTCTACCTCCTTTATCCCAAAGAAACATTTTGAGGGTTTTGCATACAGTTCTTTCTCCTTTAGTAGTTGTAGTACCATGCCAACATGTTGAACATGTTCTTCCCAAGACTTTTTTATCAATTATTATATCATCAAAGAATACCGACACAAATTTTCTAAGGAAAGGCTTAAAAATAGAATTCCTTAAACCTTGAAATGTGGAAGGTGCATTTGTTAGACCAAATGGCATGACCAAAAATCCATAGTGACCTTCATGAGTTCTGAATGTTGTTTTGGGGATGTCTTCATCCTTCATTTGAATCTCATGATACCCAAAATGAAGATCCAACTTTGTGAAGACAACTACTCCATGTAATTCATCTAACAATTCATCAATGATGGGAATGGGAAACTTATATTTAATGGTGTTCTTGTTGATCTCAATCAGGACACATATGAGATGGTCCATCTGTCTTGAGTACAATTACAACTGGTGTAGAGTAAGAACTTTTTCTAGGCCTAATTATGTCAGCCTCTAATATTTCATCCACTATATGTTCAATTTCACTCTTTTGGCTATAGGGATATCGGTAAGGTCTGATCTTAGGAGGAACACTTCCTGAAATTAAGTGGATGAAATTATCAAATTCATGAATAGGTAGAATACCTTTGGGAATATATTCAAATACCTTGGAATTCTTATTAATGACCCTTTGGAGATCTGGGGAGACAGGGAATTTTGAGGTTTGAACATCTAATGAGCATAATTGTGCAACTATACTTTCATGTCCCCTTTTAAAAAACTTTATCATACCATTAGAGCTTATCACCTTGCTTGGTTTTCCTGTGATACCATTTAACTCATATTCTTTACCTTCCATGAAAATTCATGAAAAGTTTTTGAAAATTAAAAGCCACTGTTCCCAATTATTGTAACCATTGGACACCCAAGACAACATCAACACCACCCATTGGGATATAAATCATTGGACTATTCAATACATATTCCCCCATAGCTAGATTGATATTTTGGAATTTCCCTGATAAATTTATAGTTCCTCCATCTGCAATCATTACTTGAAATTCTGGTGCTGGATAAACAAATCAATTAAGAACTTTGCCTAATTTACAGTGAATGAAATTATGAGTACTACCAAAATCAATCAACACTATTACCTTCTTCTTTTTGATGTATCCTTCTATCTTGAGAGTTTGAGGAGTGCTAATTCCAGCCAATGCATGACAAGATATGGTGGGAGTAATTTATTTTGAAGTAGCCTCTTCCATTTCTTCTAAAGTTGCCTCTTCTTGAGATGCTTCCTCTTCTTTTGGTTCTTATTCTTCACAATCTATGTAGAATAATTTATTCTCATTGCACTTATGTACCTTACTATACTTGTTGTCATAATTAAATCATAATCATTTTTCTCTTCTTTCATCTAATTGTTGGGGTGTCAACCTTTGTGGTGGTTTGGAAGAAGGAACATTATTTTCTCTATATGTGTTGGTGAAGGCCTTTCTAGTAGTCATTGCCATATTTTTATTTTCAACCTTCCTTGCCATCATGAAAGCCTTCTCTAGCGATGATGGTTCAAAGAGACGCACCTCATGTTGAATGTTATCTTTCAAGGTTCCAATAAAGAGATCTAACAAATTATCTTCTGAAATATTCTTCACTCTGATACTTAGCTGCAGAAATTGCTTGATGTGATTTGTAACTGAACCTTTTTGCTTGATATTTACCAACTGACGGAAGAAGGTGTTTGTATTTATATCCCCATAATGTGCAATCGATACTTCGGTGAATATAGACCAAGAGATAATAGACTCCTTTTTACGGTCACAAATCCATTGGTACCATACAAACTGATCAGGTTCTAAATGCAAGGATGCAATAGTTACCTTTTGCATAGTGGGCACCTGGTGTAGATCAAAGAATTGCTCCATCTGAAAAATCCATGTGATTGGATCCTTTCCATCAAACTTTTTCATGTTAATATCGGGGATAAAGTAGTTTCTTGGACCTAAATTGAACCTATGATGTTGTAGTGAATCATCAAATTTTGAGGACTCCAAATCCCTACTCTCCAATTCTTTTTCAATTTTCTCCAGACGTGACTGGAATAAATCTTGTTCCTCCTTATCCTCTTCTTGAGTAGGCAATTGAGGAATAAAGTTATGTTTGATATCCTTGATAAAATCCTTCAAGTCTTGAAGATATTATTTACTATCCATCCCTTTTAGATCTTATTTACTAGCCATCCCTTTGAGATCTTATTTAGTATCCATCTTCTTTTCCAATTTAGAAAAGTCATCAATTTTCACATTTCCTTTAATCATATCTTCCAACTTGGACACTCTAAAAGAAATGTCTTCCATTTCTTTGTATGTCAAGGATGAATCCTATGGGGGTTTGAGTGGAGTGTGATTATTTCCACTTCCTTTTGGTGGCATTTTTAACAATATCACACCCTATGGATTACCACAAATATATCCTTATACCAAAAGCTATTCAAATGCAAAATGGCATACATTTTTCAATTCCTGATTTGGAGATTGTTTTAGGGACGACTTGTAACCGCGGTAAAATTTGAATTGAAAATCCAATGAGTTTGAAAATTCGGCCTGTTGTAATTTTATATGTTCTCTTTCCAATGTCACGGGTATGAACTGATTTGGATGAGCCAAAAAAAAGTTATTGCAAATATACCAAAGCTTCTTATTTTTGGCCTATCCAGAAGAGCAAACTTGTACTGTGTGCCACGTGTCCAATGTTTTTTTTTTTTTTGTATTTTAAACTTCTACCACAAATACACTAGTCCGTCTTCTTTCATATTCCATTGGTATCACTCCATTTGTATCTTGGGTTCTTCAGATATGACATTTTTCCCAAGAACTGTAGGACTAGTAAAAAACCCTAGAGTCCTCCACAATTATATCCTAAACTGTAATGACTCAGGATCTGAAGTTTTTACTAGAGGTAGCTCGGCCTATTTTGGAAGTGGGTTTTTACCCCAATCTATGATTCCTTGTAGAAAAAACGTTGTAGCAAATTTTCCAAGATGTCTCATTTTAGAGAAGCCAGTCCCGAGGAAAGAGATCTGATACCAAATTTTATGCAACCAAATCCCAGATATAGCATAAAAAGAACAGAATAGACAATAAGAGAGTAATCTACACCTAAAATATGAATATCAAAGATCAATATCAATCCTCTTCGAGGAGGATCCTCCTTACACAATGTATAAGACAATATAAGATGATATGATGCCAAAATGAGAAGCTCTCCTTCATATATATAGGAGATAAAAGTGTACAATAACAACTAATAACCCCACTAATAGACCCAAGACTACATAGATAATATATAATGCACCAAAAGATAGGGGGTAATGTGCCACACTATATGGTGTAATGTGTCATCATTAAGGGCTTAACATGTTAAGCCCTTAATGATGACACATTACACCATTTAGTGTGGCACATTAAGGGCTTAACAATGACATGGACTATATTATTCTAGACTTTAGCTCAGATGTTAACATTCTCACCATATGGACATGGGAAATCATGGGAAAGTCGACACTATTATGGTATCATGTTCAGATGATATTATCCAATCAGTCGAATTTTTTTCCTATTGGTTGGTTGACACAGGTTCTTGTCGAGATAGGAGGACTTTGGACTTATGCATATTTTGAAGTTATATACTTTGTTGATGATACAAATCTGTATATCGTGCTTATGGGAATTTATTGGGATATTGATAATCAAACTATTATCAATTTTAATAAAATGATATTAACATTTGAGGATACATAGCTAAGGGTGGTCACACCAATTGATCCTCTGGAAGGCCAGAGGTATGTACAATAAGTAAATAATGAAGGACAAGATGGGTATCTGGATCACATCTACAATATTACTTCTACGATGGATGATTATGTTAATTTGACAACCAATGGAAAAATTATTTGGTGAAGCATTAGTTCCTTCTCATCAGATTTAAGATAAGTTTTGGTGAATTGGAAGAACCGACTCCATGAAGTATCCATGTGAAAATGTGCAAGAAATAAAACGTTTTTGCGACATATAGGTACTATGGTATGGGTAGTACTCATAATTTCATTCACTGTAAATTAACCAAAGTTTTTAATTGCTTTGTTTATCCAACATCAGAATTTCAACTAATGATTGCAGATAGAGGAACTATAAATTGCTCAGGGAAATGCCATAATATCAATCTAGATATGGGGGAATATGTATTGAATAGTCCAATGATTTCTATCCCAATGGGTGGTTCTGATGTTGTCTTGGGTGTCCAATGGTTACAATCATTGGAAACAATGGATTTTAATTTTCAAAACATTTCCATGAAATTTTCACGGGAAGGTAAATAATATGAGTAAAATGGTATCACAGGAAAACCATGAAAGGCGATAAGCTCTAATGTTATGAAAAAGTTGTTAAAAAATGGACATCAAGGTATAGTTGCACAATTATACTCATTAGATGTTCAAACTTCAAAATTCCCTATCTCCCCAGATCTCCAAAGGGTCATTAATAAGCATTCCAAGGTATTTGAAGATATTCCCAAAGGTATTCCACCTATTCGTGACTTTGATTATAATATCCACTTAATTCCAGGAATTGTTCCTCCTAACATCAGATATTACCGATATCCCTATAGCCAAAAGAGTGAAATTGAGCGTATGGTGGATGAAAATTCTAGAGGCTGGCATAATTAGGCCTAGCCAAAGTTCTTACTCTACACCAATGGTAATGGTACGCAAGCTAGATGGATCATGGCATGTGTCCTGATTATAGAGAGATCAACAAGAACACCATTAAAGATAAGTTTCCCATTCCCGTCATTGATGAATTGTTAGACAAATTACATGGAGCAGTTGTCTTCACAAAGTTGGATCTTCGTTCCGGGTATCATCATATTCGAATGAAGGATGAAGACATCCGCAAAACAACATTCAGAACTCATGAAGGTCACCATGAATTTTTGGTCATGCCATTTGGTCTAACAAATGCACCTTCCACATTTCAAGGTTTGATGAATTCTATTTTCAAGCCTTTCCTTAGAAAATTTGTCTTCATATTCTTTGATGATATACTAATCTATAGCAAGTCTTGAGAAGAACATGTTCAAAATGTTGGCAAGGTACTACAACTACTAAAGGAGAAAGAACTGTATGCAAAACCCTCAAAATGTTTCTTTGGGATAAAGGAGGTAGAGTATTTGGGTGATATTGTATCTCATGAAGGTGTCAAGGTAGACCCTAAAAAAATTAAATCAATGATGGACTGCTTGGTTCCCAAAACCATAAAGAATATTCGAGGATTCTAAGTTCTGATAGGGTACTACCGCAAGTTTGTTCGAAACTATGGAAGAATAGCATCTCCTCTAACATCGTTACTGAATAAAGATGCATTTTCTTGGACTCCAGAGGAAACTCAATCCTTTCAACAACTCAAAGAGGCCATGTGTAAATCTCCTGTTTTGGTGACACCAGACTTCACAAAAATATTTATTGCTGAATGTGATGCTTTAGGAAATGGAATTGGAGCTGTACTAATGCAAGAGGGACACCTTATTGCCTTCACAATTCATCCAATTAAGGGAAAGAACTTTTAAAAGCCCATTTTTGAGAAGGAAATGTTGGAAATACTACATGCCATGAAGCAATGGTGCCCCTACCTTATAGGGAGACATTTCAAGGTTAAAACTGATCATGATAACCTTAAATACTTCTTGGAACAAAGGCTATATTTAGAAGAGAAAAAAAATGGGCAACAAAGATGTTGGGATATGACTTTGAAATCATCTACAAAAAGGGGAAGAAAAATGTTGTTGCAAATGCACTCTCCAGGAAATATGAGGATGTTGAAGCATTACTCTATGATATTTCGATCATTCAACCAGATTGGATAGCACAAGCTATAGATGAATGGAAAAATGATGAAAAAATATGGACATTTATTCAAAAGTTGCAGCAGGATCCCAATGCTTCTAATACATTTAGGTGGAAATATGACTTGCTATGCTACAAGGATCATTTATATCTGGGTAAGAGTTCCCAGCTCAAGAAAAAGGTACTTTCTAAATTCCACTCTTAACCTATAGGAGGGCTCTCAGGTTTCTTAAAAACCTACCATAGGGTAAAGAATTATTTTCTTTTGGATGGTATTAAAACCAACGTTCAAAAATTTGTGGCAGAATGTTTGGTTTGCCAACAAAATAAAGTGGAAACAATTAAGAATTCTCGTCTCCTACAACCACTTTCCATTCCAAGACAAAGGTGGACAGAGGTCTCAATGGATTTTATCGCAAGTTTACCAAATTCTCAAGGAAAGAGTGTCATCATGGTGGTTGTTGATATACTTACTAAATATGCACACTTCTGTGCACTATCTCACCCCTTCAAAGCAAGCACAGTCACAAATTATTTTATGGAGACAGTACAAAAACTACATGGTACTCCAAATATTATAGTAAGTGAGAGTGATCCTATTTTCACTAGAAATTTTTGGACTGGATTATTTTCTTGTTTGGGTACTCAACTGGCTCATAGATCATCTTATCACACTCAATATGATGGACAAACAAAGATAGTAAACAAATTTTTGGAAGGGTAACTTTGATGTTTTGCAGTTGATAAACAAATAGAATGGGTCAAGTGGTTACCCTTGGAAGAATGGTGGTATAATACTTCCTTCCATACATCATAAAAAATGACCCCATTTATGGCACTGTATGGCTACCATCCACCACATCTTCACTAAGAGACTCTAAGGTTCAAGTAGTGGAAGACCACGTGGAGCATCAACAACAAGATATTCAACTCTTAGAGGAAAACCTGAATCTATTACAAAATCGAATGAAACAACAAGTAGATCAACACCATAGTGAACATATATTTAATGTTGGGGATTGGGTGTTTTTAATACTACAACCATACAAACAAATGTCCCTTAAGAACACTAAGAAGGACAATAAATTATCACCTAAATACTACAGTCCCTACAAGGTGTTACAAAATATTGGTAGTATGGCCTACAAATTAGAACTACCTTCCTCTTTATGAGTCCATCCATTTTTCCATGTTTTCTGTTTAAAGAAGGTTATAGGTGACAAGCTACCGGTTTAAATGATGTTACTGAAATTTGACGAGGAAGGAAAAATCATCTTGGAGTTTGAAGAAATTATTGAAATATGAACTAGACAACTTTGAAATTGATCAATTTCAGAGTATCTCATTAAATGGAATAACTTACCCATAGAAGATTCAACATGGGAAGATGAGTCCTTTATACATCAACTTCCAAAACTACTTTAGCATTGAGGACAACACTTTTTGAAGGGGATGGGAATGTTAAGCCCTTAATGATGACACATTACACCATATAGTGTGGCACATTACCCCCTATATTGTGGTGCATTACATTTTATCTATGTAGGCTTGGGTCTATTACTGGGTTTATTAGTTGTTATTGTACAGTTTTATCTCCTATATATAGGAAGACGATATTCTCATTTTAGAATCATATCATCTTATCTTGTCTTGTACATTGTGTAAGGAGGTTCCTCCCTCGAAGAGGATTGATATTTATCTATGTTATTCATCTTTTAGGCATGGATTACTCTCTTATTGTCTATTTTTGCTCTTTTTATGCTATATCTAGGATTTGGTTGCATAACATTTACTGGCATTTCTTCAACCCATCTAGTCAAGTAATTAGTCACAATAATAATGTATCTTGCACCTATTCTCTTCCTCGTTGGAGTAACAGGTCCCACAAAATGAACATACCAGTTTTCAAATTCTTGCAAAGTTACTTGTGGTACTAGTGGCATTTCATCTCATTGCAACGACTTTCCAGTTCTCTGACAGACACCACAGTTGTGACCGTATTCTCGAGCATCTTCATGCATGGTGGGCTACAACAATCATGCTTGCAGTCTATTTCACATTGTATATTTTCTAGCATAATGGCCTCCTATGACACTAGCATGTGCTTCATTGAGTATCATTGGTTGCTCATGTTCTAAGACACATCAATGAAGAATTTCATCAGGGCCCATTTTATATAACTGTGCAGCGGTCAACTATAAGTTTGCAACTCACACCACTAATTGTTTCTTCTGTACAATAGTAAATTCAGCTGGGGCATAGCCCATACTCAAAAATTGTATGATGTTGTTGTAATGATCATCAAACATTTTTATCGCAAATAATTGTTGTCAGGGATATTATCATAGACAATATTAGGTGCTTTTCCACTATTGATTCTCGATAGATGTTCTTTCCATGAATTCAGTAAAGGAGAATCCAATAACAAATCTTTTCCCCCAACACTGGATTATTGACCAGGAATTTCAATGCTAAATGATTTGTGTACATTTTGAAATGCCCACCCAACAAGTAGTTTCAAAATGTATGCATGGAGTATACCATAGTTAGTCCCTCTCCTTTTTTGGTCATATAGTTCTTCTCTGCTGTTGATAATTTCCTACTAGCGAAGGAAATAGGATGGCCAATCGACCCTTCACAAGGTTGTGCTAGTACCACGCCGAGCATGAAAGATGAAATCGACATGTAAATGAAATTCATTTTTCTAGTATGGAAATACAAGTATGGGCGCTGTAACCATCTTGTTATTTAAGGTGTCCAGACTTTCTTGGAAATTTTCGCTCCATTGGAACTTAACATCCTTCTTCAATAACTTCTCCATTGGAGAGGCCACCTTCGCATATCCTTTGATAAATTTTTGATAGTATCCTGTGTTTCCCAAGGTTGTTTTCAGTTTCTTCACTGGGGTAGGTGTTGGTAGGTTGAAGAATCTCACAATTTTAGCAAGGTCAACCAAGATTCCATCACGGAAAACTACATGGCCCAACAGAATCCCAAAAGGGGCACAAAAATTACATTTCTTTAAACTCAATGAGATATGATACTAGCAACACCATTATAGCATTATTATAAGGCTTTGAATATGATCCTTAATGATCCCAAATACTGTCCAATTATTGAAGTAGACTTAAAGAAATTTATGATTAAAATATTTGAAGGAAGCCACTACTATCTTGGAAAATAGATAGCAGGAGCATTCTCGAGTCCAAAGGGAATTACCATGTATTGGAAACAAACCCACTCCTATGCAAAGTTTTTCTTGTGTTGATAGTCCTTTGTGATTCTGGTTTGATGGTAAGTAGAGAACCCATCATTCACTGAATAAGCTACTTGACCCCCAACACTTTCTAATAGCTAATCCATAAATGGATTTGGAAATGGATCATGTAAACAAGCATCATTCAATTTCCATAGGACAACGTAAATCCATACTTCATTTGTAGCCTTCTTATCTTGGACTATTATTAGAATGATCCATTTTGATTCTTCAGTAGGTTCTATGATACCTACATCCAACTTCGATCCAATTTTGTCTTGACTTTTTCTTTATACTGTAGATTTAGTTAGTATGGTCGTTGCTTGACAAGTTTTGCATTGGGATTTAACGGTATTTTCATTTCTCTAAGGTCTCTGACAATCCTTTTCATTTCTAAGAACTTCGTAGGGAATATATCCTAAAACTCATGCAATACGTCCATAATCTTCTCGACAACCTCATCATCCCAGTAATATCCAATATTGGAAAATTTGGGATTATTTGGCGAGCCAATGTTGATTTTCTTGAGTTTTAGGGGTTTCAAAAACTAATCACTAGAAATACCAAGTCCTTCCACTACATGCGTACCTTAAGATTATGGACTATTTACGTCTAGTGGGCCATCATCATCAGGCTCTCCTGTCACATTATAGCACTCCATCTAGTGCTATATCATTGCGCTTCTCTGTTTGAAGTTTTCCATTGCGACAAGGATATCTTCAAATATCTTTGACTTGATTACTTGAAATGCAACATCAATCAAAGGATGATCATCGACAAACTCAAATGTGTGTGTGAAACTAGTAGCTAATTCATCCCATTCGACAGTCCCTTGTCTCAGTTCAACTGATGTATACCGGTTTCTTGGTATCATGTCTAATGTGTGTATTAACTGATGGACCCATTCCTGTCACAGACATGCCTCCCATGTTGCACACCAATACTCAATATGCTCACCAATATAGCTGATCTCTTCTCTGAATCGTATCTCCATCAACCATCGACATTGTGCTTATTGTGAGATAGATTTTTTATGTGCGACCCACCATCTGACAAGAGTAGCTTTCAATGCAAAGTCAAGCATTGAGGTTCTATGAATTTTTCTTCAAATTCTATTAGAAAATATGCAAGGTTAGGTAAACATTCAGATGTGGGTAGATCACTTACCTCGATTCCTACCCGTCGAATAAATCACGTAATTCTTGCTCACTTTCTCATGAATACTTCATGCATCCAATTCTTCTAGTTTTCCAATTCTTCTCTAGAATCTGATGTACAAAAACTAATAATATGCCAACTAAGATTTCTGTCAGCCATTGGACTTACATGATCATCCCTTGCAGATGTGATGTTATAAATATGGTCCATATAGTCATGTTTTCCTTCACTATTTACTAGCTTGATGTCTCTCTAACCTTCAAGCAGATCAATTGGTGTGACCACCCTTAGCTCTAAATATTCGAATGCTGCAATTATTTTATTAAAATTGATGATGGTTTGATTATCAATCGCTCAGTTGATCCCAAAAAGTGCAGGATATAGATTTGTGTCATCAACAATGTCGATTACGTCAAAGTCAGAATACGTTCTCAATCCTTCTACCTTGACAAGAACTTGAGTTAGTCGACCGATAGGTAGTACTTTCGACTAATTCTCTAATTGGAGATGGATTAGAGACTACTAAAGTCATGGTTTCCCCATGCTTTCTCATGTTTATCTTGCTAGAATGTTGACATCAAAGTCCAATTCTAGGATAATATATTCCATATCTTAGTCTCCTATCTAGGAATTCATTCTTAACTCGTGACCAATCTTTAATATTTTTCCCATATGGTTAACCCTTTTTCTAGTCGCACCTCTTCTTGAGGTTCTTATTTTAGAGTCGTCAATTCTATGACAACATATTTATCTTGTATTAGCAATAAGAAACTTTTAAAAACTATTTAAAATTACTAACCTTTCTCCTCGGTTGCTTTCGGAACAACTGGTCAAATATTTCAGGCGTCTCCATTATTGGTCTTCCAGGTAGTCTAGAAGCATAATTTAACACTTGATTCTTGTTGATGAATTTTGGTCGCGCAACCAAGAATATTTACTTTTATTTTTTAACATTGAATGACACTTTAGTCTATGTTTTCAGTCACATCTGTGGTTGTTCAGGCTGTGTTTCTTGGTTTTCTCTAGTTGCAACACCTCCTCTTGTTATGACAACTATATGTGGTTCCCTTGGCTCAGCACAAATCTTCTGGATATTATGATTGGGGTTCAGGTTGAGATTCTATAGAGGGTTTCGATTTCCCACATTTCTATCCTTCCACTTATCAATCAACTGTGGAAATTGTTCAACATTATCATCAAAATATTTTCGATACGAACATGTCTTTGTAGGACTCACACAACCCCTAGAAAAATGTCTTGGTTGCACATAATTATAACATATAATTTGACCTATGCCACAAACAAATCCTCCTCGTTGTCCTTGGCCTCTAAAATTTCCACACCCCCTAGGTTGAGGGTATTTTTACTGCAGGTACTGATATTGTGGACACTGGGGCTAAGGATACTGATCTTGTGGGTATTAAACTTGAGCCTGACTGTTGGGTGTGTTATAACGTCCAAATTAATTCACCTAATACTTAATTATCAATGGGGGTTGGTAGGCTTAGAGTTGACACAAAATATATGCGAAGGTAGAGGGGTTCCTACGGTGTCATGGAAATATTTTAACAAACAAAAGATCGAAATATCTTTCAAAATGAAAAACTGAGTCAAACTCCTAAGAATTCAATTGATTAAGGTAATTAAACCGGAACAAAATATTAAACTAAATAATTGATAATTTATTCTATAAGTAAATAACTTTAAACTGAAAAAGATACTATTAGAAACTAATCTTTAAATTGGAAACTAAGATGCAAGGAAGGCCTAATTAATAAACAAGTAGAAAACTTAATAAAGAAAATTAAAAATAAAAAGAAACAAGTAGAAAACTTAATAGGATATATTTGAATTCTGTCCTACAAGTCTCTTTCAGTAATCACACAATGAAAAAAGAATAACCTACATACTAAGGATAACACATATAATGCTGAATTTTACATGCAAACGGATAAATCAATACAAACGCATAAACACAAAACAATGCATCAGTAAAGAGAAATCAGAAACAAACTCAAGAAACAAAACATAAAATAGCTTAACACATATTCAAGGTGAAAAAGAAGTAAGGTAACTTTTAATAAATAACCTAAAACAATCCAATTTAACTTTAATGTTAAATAAAACTATCATCTAACTATCTCAGTCAAAGCATCAAACATTAAAGAAACAGAAAAAATCTCAAAACACATTAAAAACACTAAGAATGAAACTATGGACTGAATGACAGACTGAACTGTAGGTCTGAAAGGGGTGGCTGAATCATAGTTTAAACAGGTTGTCCGAATGACAGTCTGCACAATTAAAATGACAAAAATTAACCTAAATGATCTAATCTTCAGCTGAATTCGTGCAGATGTAAATCTAATGCATAAAGACAATAAGTAAACCTACTTATTAAGCAAATTGAACAATGAAATGAACTTAAACAAATTCATGAACATAAAGAAATCATTGCATGTTGATAAACAAACTTAAATTCAAATTGCATAAACTTGGAACAGAAAGGAAATAAACAGAACTGAAATTCTATTCTATCTAATTGCAAATACTGAACCACAAACTGGAAATGAAAGGACTGAAAGTAAATTTGAAATCAAACTATGCACGCAATCTAGTTATTTAATTTTGGAAATAAAATGCATTACATGAAGCAAATGAAATAATAAAACTGTCTGGAAACAAAACTAACTACAACAAAAAAGATGAAAGAGACAAACAAGAAAATGGAAGAAACCTTTGGTTGATGAGGGGCCCTCTCAACAATTAGGGGTGGTTCCTGGCTAACTTCTACTCAAACGCAATCATAAAAAACAAAGCATACAACTCTTTATTCAAACAATGGAACAGAAAATGCAATGTGCTCAAGAACAACAAATCAAAGCATGAACTGATAAAACTGCGAGCTAACTGAGCTCTCACGAAGAGGATGGTATATATAGTTGTTTACAGAGATGAGAAAGTCAACCCTTCAGTGGTCGATTGCTCTCTAAATTTAGTCAATCATTATGACATCTAAAAAATCACAAGCCAACGCACAGTCATCCTCCCTTCTTCAGCACGAGTTTGGTTCTCTTCATCGGACAGTGTAACGCACAAGCTCCTTCTTCATTGTAAAGAGTTCTCAGATGTGGCGCATAGATCCTTCCTTAGCACAATAGGTGGACTGGTGGCGAGAAGAGGAGAGCGCATGGATGAGTCTTCTAGAACGTGAGCTAATACATTAACCCAATGCATGGTCTGTTGGTGAGGTGTCGACGAAGGAGGCTGTAAGTTGGCAGATCATCTAGAAGCAAGCTTCATTGCCCAGACGTGTGGATAGTAAACAGTTTGTAGGCTGTTTCAATCATTTTAATGCCTGAAATCAATTCTCAAGAGTGCGCTGTCTGGTTAGTGATCTGGACGGAAGCCGAACAACGAGCTGGATATGTTGGGCATAGATCTAGTACGAATGAAATGTCTGTTTGCTGGTTCATTTTAGGATTTTGGTATGTCGTAACATGTTTTAACACCTGGCAAACTACCAAGGAATATCACGCAGGGAGCTGGACGTGCTGTGCGCATGGAAAGCCGAATGCGTGCTTATTGTTAATTTGTCCCAAAAAGATTATATAGCATGCAAACAAATATACAAATCAATTAATATATCAAATGCACTTCAATAATGTCAATTTTAATTAATAAAATCATAAAATGATAATAATAAATGGATTTTATATAAACCGTCAATTCATACATACCTGGGTTGAATAATGATCTGCGTGAGATAAAATATGCAAATAGATAATAAAACATATGTTTAAATGAGTAATTTAACTGTAAAAAATGATAACAAACCTAGGATCAACACCGACTAGCTTGCATCTACTCTTTGTTCTTCATTAAATAGGTTTCCATTGTTTTCTCTTGCAGTAGCTGATATGCTTTGTAGTCCGTCTCATCATGGCCTACTGTTTTGCAAAATTTTCAGTATAAAATAGTCGACGCACTTACAATCTTCTGTAAGTACAAACACTTTTATGGAAGATGGCCTCTAGTCTAGCATATTCTACACCAAGGAATCCCTTGTGTATTTATCGGGTTTGACGCTCCCGATGCGACATAATTCATGAGTGTCGGGAATTTATCCTTATGGTGTCTCTATTTTCTGCATCTGGTGCACCACATTTCCTCTTGGATTTCTTTTCCTTTTTTAATGTACTAGAGATGTAGCGTAAGGTTGGCTAGTTGTGGCTGAATTTTCATCATCCCTACACCAGTCTCTCCTATAGGTGAGTATTCTAGCTTCATGGCCAACTCCATAGATTCAGTCTGTGACATAGTATTTTGTTGCACTAAGGGAATCTGGATCTGTGGTAACAACGATGTAATGAACCATTATTTGTGATGTATTTTTGACATCTAGAAGCTTACCTTATCCAGCAGTGTCTTAAATATATGGTTGAAGTCCCACACAAACTCCGTAGATAATTATTTAATCTCTTTAATCTCTATAGTACACTGTGACTCAGATTTGGGCTTTATAATTTCATATATTATTCCCACTCGAATTTGGTTGAGTGTTTTACGTGCGAATCCTGTTGGAACCACATAGAACTTCATATACCATTCCAACACACGACCCCTAAGGGTTGTTATCATTTAATCCCTCTTTATAGTCATCTTGGACCTATATCACGGTCCACACATATTCACATAGAAACCAATGTTTCTCTGGGTCTTCTAACCCATTTCCATTAAATATCAGCAATTTAATGTCATTCCCAAGCATTCTATTGGTTTTAAGTACTGCTGGATAAAAAAATGTTGATGTATTTATAACTTCGGAATGTATTCACTTATGTATTTCATAAATTTTATTTGATTAGTCCCTGATGTTCATATTGGGAGAATCAATAATGTAAACAAGTCATGTAAAGTCATAGGGGTTAACCCTCCTAGTTGATCAGGGGTCAAAGTCCCCACAGTTTTGGGGCACTAGGGTTATTAGGATCTCCGAGAGAAGTCGGCCCTGGTAAGTTATTGTTAAGTCAAAAACTAGTATAAAGAAAGAGTGAGCATCTCTATTTAACACATAGTCACTCACACTCAGTTTCAGTGCATGAGTGATAGAGAAGGAGCTGGGATAAGAGAGAGAACAACTGTTGGAGATCATCTTACGGTCTTTGGGTTTTACTGCTGCCATTGGTGCTTATTCTATCTCTGAGGATGTTGTAGGGTTTTATCCTTTATGGTTTCCCTAAGGAAAAACTTTGTGTCTATTGTCTCTTGTGATTGGTTGTTGTGCATGTTATTCTCTTAAATAAGATCCTAATATAATACTGTCTAAATTGACAAAAATCTAACATGGTATCAGAGCTAACCTGAGAAGAAGACATTGTGCAACTATGGAAGCTAGGGATTCTTAATTTTTGGGTCTCTCTCCAGGACTTTTTGAGTGAGCCTAGGCTAGGATTACTCTCCTACTCAAAATCAAAGCATAGAGACAAAAATTGAGGCTTTTGGTTGGGTAGAACTCTGGGAAAGTCAAACCATAGGAATGCCCTGGAACCATAAAATCAGCACTGCAGAAAATCAGCTCCAGATCCAGTTTTTAGCTTCTCAAATTGGTAAGATCTAAATACTTTGTATTTCCATTTGAGGTTCTTAGTTAAGATGTCTCATCACACCAAGCTTGATGAAAATCTTGAGGGAGCCGATAACTTCTGAGCCTAGAAGTATAGGATCTCCTTAGTCGTGGAAGAAAATGAGTTGGACTCTTACATCAGTTAATAGGTTCTAGTTCCAGAGGGAGATGAGGCTAAGGCCTTACACAAAAAAGAAATTGGTCATGGCTAAGAGGATTATTGTTGATTCAATAAAGGATCACCTCATACCACAGGTGTCCTCCCTAAAGACACCTAAAGCAATGTTTGATGCCCTGACCAAGATATTTGAAGGGAAGAACATAAACCGGAAGATGAATTTGAGGAACCAGTTGAAGAATGTGAAGATCCAAAATGCGGAGACCATACAGTCATACTTTACAAGGGTATCCTAGATAAAAGAAAAACTTGAAGCAGTGGATGAAGAAGTGGAGAATGTAGAAATTGTGATGACCACCTTGAATGGTCTCCTTAGATCATGGGACTCTTTCATTCAAGGGATTTGTGCTAAAAGAAAGCTAGTCACCTTCAGTAGACTTTGGGAGGAATTATCACAAGAAGAAGCTCAGATAGTAGTCCAAGAAGAAAATATGGGAAGTGAATATCAAGCTCTCACAGTACACTCCGAGAAAACCAGGAGGGACTATCATCATCCCAAAGGTAAGAATTCTAACCATAAAGATAACTCTAGAAAGTCTAACAAAGATATATCTAAATACATATGATTTACATGTGATGAAAGAGGACACTTTGCAAAATATTGTCCCAAGAATAGGAATAGCTCTCACAAGAAGAAAGGAAACAGCAGAAGACATCATGCTCATGCTGCCGAGGATGATGAAACTTCCATAAAGAGAATCAAACAAGAAAGTGATGGTTCTTCAAGTGATGAAGAATATGTTTTGATTTCTGCTCTCACGAGAACTATCACACATGGAAGTGATGATGGGCTTATAGACAGTGGGGCTTCCAAACATATGACGGGATTCAAAGAATCATTTGTGAAACTGTCCAAACATGAGTCACCTCACAAAGTGAAACTTGGGGATGACTACCAGTATCCAATAAAAGGTAGTGGTGAATCCTCCTATAAGCTAGACCCTGGAAAATCTATGAAGATGAAGGATGTCTTGTTTGTAACAGGACTAAAGAAGAATCTCCTCTCCATATCTGCATTGGATGCAAAAGGCATAAGGGTTGCATTTGTAGAAGGAAAAGTTCTTATGTGGCCAAAGGGAAAGACTATAGATGATGTAGTTATGATTGGAGAGCAAGAGGGAGGATTATACAAGCAAAAGGGCCAACCAGAACAAGCCTTGGTGCATGACTCAGTAGATCCAAGTTAACTTTGGCATAGAAGGTTTGCACATGTGCACTATAGATCACTACCACTTATGAGCAAAGCTGTTGAAGGTCTTCCACAAAAACAGACAAAACATGATGGTGTATGCAAAGGATGTGTGAAAAGAAAGAACACAAATAAGACATTTCCAAGTAGCAAGAGCAAGGCAAAAGGAATCTTGGAAATCATCCACTTCGATGTATGCGGTTCGATGTCATCTAGTTCATTGAGTGGGTATGTATACTATGTTTCTTTCATTGATGATTTTTCTAGGAAGACATGGATATACTTCTTGAAGAACAAAGATGAAGTATTCAACAAGTTCAAGGAATTCAAAGCCTTGATCGAGAACCACACAAAAAAGAAGATCAAAACCTTTCGATCAAACAATGGTGGAGAATTCACATCAAACGAATTCAAAGAGTTATGCAGAGATTTAGGGATTAAGAGGGACTTGACCACTCCATATAATCCACAGCAGAATGGGGTTGCAGAAAGGAAGAATAGAACGATCATGGAAGCTGCAAGGCTAATGCTTCATGATCAAGATCTTCCCATGCATCTATGGACAGAAACTGCCAAGACAACGATGTATGTACAAAACCGTACTCCACACAAAGTACTCGAGAAAAAGACACCTGAAGAAGTCTTCTCTATCAAGAAACTAGAGGTCATCTATCTCAGAATATTCGGTTGTCCAGTGTACATACACATTCCAAAAGAAAAAAGGACAAAGTTAGATCCTTCTGGAAAGAAGGGTATATTTGTGGGGTATAGTGAAAGCTCGAAATCTTACAGAATATACTTCCCAGGATTCAAGAAGATCGACATTAGCAGAGACGTAACATTCAACAAAGATTCAACTTACAACAAATCTAGAAAGAGACCAGTTGAAGACTCCGAAGAAATAGAAGTACCCAGAATTCAAGATACAACTATCATTAGAGGAATTTTGGGGTTTAAATGGTCCTCCTAAGGAAAATAATAAAATAATAGTTAAAATAATAAAATAATATTGATTAATTTTGGAGGAAGAAAGAAAAAAACTACTTTTTGTGTTCGTATTTTTGACATATCTCCCTGTGTTTTTACTCAAATTTTGATCGGGAGAGCTCGATGGATGCGGAATTTGATTCCGCATCCAACAAGTACCCATACTGCATACTTTTGACGGACCCCACTACCCCAAAAACAAGAAATACCTGAAAATACTTTTTGGGGTAGCGGGGTTCGTCAAAAGTATGCAGTATGGGTACTTGTTGGATGCGGAATCAAATTCCGCATCCAATGAGCTCTCCCGATCGAAATTTGAGTAAAAACACAATGAGATATGTCGAAAATACGAACAAAAAAAGTAGTTTTTTTTAATGACAAATATGTCAATTCAACCATTATGGTTGACTTATTTTATTGAAATTCTATTGGTTCTTGAATTCCAACTCACAAAAACTTATTTTGGCACGTTTTCTTATAAGGCCCATTTTAGACCCCAAATTTCCTCTAATGGAACGATGCAAATCAATATGAAGATCAAGAAATAGAAGAACCCTAGGAACCTGTATATCCACCCCAAGAGAAGAATTCTCACAAGAGGAAACCTGCATGGGTATGAGAGGCTATCCAAGGTGCAAAAAGATATGGGGCTCTAGAAGAAATGGACAGAGAGAGGAAAAGAACCAGGTCCTGCTTCGGTTATGTAGCCCTATTATGTGACATCATTGATAAAGAACCTTCCAACTATGAAGAAGCGGCATAGAAGAAAGAATGGAAGGATGCTATGATCAAGGAGTACCGGTCGACCATGAAGAATGATGTCTGGGATGTTGTCCCTAGACCAGAGGGGAAGTTTGTTGTGACTTCCAAGTGGATCTACAAGATCAATCATGCTGCAAATGGTAGCATAGAGAAACATAAAGCAATATTTGTGGCTCGTGGCTTCTCCCAGAAATAAGGAATAGATTACGAAGAAACTTTTGCACCTGTATCCAGATACACTTCCATCAGATCAATACTTTCTCTGGATGCAGTAATGAAATGGAAGATACACCAGATGGATTTCAAGACTACTTTCTTGAATGGTGTAGTGGAAGAGGAAGTGTATGTGGAGCAGCCACTCGGTTTTGAGACACATGATAGGGAGACTCATGTGTGTAAATTGAAGAAAAACCTGTACGGTTTGAAATAGGCACCCAAGACATGGTATGACATAATTGACAACTTCCTATCTAGTTTGGGATTTACTAAGAGTAAAGAAGATTCCAACCTTTACTACAAGGTTGAAGAAGGGAACCCAGTGATACTCCTACTATATGTAGATGATCTGTTTGTAACAGGTGTGGATGGGTTGATTTCTAATACAAAGAGAAAGCTTGTTGCTGAGTTCGAGATGAAGGAATTGGGTATGATGCACTACTTTCTAGGCATGGAGGTGTGGCAAAGTACATATGGAATCTCCCTGGGACAAGGGAAGTATGCAGTAGATCTCCTGAAGAGGTTTGGCATGATGGACTGCAAGGCCATGGCCACACCTATGGCATCAAACCTGAAGCTATTGAGTGATGCTTCATCAGAGTCAGTTGATGCTACGATGTATCCTTAGATGATTGGGTCCTTGATGTACCTGATGAATACAAGACCAAATATTTGCTTTTCTGTGAACACATTGAGATAGTTCCTGACGGATCCAAGACATGTTCACCTGATTGCTGCAAAGCATATTCTAAGGTACCTGAAGGGTATAGTTGATTATGGGCTTAAGTATGAGGCGAGTCAGAAGATTAACCTAGAAGGTTATGTTGATTCAGATTGGGCAGGAAGTGTCTTCGATAGGAAGATCACTTCATGGTGCTACTTCAGTATGGGATTAGGTGTGATCTTTTGGTTTAGCAGGAAGCAGTATTGCGTGGCACTAAGTACAACCGAAGCAGAGTAGCCCTATTATGTGACATCATTGATAAAGAAACTTCCAACTATGAAGAAGCGGCATAGAAGAAAGAATGGAAGGATGCTATGATCAAGGAGTACCGGTCGATCATGAAGAATGATGTCTGGGATGTTGTCCCTAGACCAGAGGGGAAGTCTGTTGTGACTTCCAAGTGGATCTACAAGATCAAGCATGCTGCAAATGGTAGCATAGAGAAACATAAAGCAATATTTGTGGCTCGTGGCTTCTCCCAGAAATAAGGAATAGATTATGAAGAAACTTTTGCACCTGTATCTAGATACACTTCCACCAGATCAGTACTTTCTCTGGCTGCAGTAATGAAATGTAAGATACACCAGATGGATTTCAAGACTACTTTCTTGAATGGTGTAGTGGAAGAGGAAGTGTATGTGGAGCAGCCACTCGGTTTTGAGACACATGACAGGGAGACTCATGTGTGTAAATTGAAGAAAGACCTGTACCGTTTGAAATAGGCACCCAAGACATGGCATGACATAATTGACAACTTCCTATCTAGTTTGGTATTTACTAAGAGTAAAGAAGATTCCAACCTTTACTACAAGGTTGAAGAAGGGAACCCAGTGATACTCCTACTATATGTAGATGATCTGTTTGTAACAGGTGTGGATGGGTTGATTTCTAATACAAAGAGAAAGCTTGTTGCCGAGTTCGAGATGAAGGAATTGGGTATGATGCACTACTTTCTAGGCATGGAGGTGTGGCAGAGTACATATGGAATATCCCTGGGACAAGGGAAGTATGCAGTAGATCTCCTGAAGAGGTTTGGGATGATGGACTGCAAGGCCATGGCCACAGCTATGGCATCAAACCTGAAGCTATTGAGTGATGCTTCATCAGAGTCAGTTGATGCTACGATGTATCCTTAGATGATTGGGTCCTTGATGTACCTGATGAATACAAGACCAAATATTTTCTTTGCTGTGAACACATTGAGATAGTTCCTGACGGATCCAAGACATGTTCACTTGATTGCTGCAAAGCATATTCTAAGGTACCTGAAGGGTATAGTTGATTATGGGCTTAAGTATGAGGCGAGTCAGAAGATTAACCTAGAAGGTTATGTTGATTCAGATTGGGCAGGAAGTGTCTTCGATAGGAAGATCACTTCATGGTGCTATTTCAGTATGGGATTAGGTGTGATATTTTGGTTTAGTAGGAAGCAGTATTGCATGGCACTGAGTACAACCAAAGCAGAGTATGTCACAGCTTGTTCGACTAGTTGTGAGGTAGTGCGACTAAGGAAGCTACTATCTGATTTATTTGATCTCCAGTTGGAATGTATTTGTATATATTGCAACAACCATAGTTGTGTGAAGTTGTCGGAAAAACTGGTGTTCCATGACAAGTCAAAGCATATCAAGATCAAATATCACTATATTAGGGATATGGTGCAGAGAGGAGTAGTGAAGCTTCAGTATGTTGCGACATATGAGCAGATAGCTGATGTGTTGACCAAGCCATTGGCTAGAGTGAATTTTGAGTACTTCAGGGAGAAGCTTGGTGTTCTCCAGATCGAGGTTCCTTCCAAGACGAAGTGATGAGTCTGAGAGACTCTCTGACATGGTGGTAGGCGGGGCCTCCCATGTTTAGATGTAAGTGCAGAGCCTTTATGACATGGTGGTAGGATGGGCCTCCCATTATCATATGTAAGTGCAGATCCTTTATGACATGGTGGTAGGCTAGGCCTCCCATGGTCAAATGTAAGTGCAGAGCCTTTTTGACATGGTGGCAGGCTCGGCCTCCCATGGTTAGATATAAGTGTTGAGCCTTTCCGACATGGTAGCAGGTTGAGCCTCCCATGGTCGGATGTGAGTGCTAAGCCTTTCCTACATGGTGGTAGGTTGGGCCTCCCATGGTCAGATGTGAGTGCTGGGCCTTTCTGACATGGTGGCAGGCTGGGCCTCCCATGGTCAGATATAAGTGTTGGACAAGCCTTTCTGACATGGTGGCAGGATGGGCCTTCCATGGTCATACATAAGTGTTGGACGAGCCTTTCTGACATGGTGGCAATATGGGTCTCCCATGGTCAGATGTGAGTGCTGGGCGTGCCTTTCTGACATGGTGGTGGATGTGTTCCTCCCATGGTCATATGTAAGTGTTGGGCGGGCCTTTTTGACTGGGTCAGATATAAGTGATGAAGAAGATGAAGACCTACATGGAGGCTAGGCCTACAACCAGCATGAAAAAGGGTTGGATCTGTAGAACTTCCTATGATGAGTATAATTGAGAGATAGCACCAGTTGATCGAGATAGCAAAAGCAGTGATGATGATGATCTAGTGATGATCCAGTGATGATCCAGATTTGATGATGATCCAGTGATGATCCATTTTCGATGATGAGCCAGTGATGATTTAACTTTGATGATGATCCAGTGATGATCTAGCATTGATGATGATCCATACTTGATCCAGAGAAGAAGAGTTGTGTTGATGAATTGTGTCAAGAAAATACCTTCCTAGTTAAGAGGGAGTGTTGATGTATTTGTAACTTTGGAATGTATTCACTTATGTATTTCATTTATTGTATTTGATTAGTCCTCGATGTTCCTATCGGGAGAATCAATAATGTAAACAAGTCATGTAAAGTCATAGAGGTTAACCCTCCTAGTTGATCAGGGGTCAAAGTCCCCACAGTTTCGGGGCACTAGGGTTATTAGACTCTCCTAGAGAAGTTGGCCTTGGTAAGTTATTATTAAGTCAGAAACTAGTATAAATAGAGAGTGAGCCTCTCTATTTAACACACAGTCACTCACACTCAGTTGCAGCGCATGAGTGAGAGAGAAGGAGTTGGGATAAGAGAGAGAACAACCGTCGGAGATAATCTTACTGTCTTTGGGTTTTACTGCTGCCATTGGTGCTTATTCTATCTATGACGAAGTTGCGGGGTTTTCTCCTTTATGGTTTCCCCGAGGAAAATCTTTGTGTCTATTGTCTCTTGTGATTGATTGTTGTGCATGTTATTGTCTCAGATAATATCCTAAGATAATACTATCTAAATTCATAAAAATCTAACAAAAAATTGGCTAGTGAGACTCCCTTGTCTGTTATTCCCACATTGTATTATTGCTTGTATTGACAAACCCACTAGGAAATGAGTTTTTGGATCTTACCTCCAAATATGTACGCATGGTTGTGGGTGTGTCGTACTCGTGCTATGGTTCTAGGGATTCTTCTTCTTTTTCTTATCTTTCAAATATAGGGTGGTATTCCTCTTCCTCATCGAAAGAACCTCTATCAAGGTGTGACATCAATTCGTAGTATTCTCCTCTGGCCATACTACAACTTCCTCTTCTAGTTAAAGTTCTTCTTAATCTCTTTCCTGACCGAAATCTTCTTCCACTTCTTAGAAATCCACCTTCTAGTTTAGTTTCGAAGATCTCAACTTATTCTGGTCCATTTTTCTCACACTTCGCTTACAACATATCCCAGGTATCCATGCATAGTCCATTACTCGCTAGACTCCATTCTCGGGATCCCTTTCACACATACAAGTATCTTTATCCAAATTCTTAATGATGTCAAGTATCTCCCTTTAGGTCCTTAGAAAAGTTTTCTTTCTACCTCACTATATGATGTTATTGTGTCAACAACAAACGCAGTGGTGTGTCCTTCGAAAACATTGTCTACCGAGAAATAAACAACCCTATATATAAGGTTGTTAATACTCTTCAACCATTGAATCAACTGAGGATTCCACTCTGTTGGTTCTCTTTCTTGAATTTTTTTTTGATGGGATGCTAGCTTCAACAACCACTCATACAACAAAACAAGAAACTCATAAAAGAAAGTTTCATGAATATCGGTACAAATATACTGCTCCAACCAATTTGTTCGATTCAACTATGGTCCTTCACTTTCTTCCAGTGCAAGCGCTAATGCTTTGAACTCTACCCAATCTTGAATTTCTAGATTCGTTGGTGCCAAAGAAAATCCCACCAAAATGATACACGGTCCCGAAAACAAAACCATTTGTTGGAATTTCTCCCTTCGAACCAAGTTCAAACCTTTTTTTGTCTGTTAACAAATCCTAAGATATTGACCTGAAAGAGCAAGCTTAGTCTACAACACCTGTGGGGATTTCTTTTCTCACCACACCTTACTAACATGCTCAAACGAAGTTGGGGGGTGTATTTCCTATTTTTATTATGTTCATTCAAGATATTACTCTACTTTCCTATCAAGAGAGATTACAACAATAATATAAATCTTTAGCACATATTCTATCTATCAACAATGCAACACGTTCATCTAAGAACTCATTCATAAACAAATGATAGGAAATCTATTCAGACCTACTTATTCACAACATACATTCATTCAATATAGACATATTCATCAAAGATACATTGAGACAACATTTGACATGGAAACCCATTTGGGAAAAACCACAAAGGCACTCTTCATATGGCATGAGAAATATATGGCACCTCTCATCTACGCACTCATCTTGCAGACTATTTTCTACATCTTCTCTACAATCTATACGGACTTCTCTCCTCGCATGCTCTCTAGTCTTAGATATATGAAGTTTTCCTTGCCTTCACTCTGCTATCGATCCGCACATATCTTGGATTGACTCTCTTCTATACAACTCTATAGCTCTACTAAGACAGGAGTCAACAAAGACCTACAGACCAACTAGCACACAATTTTGGTTCTCCCTTTTATAGGCTCTTACATGTTGCAATCAACCGACACTATTTCGTTAGCCGACAGGCTGTCAATTCTATTCTCGTGCATTCAATTATACAAATAGTAGGCACTATCGGCCCAAAAATACAAAGATGATTTATTCCCAAACCATGCATTATTCTAACTGACTTCTTACTCACGATCAATTGGATTGTCCTTTTCAACCATTGTATTCTTCATATGTCGTTGTTCCTTTCATCGTGGCTTCTCTCTTCACAACTTCTCTTATGTCGTGGACTCTTCCATCATTGGTTTCTTCTCTGTTGCAGATTCTCTTGTCATGCGACCATAATGTTCATATCCCCAAGTAGAATTATGGCCGAATTCTACGTATCTTTTTCTAGGGCCAACATTGGTAAATAAAAAGGCTTTGCTCATACAACTCGCTGAAAAAATTTGTTTGATTTCGTCTTTTTATGAAAAATTATGATTAGAAACTTTGAGTTACATGTTCTTTTAATGGAAAACAAAAAAAACTCAATCATAGCGTCTTTGCCAGCTTGAAAGCCAATGACTAATAAAGAAGTGGTTCTAGGATACTAATAATAATCATGTTATTTATGTCTAGGACGTTGAGGATCCATAAGAGTATAATATCAAACAAATCCATCTTCGTTAAGATTGAATAGATGACAAGTGGGTTGCGGATTTAGAGGTGGAGATATGAAATTTTAACAAATTTCAATTAGTTTTGAATTGATTTCAACAAATTTTTATTTCAATTGGGTTTATATATTTTAATGGATGTTTCTTATGGTTTTTAAAGACTAATTATTTGAAATTATAGGAGTTTTTAACATTGCATGAGAGATATTATTTTATATTCGTCGATGTTTTTGGAATATTTTGAACTCGGTTATGCACTTTTTAAACCCATTTTTGTATTTTAGAAAATGTATTTTTGCACTTTTTAAATCCAATTATGCACTTTTTAAACCCGTTTTTGCACTTTATAAAGTGTATTTTTTTCACATTTTTAACCCGTTTTTACAATTTAGAAAATGTATTTTTGGACCTTTTGAAATGATTTTTGCACCATTTTGAATCTAATTTTTCATTTTTTATTAGGATGTTGCATTTACAGTTTTATATTTTGAACTTGTTAAATCCAATATTGAAACTTTAACTTTTTTATTGTTCACTTTAGAAATTTTATTTTCATACTTAATTTTAAATCACATATCAAACAAAGAAAAGCATAGAAAAAAGTTAAGACATTCCCAACAAGAAAACATTTTCAAACATAAAATATATTTGTATCAATAAATGTACAAAAACTATATTCTTTAAAAATAACAAACAAGTTCCATACTTTTTACAATAGACACCACACCACTAACATTGTTGAGCTATAGTAAGCAAGGCCACAATCAATCTAACAAAAATATGTCATTTTCATCATCACAAGAATAACCTTTAATAATAATAATATCATCTCCGTCATCATTTCATGTATGTATTTCCATCAAATAATCTACAACAATTGTGTTTAAAGCATTATAAGCACTCATTTAATTATTATAAACTTTATTAAGGGGTTTCAATATATACATTCAAACTTCAATCACAACAATTGACAACTTGGGGGATTCAAATGGTCGGTTGTTGTTTTTTCAGAAATTGTTTGTTACCACTCCAACAAAACATATTTTTTTAAAATTGTCATCTAAATTTGAATGTTTTTAGCCAATGACGCATGTTTGAAAGAGACCCTAGGTGA
>LPNX010161028.1:171591-197526 GCA_001517045.1 Pseudotsuga menziesii | reverse complement strand
TAGATGGAAAAGAAGATGACCACACACATCTTATAGTATATCTAAGAGAATCCATAGAGACATTGATTTCCTTTTGAGTGATATATATTTTCAAAATGGTATAATCTTCTTTTGGAAACCTAAAAACATCTTCCTCTGTTGCTCGTTTCCATTTCTTCACTAGAGACCTGGCTTGCTTGTAATCACAAAGAATACTATAAAGCTATCGAAAATGTTTTGGAGAAATTTTATAAGCCTCAACAATAATTTTGTCACACACACGGCTCAATGAAAAAATTGAAAGTCCTCAACACTCATATATTCGAAAATAAAATTTATGGTTATCCTTTCATCTTTTACTCTTTTGGAAAATTGTAAAAAGAAACTTTCCATTGAAATTATGGTCCATTGTGGTAATCAACCAAAGTGATCCATGAATTATATTATTTGTAGTGATTCTCAATTCCATCTCATCCATACCACACATAAGGCTAAAAAAATTAGGCCCATATTGTTTTGTTTTATTTTGCATGAAATTATCATGATGGTTTATTTTCGGGAAGCATGCCAATGAGTCATTTTTATAAAGCCAAAATACACCACACCATTTATCACAAAGCTCATATGAAATGAATACAATAGTGATTTTGTCTTTAAGACTATCCTTGTTGGAAACATCAAATATATCTACATGTTCATTTTGAAATTTTTGCAATCCAATGAAATTTTAAATTTAGGGATAAATAAAAATATAGATTGGAATGATTATAGTGGTGTTACAATGTTTAAAAGAATATATATATATATATATATATATATATATATATATATATATATATATATATATATATATATATATATATATATATATATATATATATATATATATATATATATATATATATATATATATATATATATATATATATATATATATATATATATATATATATATATATATATATATATATATATATATATATATATATATATATATATATATATATATATATATATATATATATATATATATATATATATATATATATATATATATATCACTCCATTGACGGATTGTGACCTTTTCCAAGGCGGATAGTCCTATTAATATATATCCATTACTCCCTGGCCTTGATTACTTAATCAATAAATGGGGTGTCAACAAATTCCTTATTAGAAATAATTTTTTTCTTACACAAAATTGTAATGGATTTATATGGAACATCGGTTCACAACCAATATCTTGGATGTACATGTTTGTATTTCTCATTTTAAATTATCCTTTGATGCACAAATATAGTGTGTTATCCATCCAAGATATAGAAGTTCACTATATCCATTTCAATTTGGTTTTCTCTCTTTAGAGTAACAAGTTCATTTGTATACCCGTTAAAAGGCATTAGGATTGCCTCCCGAAGAGTCATGGTGAAATTTGTAACAAGTACAAAAAAACCATCCTGGCCACAACATCTTCATTCAATCTCCGAAATTTCATATATGTAGGGGTTATAACAAATCTCTGGATATCAATGGAAAATACCTTTTCACTAAAAAGTAAATATTGTATTTTCTCTTTTTGACTCATTTTCGACCTCTCGAAACTTTTGCTTGATTTCTTTGTTTTTACCCTTGAAGGGATTTCTTTCAAAGGACTCAATTATGATTTAGTGACATCCTTTTCTATGCCATATATGAAATATCTTCTAATATAACAAATATTATGTTCATGCTAAACTTTTTTTTATATTTTCCTTAAAATTCATGTAATGCAGAGCCGTCGATTTTTTTTCTCAATAATGTTTCTTTTAAATACCGACACAACTCTATTTTTTAAACTATGTGGCCATTTATTATCCATCTTGATTTGTTAGATCACATTATGTAAATATCTAACCATGTTTTTCACAAGACACTTCATCATGTGCATTAAATTTTTTCATCAACTAAGAGAAAAACTTAGAAATTGGAAGATCCATCTATAATAAACAATGGTATTTTCCTTCAACAACCTCTACCTAGACACGCAACATGAGTTCTTGAAATACAATTATAGATATGATGCTGCCGACCTTTCTTTGTTGTTCTTCAACAAATATGTAGAGGTACAAATCTAGATATAAGTTATTGAGTTCTTCCATATAGACAAACCAATCACTATCACTTATCCCTATGTTGTGCGTTGGAAGTATTTCCAGAAATGGAATTTCTCTGAATTGGCTAAGAGCTAATAAAATGGACATGGTGACTTGTTGAAAAATGGTACCACCAAATTATTTAATATTATATGGTAAATAGTAGAGATGATATTTGTTTAAATATTATACTAACAAATAATTAAAAATTGTGGCATTGCAGAGTAGATATATCATAATATTACAAAGAAAAAAATTAGATTTAGAGGTGTAGAAATATAAGAGTTACAAAAACTTCCATACCATCTCTAAATTAGGGTTTACATGGAATTATGCATATTTCTAAATTTTGGCTTCAAACCCTACCTTGAAAAGTAATTCAACATTTTACAATAATTGTAGATCTCTTTTTGGGGTTAGAGAGCTCAATTTTTAATTTTTTTAGAGACATGTTTCGATGCCTTTAATAGCCTAGAGATTTTTCGTTCAATGAGTAAGCTTACGGTGGGGGAAGCATACACAAAAAACATAGGGGTACTTAAGCAACATTATTGTGCACCGTTGTAACCTCTATTGGTAACCCTTCGAGTAATACCACATCATACAACACCTATATACAGACTTTCACTTCCACATACCCTTGGGTATATTGGAAGTGCCATAGGTGTACCTAGAACTAACCTTATATAAACTAATTGACCTTATTGTTTCTATGGTACACTGAGAATAACACTCAAGTATATCACTCTCTAGTACATAGGTATCCAAGTAGTACAACTAAGGGAACATTCTATCCTCCTTATCTAGTTCCCTAAGATATTGGGTCGAGTACTATTGTTGGACCCCACATATATACCAGGGAGTTGTTGAACCTAACACTCCCTTATCCTTAGGACCCAGTAGATCCCACCCATGGTGGAACCCTATAAATGACCTCACACCAACACTCCAAACTATGTTACCACCCACTCTATTACTAGTAGTTTAGACAACCTAGAAGCTCAATACAAAAATATTAATGACCAAATTCAACACCTTTAGCATACCATCGAATGTTGGGATCAAACATGGGATAAGAATTTGAAGACAAAATTAAAGCACTGGGAGAAGATATTGGATGAGAAGTTGACACATTTTACAGTTAGTGTCATATATGGAAAATAACATGGGAATGCATTGCATTGTGAACCACACCAAGAAGAAAATTCTCACTCGAGACTATTTAGCCACCAATAAGCCCCTTTAGGTCATCATAGAGATAAACCACCCTATTGGATAATAACACCTATAACCATTTTCCTAAAGTATATTTGAATAAGTTTGATGGTTCTAACCCATCAATATGAGTCACTCAAATGGAACATTACTTCTCCCTTCATGGCATTACTAATGACATGATGAAACTTAAGGTGGGGATATTGTATTTGGATCCAAAATGATGGAAATGGTGGGAGTGGCACACAAAGGCCTATGGGTGCTATGTTGCTTGGAGTCTATGACTTCATAAGTTAGGATAACTCTTTGAGTCCAATTTTCAAATGGTATGCACAAGCATTTTTAGAAAATATATCATATCATGGGACTTTACAAATAGGGATGAGAAATAAGTCATGGAGGAAGATCTAAAACTGTTTTTGATTTGCTAACATCATAGATGTAAGGAAATAAGTAACTTCCCAATATCTAGAAACATCTAGTAGGAGTTGAAGTATGCACTCTTAATTATCACCAAAAGTTTGTACTTTATTTTAGGTGGCATGTTTTCCTTGATTAACATGAGTGATGAGTAAACTCACATTTGTATAAAGCAGCAAGAATGATTGTCCTCATTGCTCACATTTATAGATAGCACCAACTGAATTATTGCAAATAGCATCAGTGATTGCTATCCTCATTAACATTACTACTATGAAAACTGTAAATTTTAATAAATTTTAACATTTTCGAAAATAAATAAAAATAACATAGTGAAATGGCGAAAAATTTATCTATGTTTCTTTTATGCTAGTGCTACCCCGAACCACCATAAATGGACATGTATGTCTTCCATATCTATCTTGAAGCACATAGATAGAACATGTGTGGTACAAGGGAGATTTGGGCATTCTTGAGTTACCTTGTAAATAGTAGATGGGCCATGTTATCCACTCAACATGCATGTAATACGACAAACATAAGCCAATGTTTTGTTGTTGTGAATAATAATAGTCATAACTTCCAATTGATGTGTTAAATGCAATGTACCTAAAATATGGTTAGCCAAACAAATAATATAGATACAAAAAAAGGAAAATTATATCATTTGCAAAATATAAATATTTAAAATAATAATTTCATTTATAATTTTCAAATTACTATTATATTGAAGAAATAGAAATATACTAGGACTAATGTCATGTAGCACTACAAACCAGTATATTGAAGCTCCATTGGTGTCTAGCCATCAAACACTCTCTTTTGATAGACTACCAACAAACAAAAATATAAGGCATCGATTTGAGAATCCCAAATCTTTCTCAGAATATAATGCAACATGGCCTCATAGATATAACAATTCTATTGTCAAAGTAGTAGAACCATCCATAGAAAAGTACAACCAACATTTAATAAAAGGGCATCAAATAAATCTGCATTTCCAACTGCTGAATCTTAAAAATGTTGACCACTTGCATAAATCTAAAATCCATCTCCTTTCATCTACCTATGCTTGAAATCCATAATAACAGTACCAACTCCAAATACTTCTATAACAAATTACCATAATTTCATGCAACCACTAGAGCCATAACTCTATTCCTTAGACCTGGTTCAAACATTCTTCATCCACCAAAGCCTAAATAGGATCAAATATGCAAAGAATGGAATCCTCTTTCCTCAAAAAGACCTAAGCACTATGTATAACATAAATGTCATTAGATCAAGGAACTTTCAACACAACACATAGAAAATTGTAAGATTCACCGCATATGAGAAATTCATAGATCTAATCCATAAGTAGTTCTTGAATAGGGAATGGTTTCACAATTAAAACAACACAAATCCTCTTCTGTCGGTAGAAATATTCTAGAAAAAGGTGTTCCCTAAATAATATCCTCTAGAGCATAGGTAAACCCATGTCTTCCGAGGACTTGGAATCCATTGAAAGAGCAAGATCTCATCAGTAGGAAACACAACAATACAACTAAACCATAAAACACCCAACTCAAAACTTAAAGTTATATGCCTCTTAATGTGAGACATAGGACTCAAAAAATTCCCAAAATGTGTTTGGATGTTGTGAGTGTTCACCTTTTCAGATATCATTCTAGTCCATCCAAGGAATATTAAGGGGAAAAAACAGTGCTAGACACTATCCCACAACCACTTAGAGTAGATCCAATTGACATGTACATTAAGCTAGCAATCGTAATAAATGTCTTAAAATACTCTTTGGACTGTGTGATTTCAATGTTGGCCTATAGTGTGTACTTTTAACTTTGTTCTTAGCATTCTTGTAAGTCCTTTAAAAAAATGAAATTATTCATAAGTTGTACTTGAGGGATTCAGAGATGGATATATTCAACTTTTCTTGATGAATCAAAATATGCATTTTGTTTTGTTATTATGCCACTCTAGAGGAGGTCTCTCTAATATTCACAAGAAAGGAAAGAAAGAAATTTAAAATACTTCCTTCAGTATACAATCATAAAATGTACATATGTAGACTTGCATAAAAGTCTGGCTTTATAACCATTTAAAGAAGCTAAAAAACTGCTTATAAATACATATTTGCAAAAAATGAAAGAGAAAGCAATTTAAAATACTTCCTTCAGTCGATGGTCATAAATTTTCCATATGCAAAATAATTTCATATATTATTCCCACTCAAATTTGGTCGAGTGTTTTACGTGCGAATCCTGTTGGAACCACATAGAACTTCATATACCATTCCAACACATGACCCATAGGGGTTGTTATCATTTAATACCTCTTTATAGTCATCTTGGACCTATATCACGGTCCACACATCTTCACATAGAAACCAATGTTTCTCTGGGCCTTCTAAACCATTTCCATTAAATATCAGCAATTTAATGTCATTCCCAAGCATTCTATTGGTTTTAAGTACTGATGGATAAAAAAATGTTGATGTATTTGTAACTTCGGAATGTATTCACTTATGTATTTCATAAATTGTATTTGATTAGTCCATGATGTTCATATCGGGAGAATCAATAATGTAAACAAGTCATGTAAAGTCATAGAGGTTAACCCTCCTAGTTGATCAGGGTTCAAAGTCCCCACAGTTTTGGGGCACTAGGGTTATTAGGATCTCCTAGAGAAGTCGACCTTGGTAAGTTATTGTTAAGTCAAAAACTAGTATAAAGAGAGAGTGAGCTTCTCTATTTAACACATAGTCACTCGCACTCAGTTGCAGTGCATGAGTGAGAGAGAAGGAGCTGGGATAAGAGAGAGAACAACTGTCGGAGATCATCTTACGGTCTTTGGGTTTTACTGCTGCCATTGGTGCTTATTCTATCTCTGAGGATGTTGTAGGGTTTTCTCCTTTATGGTTTCCCCGAGGAAAATTTTTGTGTCTATTGTCTCTTGTGATTGGTTGTTGTGCATGTTATTCTCTTAGATAAGATCTTAAGATAATACTATCTAAATTGACAAAAATATAACATGGTATCAGAGCTAACCTGAGAAGAAGACATTGTGCAGCTATGGAAGCTAGGGATTCTTAATTTTTGGGCCTCTCTCCACAATCCATCAGAAAAAGGAGGCTATGATGACTCTCCNAAGCAAAATCTGATTCTGAGCACTTTCAATTTTTGACCTGCCACTACATCGAGAAATTAGGGCTTTTCACTGAAGAGGAATTTTTGAGTGAGCCCAGGCTAGGATTACTCTCCTACTCAAAATCAAAGCTTAGAGACAAAACTTGAGGTTTTTGGTTGGGTAGAACTCTGGGAAAGTCAAACCCTAATCTGCCCTGGAACCAAAAAACCAGCATTGCAGAAAATCAACTCTAGATCCAGTTTTTAGCTTCTCAAATTGGTAAGATCTAAATATTTTGTATTTTCGTTTGAGGTTCTTAGTTAAGATGTCTCATAACACCAAGCTTGATGAAAATCTTGAGGGAGCTAATAACTTCCGAGCTTGGAAGTATAGGATCTCCCTAGTTATGGAAGAAAATGAGTTGGACTCTTACATCAGTGAAGAGGTTCTAGTTCCAGAGGGAGATGAGGCTAAGGCCTTACACAAAAAATAAATTGGTCATGGCTAAGAGGATTATTGTTGATTCAATAAAGGATCACCTCATACTACAGGTGTCCTCCCTAAAGACACCTAAAGCAATGTTTGATGCCCTGACCAAGCTATTTGAAGGGAAGAACATAAACCAGATGATGAATTTGAGGAACCGGTTAAAGAATGTGAAGATCTAGAAAGCGGAGACCATACAGTCATACTTTACAAGGGTAGCCTAGATGAAAGAAAAACTTGAAGCAGTGGATGAAGAAGTGGAGAATGCAGAAATTGTGATGACCACCTTGAATGGTCTCCCTAGATCATGGGACTCTTTCATTCAAGGGATTTGTGCTAAAAGAAATCTAGTCACCTTCAGTAGACTTTGGGAGGAATTCTCACAAGAAGAAGCTCAAATAGTAGTCCAAGAAGAAAATATGGGAAGTGAATATCATGCTCTCACAGTACACTCCGAGAAAACCAGGAGGGAATATCATCATCCCAAAGGTAAGCATTCTAACTAGAAAGATAACTCTAGAAAGTCTAACAAAGATATATCTAAATACATATGCTTGACATGTGATGAAAGAGAACACTTTGAAAAATATTGTCCCAAGAATAGGAATAGCTCTCACAAGAAGAAAGGAAACAATAGAAGACATCATGCTCATGTTGCCGAGGATGATGAACCTTCCATAAAGAGAATCAAACAAGAAAGTGATGGTTCTTCAAGTGATGAAGAATATGTTTTGATTTCTGCTCTCACGGGAACTATCACACATGGAAGAAATGATTGGCTTATAGATAGTGGGGCTTCCAAACATATGATGGGATTCAAAGAATCCTTTGTGAAACTGTCCGAACATGAGTCACCTCACAAGGTGAAACTTGGGGATAACTACCAGTATCCAATAAAAGGTAGTGGTGAATCCTCCTATAAGCTAGACTCTAGAAAATATATGAAGATGAAGGATGTCTTGTTTGTATCAGGACTAAAGAAGAATCTCCTCTCCATATCTGCATTGGATGCAAAAGGCATAAGGGTTGCATTTGTAGATGGACAAGTTCTTATGTGTCCAAAGGGAAAGACCATAGATGATGCAGTTATGATTGGAGAGTAAGAGGGAGGATTATACAAGCTAAAGGACCAACCAGAACAAGCCTTGGTCCATGACTCAGTAGATCCAAGTTAACTTTGGCATAGAAGGTTTGCACATGTGCACTATAGATCACTACCACTTACAAGCAAAGCTGTTGAAGGTATTCTAGAAATACAGACAAAACATGATGGTGTATGCAAAGGATGTGTGAAAGGAAAGAACACAAATAAGACATTTCCAAGTAGCAAGAGCAAGGAAAAAGGAATATTGGAAATAATTCACTTTGATGTATGCGGTCCGACGTCATCTAGTTCATTGAGTGGGTATGTATACTATGTTTCTTTCATTGATGATTTTTCTAGGAAGACATGGATACAATTCTTGAAGAACAAAGATGAAGTATTCAACAAGTTCAAGGAATTCAAAGCCTTGATCGAGAACCACACAAAAAATAAGATCAAAACCTTTCGATCAAACAATGGCAGAGAATTCACATCAACTGAATTCAAAGAGTTATGTAGAGATTCAGGGATTAAGAGGGAGTTGACCACTCCATATAATCCACAACAAAATGGGGTTGTAGAAAGGAAGAATAGAACGATCATGGAAGTTGCAAGGCCAATGCTTCTTGATCAATATATTCCCATGCATCTATGGGCAGAAGCTGCCAGGACAATGGTGTATGTACAAAATCGTACTCCACACAAAGTACTCGAGAAAAAGACACATGAAGAAGTCTTCTCCATCAAGAAACTAGAGGTCATCTATCTCAGAATATTCGGTTGTCCAGTGTACATACACATTCCAAAAGAAAAGAGGACAAAGTTAGATCCTTCTGGAAAGAAGGGTATATTTGTGGGATATAGTGAAAGCTCGAAATCTTACAGAATATACTTCCCAGGATTCAAGAAGATCGACATTAGAAGAGACGTAACATTCAACAAAGTTTCAACTTACAACAAATCCAGAAAGAGACTAGTTGAAGACTCTGAAGAAATAGAAGTACCCTGAATTCAAGATACAACTATGAACGATGCAAATCAATATGAAGATCAAGAAATATAAGAACCCCGGGAACCTGTATATCCACCCCAAGAGAAGAATTCTCACAAGAGGAAACCTGCATGGGTATGAGAGGCTATCCAAGGTGTAGAAAGATATGGGGCTCTAGAAGAAATGCACAGAGAGAGGAAAAGAACTAGGTCCTACTCCGGTTATGTAGCCCTATTATGTGACATCATTGATAAAGAACCTTCCAACTATGAAGAAGCAGCATAGAAGAAAGAATGGAAGGATGCTATGATCAAGGAGTACCGGCTGATCATGAAGAATGATCTCTAGGATGTTGTCCATAGACTAGAGGGGAAGTCTGTTGTGACTTCCAAGTGGATCTACAAGATCAAGCATGTTGCAGATGGTAGCATAGAGAAAGATAAAGCAATATTTGTGGCTCGTGGCTTCTCCCAGAAATAAGGAATAGATTATGAAGAAACTTTTGCACCTGTATCCAGATACACTTCCATCAGCTCAGTACTTTCTCTAGTTGCAGTAATGAAATGGAAGATACACCAGATGGATTTCAAGACTACTTTCTTGAATGGTGTAGTGGAAGAGGAAGTGTATGTGGAGCAGCCACTCAGTTTTGAGACACATGACAGGGAGACTCATGTGTGTAAATTGAATAAAGACCTGTACGGTTTGAAATAGGCACCCAAGACATGGTACGACATAATTGACAACTTCCTATTCAGTTTGGGATTTACTAAGAGTAAAGAAGATTCCAACCTTTACTACAAGGTTGAAGAAGGGAACCCAGTGATACTCCTACTGTATGTAGATGATCTGCTTGTAACAGGTGTGGATGGGTTGATTTCTGATACAAAGAGGAAGCCTGTTGCCGAGTTCGAGATGAATGACTTTGGTATGATGCACTACTTTCTAGGCATGGAGGTGTGGAAGAGTACATATGGAATCTCCCTGGGACAAGGGAAGTATGCAGTAGATCTCCTGAAGAGGTTCGGGATGATGGACTGGAAGGCCATGGCCACACCTATGGCATCGAACCCGAATCTATTGAGTGATGCTTCATCAGATTCAATTGATGCTACGATGTATCGTTAGATGATTGGGTCCTTGATGTACCTGATGAATACAAGACCAGATATTTGCTTTGCTGTGAACACATTGATATAGTTCTTGACGGATCTGAGACATGTTCACCTGATTGCTACAAAGCATACTCTAAGGTACCTGAAGGGTATAGTTGATTATGGGATTAAGTATGAGGCGAATCAGAATATTAACCTGGAAGGTTATGTTGATTCAGATTGGGCAGGAAGTGCCTTCGATAGGAAGATCACTTCAGGGTGCTACTTCAGTATGGGATCATGTGTGATCTTTTGGTTTAGCAGGAAGCAGTATTGCGTGGAACTGAGTACAACTGAAGTAGAGTATGTCATAGCTTGTTTGGCTAGTTGTGAGGTAGTGTGATTGAGGAAGCTACTATCTGATTTATTTGATCTCCAGTTGGAATGTATTTGTATATATTGCGACAACCATAGTTGTGTGAATTTTTCGGAAAAACTGGTGTTCCATGACAAGTCAAAGCATATCGAGATCAAATATCACTGTTATAGGGATATGGTGCAAAGAGGAGCAGTGAAGATTCAGTATGTTGTGACAGATGAGTAGATAGCTGATGTGTTGACCAAGCCATTGGCCAGAGTGAAGTTTGAGTAATTTAGGGAGAAGCTTGGTGTTCTCCAGATCGAGGTTCCTTCCAAGACGAAGTGATGAGTCCGAGAGCCTTTCTGACATGGTGGTATGCGGGGCCTCCCATGTTCAGATGTAAGTGTAGATCCTTTATGACATGGTGGTAGGATGGGCCTCCCATTATCAGATGTAAGTGTAGAGCCTTTCTGACACGGTGGTAGACTAGGCCTCCCATGGTCAGAAGTAAGTGCAGAGCCTTTCTGACTGGGTCAGATGTTAGTGCAGAGCCTTTCTGACATGGTGGCAGGCTGGGCCTCCCATGGTCAGATATAAGTGTTGAGCCTTTCTGACATGGTGGCAGGCTGGGCCTCCCATGGTTGGATGTGAGTGCTGATCCTTTTCAACATGGTGGTAGGTTGGGCCTCCCATGTTCAGATGTGAGTGCTGGGCCTTTCTGACATGGTAGCAGGCTGGGCCTCCCATGGTCAGATATAAGTGTTGGACAAGCCTTTCTGACATGGTGGCAGGATGGGCCTCCCATGGTCAGACATAAGTGTTGGATGAGCCTTTTTGACATGGTGGCAGGTTGGGTCTCCCATGGTCAGATGTGAGTGCTGGGCCTTTCTGACATGACGGTGGATGTGTTCCTCCCATGGTCATATGTGAGTGCTGGGCGTGCCTTTCTGACATGGTGGTGGATGTGTTCCTCCCATAGTCATATGTAAGTGTTGGGCGGGCCTTTCTGACTGGGTCAGATATAAGTGCTGAAGAAGATGAAGACCTACATGGAGGCTAGGCCTACAACCAGCATGAAAAAGGGTTGGCTCTGTAGAACTTCCTATGACGAGTATAATTGAGAGATAGCACTAGTTGATCGAGATAGCAGAAGCAATGATGATGATGATCTAGTGATGATCCATCTTTGATGATGATTCAGTGATGATCCAGTTTTGATGATGATCCAGCTTTGATGATGATCCAGTGATGATCCATTTTCGATGATGAGCCAGTGATGATCCAGCTTTGATGATGATCCAGTGATGATCTAGCATTGATGATGATCCATCATTGATCCAGAGAAGAAGAGTTGTGCTGATGAATTGTGTTAAGAGAATACCTTCCTAGTTAAGAGGGAGTGTTGATGTATTTGTAACTTCAGAATGCATTCACTTATGTATTTCATTTATTGTATTTGATTAGTCCCCGATGTTCCTATCGGGAGAATCAATAATGTAAATAGGTCATGTAAAGTCATAGAGGTTAACCCTCCTAGTTGATCAGGGGTCAAAGTCCCCACAGTTTCGGGGCACTAGGGTTATTAGACTCTCCTAGAGAAGTTGGCCTTGGTAAGTTATTGTTAAGTCAGAAACTAGTATAAATAGAGAGTGAGACTCTCTATTTAACACACAGTCACTCACACTCAGTTGCAGCACATGAGTGAGAGAGAAGGCGTTGGGATAAGAGAGAGAACAACTGTCAGAGATCATCTTACTGTCTTTGGGTTTTACTGCTGCCATTGGTGCTTATTCTATCTATGAGGAAGTTGCGGGGTTTTCTCCTTTATGGTTTCCCGAGGAAAATATTTGTGTCTATTGTATCCTGTGATTGATTGCTGTGCATGTTATTGTCTCAGATAAGATCCTAAGATAATACTGTCTAAATTCATAAAAATCTAACAAAAAATTGGCTAGTGAGACTCCCTTGTCTGCTATTCCCACACTGTATTATTGCTTGTATTGACAAACCCACTAGGACATGAGTTTTTGGATCTTACCTCCAAATATGTATGCATGGTTGTGGGTGTGTCGTACTCGTGCTATGGATCTAGGGCTTCTTCTTATTTTTCTTATCTTTCAAATATAGGGTGGTATTCCTCTTCCTCATCGAAAGAACCTCTATCAAGGTGTGACATCAACTCGTAGTATTCTCCTCTGGCCATAGTACAACTTCCTCTTCTAGTTAAAGTTCTTCTTAATCTCTTTCCTGACCGAAATCTTCTTCCACTTCTCAAAAATCCACCTTCTAGTTTAGTTTCAAAGATCTCAACTTGATTTACTCCATTTTTCTCACACTTCGCTTATGACATATCCCAGGTATCCATGCACAGTCCATTACTCGCTAGACTCCATTCTCAAGATCCCTTTCTCACATACAAGTATCTTTATCCAAATTCTTAAAGATGTCGAGTATCTCCTTCTAGGTCCTTGGAAAATTTTTCTTTCTACCTCACTATATGATGTTATTGTGTCAACAACAAATGTAGTGACGTGTCTTTCAAAAATATTGTTTACCGAGAAATAAAAAACCCTATATATAAGGTTGCTAATACTCTTCAACCATTGAATCAGTTGAGGATTCCACTCTGTTGGTTCTCTTTCTTGAATTTTTTTTCGCTGGGATGCTAGCTTCAACAACCACTCATACAACAAAACAAGAAACTCATAAAAGAAAATTTCATGAATATCGGTACAAATATACCGCTCCAACCACTTTGTTCGATTCAACCGTGATCCTTCACTTTCTTCCAGTGCAAGCTCTAATGCTGTGAACTCTACCTAATCTTGAATTTCTGGATTCATTGGTGCCAAAGCAAATCCCACCAAAATGATACACGGTCCCGGAAACAAAACCATTTGTTGGAGTTTCTCCCTTCGAATCAAGTTCAAACCCTTTTTTGTCTGTTAACAAATCCCAAGATATCGACCTGACAGAGCAAGCTTAGTCTACAACACCTATGGGGATTTATTTTCTCACTACACCTTACTAACTTGCTCGAACGAAGTCGAGGGGTGTATTTCCTATTTTTACTATGTTCATTCAAGATATTACTCTACTTTCTCATCAAGAGAGATTACAACAATAATATAAATCTTTAGCACATATTCTATCTATCAACAATGCAACACGTTCATCTAAGAACTCATTCATAAACAAATGATAGGCAATCTATTCAGACCTACTTATTCACAACATACATTCATTCAACATAGACATATTCATCAAAGACACATTGAGACAACATTTGACATGGAAACCCATCTGGGAAAAACCACAAAGGCACTCTTCATATGGCACCTCTCGTCTACGCACTCATCTTGCAGACTCTTTTCTATATCTTCTCTACAATCTATACGGACTTCTCTCATCACATGCTCTCTAGTCTTAGATATATGAAGTTTTCCTTGCCTTCACTCTACTATCGATCCGCACATATCCTGGATTGACTCTCTTCTATACAACTCTATAGCTCTACTAAGACAGGAGTCAACAAAGACCTACAGACCAACATGCACACAATTTTGGTTCTCACTTTTATAGGCTCTTACATGTCACAATCAACTGACACTATTTTGTTAGCCGACAGGCTGTCAATCCTATTCTCGTACATTCAGTTATACAAACAGTAGGCACTATCGGCCCAAAAATACAAAGATGATTTATTCCCAAACCATGCATTATTCTAACTGACTTCTTACCCACGATCAATTGGATTGTCCTTTTCAACCATTGTATTCTTCATATGTCGTTGTTCCTTTCATCGTGGCTTCGCTCTTCACAACTTCTCTTATGTCGCGTACTCTTCCATCATTGGTTTCTTCTCTGCCGCAGATTCTCTTGTCATGTGACCATAATGTTCATATCCCCAAGTAGAATTATGGCCGAATTCTGCGTATCTTTTTCTAGGGCCAACATTGGTAAATAAAAAGGCTTTGCTCATACAACTGGCTGAAAAAATTTGTTTGATTTCGTTTTTTTATGAAAAATTATGATTAGAAACTTTGATTTACATGTTCTTTTAATGGAAAACAAAAAAAAACTCAATCATAGCGTCTTTGCCAGCTTGAAAGCCAATGACTAACAAAGAAGTGGTTCTAGGATACTAATAATAATCATGTTATTTATGTCTAGGACGTTGAGGATCCATAAGAGTATAATATCAAACAAATCCATCTTCGTTAAGATTGAATAGATGACAAGTGGGTTGCGGATTTAGAGGTGGAGATATGAAATTTTAACAAATTTCAATTAGTTTTGAATTGATTTCAACAAATTTTTATTTCAATTGGGTTTATATATTTTAATGGATGTTTCTTATGGTTTTTAAAGACTAATTATTTGAAATTATAGGAGTTTTTAACATTGCATTAGGGATATTATTTTATATTCGTCGATGTTTTTGGAATATTTTGAACTCGGTTATGCACCTTTTAAACCCATTTTTGTATTTTAGAAAATGTATTTCCATTTTTGTATTTTAGAAAATGTATTTTTGTAATTTTTGAAATGATTTTTGCACTTTTTAAATCCAATTATGCACTTTTTAAACCCGTTTTTGCACTTTATAAAGTGTATTTTTTGCACATTTTGAACCCGTTTTTGCAATTTAGAAAATGTATTTTTGGACCTTTTGAAATGATTTTTGCACCATTTTGAATCTAATTTTTCATTTTCTATTAGGATGTTGCACTTACAGTTTTATATTTTGAACTTGTTAAATCCAATTTTGAAACTTTAATTTTTTTATTGTTCACTTTATAAATTTTATTTTCATACTTAATTTTAAATCACATATCAAACAAAGAAAAACATAGAAAAAAGTTAAGACATTCCCAACGAGAAAACATTTTCAAACATAAAATAGATTTGTATCAATAAATGTACAAAAACTATATTCTTTAAAAATAACAAACAAGTTCCATACTTTTTACAATAGACATCACACCACTAACATTGTGAGCTATTGTAAGCAAGGCCACAATTAATCTAACAAAAATATGTCATTTTCATCATCACAAGAATAACCTTTAATAATAATAATATCATCTCCGTCATCATTTCATGTATGTATTTCCATCAAATAATCTACAACAATTGTGTTTCAAGCATTACAAGCACTCATTTAATTATTATAAACTTTATTAAGGGGTTTCAATATATACATCAAACTTCAATCACAACAATTGACAACTTGGGGGATTCAAATGGTCGGTTGTTGTTTTTTCAAAAATTGTTTGTTACCACTCCAACAAAACATATTTTTAAAAAATTGTCATCTAAATTTGAATGTTTTTAGCCAATGACGCATGTTTGAAAAAGACCCTAGGTGAGTCAATAATGAATAAAACCATGTATTTACATTTATGTATCTTTCATATGAACCATCAAGTCTCCAACTTGATGGAATTTTGAAACATTTATCTTCTCCATTATCATTTGAATGGTATTGATGTCATCTACACACAATTATTTAATGTTTCATATTGATCTGCATATTGGAGAAATACATTTCAACATTTTTTTGTAAACTTGTATTACACCACCTCCACATTGAGAAGATGATGAGGAGTACGAATAATGTATACGATGACTATGTCCCGAAACAAATACCAAGTTTCCATCATCCAACCATTCAAATTCACCAATGAAACATTTAAATTCTTTGCAATATAAAAAAACAAACCATAGAGAGTATTATAGTGACAACAAAAAACCTCACTTTGTACATGGATGTTATAGAACAACAACACTAGAGCTGTCAGGTCATTCCCCAATAATCATACTTGAATATTGTCAATATATCCCTATGGAGTAATTATACTAATTCTAATTTTCAATTTTAGAAAAGCACCAGACATAATCTAGGATCTCGCATTTTTCAATAGAACCAGCCGCAAATTGATCATTTCTATCATAATTATATTTTTCAATGAATTCTCAGTGGAATCCTCATCATGAGTTGATTTTCTCTCTGTACTAGAGAATTCTTGCGAATGACCTACACTTAAAAACAAAAACACAAAGTAAAATATGTTTGTTATAATGAAATAGAGAATAAAATCACATAATGAGAGAAACATTTGTAAATACCTTCATTTTCCTCATTCAATAAACACTGAAAGAATTTGTTCATGTACAATTCCTGTTGAAGCGTCTCTATGATAGAAATAATGTAAAGATTAAGAATTTTGGTTAGATAATGAGTAATCATCAATCTGGCATAGAAGGTGATGATGGTGCCATGTGAGGAAGTCAAATTTGATAGTAAGTGATCTTAAAATTCCATTGTTCTTTCCTTTGGAAAGGCATGCTTTTTGGACTAGAATATCAAATCTTTCATAGTCGGGTAGTTAAATAGAAGTAAGTTTTCATCCATAGACTCTATTGAAATTTTTTTTTTTGGCATATTGTGGCCCTCCAAGCCAACTTTCCAACACTATATAAGACATAGACTTGTATAGCAATTGCTATGAAAGTATCTAATGACACCAATGGCTTCATATTCTTTCACTGGTTTTCTTACTTTCTTTGTAAAAAGAGAGAAGCCTTTCCCAATTAAATATGAAGTATTTAGATGGCCTATGAAAACACAAGTAAAAGGTTCTCTATTTGGTGCTAAGAAAAATAACAATTCAAGCATGTCATGTTTTGTTCAGCCATATAAATAGTTGCACATATAGAACACAACTAGATCACAACATAGTCTATGTTGAAATAAGCTAATTCCTTTTAGTGTCTTCCACAAATTAGATGGAAAAGAAGATGACCACACACATCTTATAGTATATCTAAGAGAATCCATAGAGACATTGATTTCCTTTTGAGTGATATATATTTTCAAAATGGTATAGTCTTCTTTTGGAAACCTAAAAACATCTTCCGTTGTTGCTCGTTTCCATTTCTTCACTAGAGACATGGCTTGCTTGTAATCACAAAGAATACTATAAAGCTATCGAAAATGATTTGGAGAAATTTTATAAGCCTCAACAACAATTTTGTCACACACACGGCTCAAAGAAAAAAATGAAAGTCCTCAACACTCATATATTCGAAAATAAAATTTATGGTTATCCTTTCATCTTTTACTCTTTTGGAAAATTGTAAAAAGAAACTTTCCATTGAAATTATGGTCCATTGTGGTAATCAACCAAAGTGATCCATGAATTATATTATTTGTAATGATTCTCAATTCCATCTCATCCATACCACACATAAGGCTAAAAAAATTAGGCCCATATTGTTTTGTTTTATTTTGCATGAAATTATCATGATGGTTGATTTTCGGGAAGCATGCCAATGAGTCATTTTTATAAAGCTAAAATACACCACACCATTTATCACAAAGCTCATATGAAATGAAGACAATAGTGATTTTGTCTTTAAGACTATCCTGGTTGGAAACATCAAATATATCTACATGTTTATTTTGAAATTTTTGCAATCCAATGAAATTTTAAATTCACGGATAAATAAAAATATAGATTGGAATGATTATAGTCATGTTACGATGTTTAAAAGAATATATATATATATATATATATATATATATATATATGTCACTCCATTGATGGATTGTGACCTTTTCCAAGGCGGCTAGTCCTATTAATATATATCCATTACTCACTGGCCTTGATTACTTAATCAATAAATGGGGTGTCAACAAATTCCTTATTAGAAATATTTTTTTGCTTACACAAACTTGTAATGGATTTATATGGAACATCAGTTCACAACAAACATGCTTTACGAAACCAATATCTTGGATGTACATGTTTGTATTTCTCATTTTAAATTATCCTTTGATGCACAGATATAGTGTGTTATCCATCCAAGATATAGAAGTTCACTATATCCATTTCAATTTGGTTTTCTCTCTCTAGAGTAACAAGTTCATTTGTATACCCGTTAAAAGGCATTAGGATTGCCTCTCGAAGAGTCATGGTGAAATTTGTAACAAGTACAAAACCATCCTAGCCACAACAACTTCATTCAATCTCTGAAATTTCATATATGTAGGGGTTATAAAAAATCTCTCGATATCAATGGAAAATACCTTTTCATTAAAAAGTAAATATTGTATTTTCTCTTTTTTCATTTTTGACCTCTCGGAACTTTTGCTTGATTTCTCTGTTTTTACCCTTGAAGGGATTTCTTTCAAAGGACTCAATTATGATTTAGTGACATCATTTTCTATGCCATATATGAAATATCTTCTAATATAACAAATATTATGTTCATGCTAAACTTTTTTTTATATTTTCCTTAAAATTCATGTAATGCAGAGCCGTCGATTTTTTTTCTCAATAATGTTTCTTTTAAATACCAACACAACTCTATTTTTTAAACTATGTGGCCATTTATTATCCATCTTGATTTGTTAGATCGCATTATGTAAATATCTAACCATGTTTTTCACAAGACACTTCATCATGTGCATTAAATTTTTTCATCAACTAAGAGAAAAACTTAGAAATTGGAAGATCTATCTATAATAAATAGTGGTATTTTCCTTCAACAACCTCTACCTAGACACGCAACATGAATTCTTGAAATAAAATTATAGATATGATGCTGCCGAACTTTCTTTGTTGTTCTTCAACAAATATGTAGAGGTACAAATCTAGATATAAGTTATTGAGTTCTTCCATATAGACAAACCAATCACTATCACTTATCCCTATGTTGTGCGTTGGAAGTATTTCCAGAAATGGAATTTCTCTGAATTGGCTAAGAGCTAATAAAATGGACATGGTGACTTGTTGAAAAATGGTAGCACCAAATTATTTAATATTATATGGTAAATAGTAGAGATGAATTTGTTTAAATATTATACTAACAAATAATTAAAAATTGTGGCATTGTAGAGTAGATATATCATAATATTACAAAGAAAAAATTTAGATTTAGAGGTGTAGAAATCTAAGAGTTACAAAAACTTCCATACCATCTCTAAATTAGGGTTTACATGGAATTATGCATATTTCTAAATTTTGGCTTCAAACCCTACCTTGAAAAGTAATTCAACATTTTCCAATAATTGTAGATCTCTTTTTCGGGTTAGAGAGCTCAATTTTTAATTTTTTTTAGAGACATGTTTCGATGCCTTTAATAGCATACAGATTTTTCGTTCAGTAAGCTTAGGGTGGGGGAAGCATACCCAAAAAACATAGGGGTACTTAAGCAACATTACTGTGCACCGTTGTAGCCTCTATTGGTACCTCTTTGAGTAATACCACATCATACAACACCTATATACAGACTTTCACTTCCACATACCCTTGTGTATATTGGAAGTGCCATAGGTGTACCTAGAACTAACCTTATATAAATTAATTGACCTTATTGTTTCTATGGTACACTGAGAATAACACTCAGGTATATCACTCTCTAGTACATAGGTATCCAAGTAGTACAACTAAGGGAACATTCTATCCTCCTTATCTAGTTCCCTAGGATATTGGGTCGAGTACTATTGTTGGACCCCACATGTATACCAGGGAGTTGTTGAACCTAACACTTCCTTATCCTTAGGACCCAGTAGATCACACCCATGGTGGAACCCTATAATTGACCTCACACCAACACTCCAAACAATGTGACCACCCACTCTATTACTAGCAGTTTAGACAACCTAGAAGCTCAATACAAAAATAGTAATGACCAAATTCAACACCTTTAGCATACCATCGAATGTTGGGATCAAACATGGGATAAGAATTTGAAGACAAAATTAAAGCACTGGGAGAAGATATTGGATGAGAAGTTGACACATTTTACAGTTAGTGTCATATATGGAAAATAACATGGGAATGCATTGCATAGTGAACCACACCAAGTAGAAAATTCTCACTCGAGACTATTTAGCCACCAATAAGCCCCTTTAGGTCATCATAGAGATAAACCACCCTATTGGATAATAACACCTATAACCATTTTCCTAAAGTAGATTTGAATAAGTTTGATGGTTCTAACCCATCAAGATGAGTCACTCAAATGGAACATTACTTCTCCCTTCATGGCATTACTAATGACATGATGAAAGTTAAGGTGGGGATATTGTATTTGGATCCAAAATGATGGAAATAGTGGGAGTGGCACACAAAGGCCTATGGGTTCTACCTTGCTTGGAGTCTATGACTTCATAAGTTAGGATAACTCTTTGAGTCCAATTTTCAAATGGTATGCACAAGCATTTTTAGAAAATATATCATATCATGGAAATTTACAAACATGGATGAGAAATAAGTCATGGAGGAAGATCTAAAACTGTTTTTGATTTGCTAACATCATGGATGTAAGGAAATAAGTAACTTCCCAATATCTAGAAACATCTAGTAGGAGTTGAAGTATGCACTCTTAATTATCAACAAAAGTTTGTACTTTATTTTAGGTGGCATGTTTTCCTTGATTAACATGAGTGATGAGTAAACTCACATTTGTATAAAGAAGCAAGAATGATTGTCCTCATTGCTCACATTTATAGATAGCACCAACCGAATTATTGCAAATAGCATCAGTGATTGCTATGCTATGAAAACTGTAAATTTTAATAAATTTTAACATTTTGAAAATAAATAAAAATAACATAGTGAAATGACGAAAAATTTATCTATGTTTCTTTTATGCTAGTGGTACCCCGAACCACCATAAATGGACATGTATGTCTTCCATATCTATCTTGAAGCACATAGATAGAACATGTGTGGTACAAGGGAGATTTGGGAATTGTTGAGTTACCTTGTAAATAGTAGATGGGCCATGTTATCCACTCAACATGCGTGTAATACGACAAACATAAGCCAACGTTTTATCGTTGTGAATAATAATAGTCATAACTTTCAATTGATGCATTAAATACAATGTACCTAAAATATGGTTAGCCAAACAAATAATATAGATACAAAAAAAGGAAAATTATATCATTTGCAAAATATAAATATTTAAAATAATAATTTCACTTATAATTTTCAAATTACTAGTATATTGAAGAAATAGAAATATACTAGGAGTAATGTCATGTATCACTACAAACCAGTATATTGAAGCTCCATTAGTGTCTAGCAATCAAACACTCTCTTTTGATAGACCACCAACAAACAAAATTATAAGGCATCGATTTGAGAATCCCAAATATTTCTCATAATATAATGCAACATGGCCTCATAGATATAACAATTCTATTGTCAAAGTAGTAGAACCATCCATAGAAAATTACAACCAACATTTAATAAAAGGGCATCAAATAAATCTACATTTCCACCTGCTGAATCTTAAAAATGTCGACCACTTGCATAAATCTCAAATCCATCTCCTTTCATCTACATATGCTTGAAATCCATAATAACAGTACCAACTCCAAATACTTCTATAAAAAATTACCATAATTTCATGCAACCACTAGAGCCATAACTCTATTCCTTAGACCTGCTTCAAACATTCTTCATCCACCAAAGCCTAAATAGGATCAAATATTCAAAGCATGGGATCCTCTTTCCTCAAAAAGACCTAAGCACTATGTATAACATAAATATCATTAGATCAAGAAACTTTCAACACAACACATATAAAATTGTAAGATTCACTGCATATGAGAAATTCATAGATCTAATCCATAAGTAGTTCTTGAATAGGGAATGGTTTCACAATTAAAACAACACAAATCCTCTTCTATCGGTAGAAATATTATAGAAAAAAGGTATTCCCTAAATAATATCCTCTAGAGCATAGGTAAACCCATGTCTTCCGAGGACTTGGAATCCATTGAAAGAGCAAGATCTCATAAGTAGGAAAACACAATAATACAACCAAACCATAAAACACCTGTTAGAATATAATCCGTCAGGGATTATATATTGTAAATAAATAAATAAATATGAATAGTAGGAAGCCGAAAAGGCTGGCCGGAAGGTGAAACACAACCGTCATATGATTTGTATAAGTATATGCATTAGCAAAGGAATAAATTGAATCGGGAGTTATTACCTATCAGTGGTATTAGAGCTTGACTATTTGCCATAACTCCTGCCTGCTACATTTCAGTCCTGGCATTCTGCTTGCCAGTCCATTGCGAGACTGCCTGCTCCGTCAATCTGCCATTTGCATGCGTTTCTCCTCTCCCAGCCTGCGCGCATTCATGTATGCGTTATTCTCCTTCAAACATTCATTTGAGGTTACCTTGTTGCGAGTTATTTGAAGAATGTCTGCAAAATTTCTCATACTTCGTGAAGACTGGTGTGTTTGACATTGTGTGTGCTGCGTGAGACTTCTCACGTCCTCTCATAGCCTCCATATGAAACCCTAATTCTGCCTTGAAGTGGCTATTGGTTCTCCTCACCAAGAATCGATATAGCTTCATGAGAAGCTTAAGATGTCGAACCCTCCGCCCACCTGATCCGCGTGAGGCATCACCGCTTCTTATTTTTTGTTGTTGATAATGCTCTCATTCTATTGCTGGGTATAGTGCGCTCTCTGTTCACTGAGAATTGGATGCTGTAAACCCTAAAATAATATGTTCCCTATATGTTTTGTGAGTGAGACTGTCGTGATGCTGCGTGGAGAAGAGACCATCCTGTGTAGAGAAGAGATCATCGTTGAATGATATTGTGGTTGAATGATATTGTGATTGAATACCTATTAGTAGTATTGTGACTGATATATGCTGATGGTATTGCTGACTGATATATAATGCTTGCTGCGTTGAAGACCTATAGAAATCGTTGAGTGTTGTTGAAGCTGTGAATTTGAAGAGTTCCTAAGACTGCTGAATACCTATCAGTCAAAGGGTCAAATTGCTGAAAAAACGCTGGTGTTCTTGTAATTATTATGCTGGTGTTTTTGTAATTATTATGCCAGTTTTACAATATTATTGCAATCATCCACCTTCTCCATTGCCATTGTAGAAGTTGATGAGGCACATACAACGCAGTTAGGGTTGGAAAACTGAGCATGAGCCTGAAGCTAAGTCTGCCTACACCTCTCTCATGGGATGTATGGAATTACATTTTCACCTTTAAAATACGTGAAGACTGAGCCTGAGCTACGTTTTGAGCTGTTTGGACCATTGCTGTGACTGAAGTTGAAGAGCTGCCTGCGTTGGTGGAAAGTGCTACCTGAGTGGAGCTGCGTGGAGATTGAAGCTGCATGGAGTGAGATGAGAGGTTGCTCAATCACATGGAGATAATGCATTTTGGAATACACAAACCCTAATCTCTACCCTAGCTATTTGCGTGGAAGTTTAACAAGTTTGTGAATGTTTTTCATATGCAGTAAAAGAGGTGATACGGCTGATGTATGAGCCTGAATAGAGTGAGTTTGTTGTATGAGCCTGAGCTTGTTGTATGAGCTGTGATTTCCATGTGAAGATTGTTGCTGGGATCTCAAGAGTTCCAGACAATTGCTGCTGATAATTGCTGCTGCTAATCACTTGATTTTGCAGAAGTATATAGTTTGGTGCTTGATTTTTTGTGCACTTATATCCTTTGCACACTAATATATTAGCTTCTGTTGCCTCCACGCATAACATATTCTGTAGAGTATATATTGTATAAAAAGGAATCCTGCTGTGTATTTGAAGCTCGTATATTTTGTATATTGAAGAAGCTTGTGTATGCTCACCTGAAGCTTGCATTGTATTCACCTTGGCAGAGACTGTAGACCTGCAAGGTTATTGTTTTTCTATTTCTCTTTGTCATATCAAGTTAATTATTGTAAATTACACTAACAGTTGTAAAATATGCAATCTTTGGCATCAAAAGTTGGTGCCACTCTCTCTGGCAAAGATCATCCCAAAGGAGAAAGCAGCAAGAGAGGCAGAGGAAGAAGAAACTTCAGAGGCAGAGGGGGCAGAAACAAAAGATCAGATTTGCATTGCAAGCATTGTGGAAAGACTGAGCACACATCAGATCAGTGTTGGGCTTCGTGGGACTCCATCAAAGACAAACATAACCAGAAGAAAGATGATAATAAAAACCAAGATGCTAGTAAATCTTCTGATTCTGCTCATTGTATTGTTGCACATTGTAATCTTGGAATTAATGAAATGACTTCACTTTCATCTTACAAAGATTGTTGGCTGCTTGATACTGGTGCAACATCACACATGACATTTAGAAAATACTGTTTTGAAGAACTTAATGAAACAATAGATGGCATAGTTTACTTTGTAGATAAGTCAAGTATTAAACCAAAGGGAATGGGCACCATTCGACTGAAGATGCCTGGATTCCCTGATTTCTTGTTGAAGAACGTTCTCTATCTTCTAGAGTTGTAGAGAAGCCTGTTGTCCTTGGTGGAGATTCGACAGCGAGGCCATTCCATCCACATGTTTGATGGAATCGTTGAAATAAGAAAGTCCTCTGACAACCAAGTCATCATAACTGGATACGAAGATGGGAAGCTGCTGAAGCTAAAGGGTTCATCTGCAAGAGTTCAGAACTATGCCTACCTCTCTCAGCATGGAGAAGGTAATTTGTCATCTAGTTCATTGTGGCATGCAAGATTTGGTCATCTAAATTATAACAGTCTTCGTTTGTTGAGAAAGAATGGTGTATTTGGTTTGCCCACCATTCCCAAAGAGAAGAACAAATGTGATGCATGTATATTAGGGAAACATAGTAAGCTGGCATTCCATGAATCTAATTTCAGAGCAAGTAGGAAATTAGAATTAGTGCATTCTGATTTATGTGGCCCAATGCCAACACCTTCAGCAAATGGGAATAAGTATTTTATGACATTTGTTGATGACTACTCAAGAATGTGCTGGATTTACTGTTTAAAGACAAAATCAGAAGCATTTCAAACATTCAAAGATTTTCATGCATTGATAGAAAAACAAGCACAATAAAAAATTGGTACACTTCGTACTGATAATGGGAAAGAATACACTTCAAATGCTTTTGAAGATTATCTTCGCCAACATGGAATTTCACATCAGAATACAGTTCCCTATAATCCTCAACAAAACGGTGTAGCGGAAAGAATGAATAGAACCATAATGAATATGGTTT
>LPNX010161028.1:143754-170803 GCA_001517045.1 Pseudotsuga menziesii | reverse complement strand
TTGATCTTGATGATGCAACACTATTTATAAAGAAAGTTGGAAGATCTGTTGTGTATCTTGTGGTGTACGTAGATGATCTTTTAATGACAGGGAACAATGAAAGCTATATAGTATCCATAAAGAAAGATTTGAAAAAGATCTTTAAAATGACAGATATGGGACATCTCCACTATTACTTAGGAATTGAAGTCACTCAACATCCTAAGTACATATTCCTATCTCAGAAAAAATATGTTGGAGAACTTCTAAACAAATTTTGCATGACAGAATGCAACCCTATCTCTACTCCAATGGAACAGAAAATGAAGCTCACATCAAGCGAAGGGAAAGATTTTGAGGATGCGACCAAGTATTGAAAAATTGTAGGAAGTCTTATCTACCTTACAAGAACTAGACCATATATTTCTTATGCTGTTGGCATACTTTCAAGGTTCATGCATAAACCTTGTGAAGGACACTGGTCAGCTGCAAAAAGAGTTCTAAGATACTTGAAGGGGACTCAAGACGTTGGACTCAAGTACTCTAAAGTGGATGACTTCAAACTTATTGGGTACTCAGACTCAGATTTTGATGGTGATAAGGAGACATGAGTATCAACTTCTGGATACACTATGAGTCTTGGATCAGCAGATGTCTCATGGAGATCACGCAAACAGTCAGTTCCAGCAGATTCAACAACAGAAGCAGAATATGTGGCTGCAGCTGAAGCAATGAAAGAAATAGTATGGCTCAGGAAGATACTTGAAGATTTGCAAGAAAAACAAGAGAACTCCACTCCGTTATTGGTCGACAATACTTCTGTAATCAAGCTAGTTAAGAATCCTAGATTCCATGATCGAACCAAACACATCAACACATAGTATCATTTGATTCGACATCATGTAGAGGCCAAGATAGTCCATCTTCGACATTGTTCCACAAATGATCAAATTGCAGACATATTCACCAAGGCGCTTGGACGAGAAAAGTTTGAAAGATTCAGAAACATGCTCGAACTCACGAACACCCCTTCGGATTAAGAGGGGGATTGTTAGAATATAGTCCATCAGGGATTATATATTGTAAATAAATAAATAAATAAATAAATATGAATAGTAGGAAGCCGAAAAGGCTGGGTGGAAGGTGAAACACAACCGTCGTATGATTTGTATAAGTATATGCATTAGCAAAGGAATAAATTGAATCGGGAGTTATTACCTATCAACACCCAACTCAAAACTTAAAGTTATATGCCTCTTAATGTGAGACATAGGACTCAAAAACTTCCCAAAATGCGTTTGGATATTGTGAGTGTTTGCCTTTTCGGATATCATTCCAGTCCATCCAAGGAATATTAAGGGAAAAAAACAGTGCCAAACACTATCCCACAACCACTTAGAGTAGATCCAATTGACATGTACATTAAGCTAGCAATCATAATAAATGTCTTAAAATACTCTTTGGACTGTGTGATTTCAATGTTGGCCTATAGTGTGTACTTTTAACTTTGTTCTTAGCATTCTTGTAAGTCCTTTAAAAACAATGAAATTATTCCTAAGTTGTACTTGAGGGATTCAGAGATGGATATATTCAACTTTTCTTGATGAATCAAAATATGAATTTTGTTTTGTTATTATGCCACTCTAGAGGAGGTCTCTCTATTATTCACAAGAAAGGAAAGAAAGAAATTTAAAATACTTCCGTTAGTCTACAATCATAAATTGTACATATGCATACTTGCATAAAAGTTTGGCTTTATAACCATTTAAAGGAGCTAAAAAACTTCTTATAAATAAATATTTGCAAAAAATGAAAGAGAAAGCAATTTAAAATACTTCCTTTAGTCTATGGTCATAAATTTTCCATATGCAAAATTCCATAAAAGTATAGATTTATATCCATTTAAAGAAACTAAATAACTGCTTATAAATACAACTTCAAGAGATCTGCAATATTCTTGATTGTTGCCTCCTTGGAGAGATCCTCTTTCATTTGTATCAATTGTAACCATTCTACCTTCTTGAAGTTGTAATGCATTCTTTGATAATTTATCTACTAATTCATTTAGTTCTATGCAAACATGATTGAAATTTATACTTATGAATTAACTTCACTTTTCATTGATCCACCAGAAGTAACAATGAATTTTTTGGGTTTATCTTCCCATTTGTGTAGCCAGTTACAATTTTACTCTCACCATATACCTGTATGTTTAATAATTGTTTGTTGGCTGAAAATTTTAGTAGGATCAAGAATGCATGCAATCTTAAATTGGTTTCTTGACCCAAAGATTCTTTATTAGGATACATAATAATTTTAGATGGAGATAAGATATTTCCTTGAACCACATGCACCTGCTAAGCTTTGGCTATCTCCACCAAAGAATCACAAGGGCTTAGGAAAATCAATGTCAAGTTGTTTGATCATTCTCCTAGGATTCACCTTCATCAGAACCCAAAAAATTCCATATGCATATCTTATCTTGAAGCAAACATGGATGGGAGTGATATCTTTACCAATATAGAACAAGGATCCATAAAATTTTCCTACAAGTTAATTGTCTTTCATCATCTTCAACTATTTCCATGAATGGTATTTTATACATACATTAAATCCAAGTGTTAATTAGAACTACCAGCTGGAGGGTTATCTAAATGGATAATTTTAGAAGAACGAGAGGGTGATACTGCTCCCCAAATTCCATCATAGCTTCCACATTGAATGCATGGACATGTGGTTCCACTCACACTCCACTTTCCCTCCATGTCAAGCTAACACCCATCGTGACATGCCCGTCGATTCTGTTGTGGTCATAGTAGACAATGAGGGAAAAACACTGACAACCATGGAACCTAACCTCAACATCAACCTATTCCCTTCATGCAGGAATGACGAGGTTCTCACATCTCTAACTTATCCCAATAAAATAGTTTTATGCACAACTGAAAAGTGGGTTTCTTGCATGTCGAACTTTTCCTCCTTTGACCAAGGGATGACATTGACTTCTGCAAATATATATGCATCTCTAATGATAGTGAACTACATTAATATTGATCATTGAGGGAAAGGGATTTACTCATCCAAATTATTTAAAAATTTCCCCATTTCCACATATGCTTTCGTAAATTGTCTTCTTCCTTCTCTATTTAACTTGGTCCTCCAGGGCTTTGCTATACTTTTACCCGATAGAGTGCTTAGCAATCTTGCTAGGAATATTTTGCATTATAATTTCTCCTACATCCATGGTGGTTCTAGAAGAGTGTTGATGTGCATATTCTTTCATAAACTATCTTCTTCCTTCTCTATTAACTTGTTCTTGGAGGGATTTGGTATACCTTGGAAGAGTGCTTAGTTATCTTGTTAGGCATGTGTCTGTAATATTTCTAGTGTTGAAGTGCATGGAAGAGATATCTTATAAACTATTAATTAGGGTATTGAGTTACATCAAATTTCTATGTATGTCCATAGTGGTGCTAGAAGAGTGTTGATGGGTATGTGGTAGAGTTGAATTTCATATTACATATAATGGGTCTGTATGGCACAATTTAAGTCCTTGAAACACAATGTGTAGGAAAATTCAGAAGACGAACATTGAAGATGACTTCCCTATAAGGGCAGAAATATAAGAATCACCTAATAAAAAACCTGAAGTTAATACATGTGCATCTAGTGCAAAGTTTGTTATTCATCTGTCAAAGAGGACCAAAACAACCAACTTGTAGTTGAAGTTACCTATGGAAAGAAAGCCAAACTGGCTACCAATGTTCTAGAAAATCAAATTTTTTGCAAGAGCTCAAGGATACCTAAGAAACATGCATTGAATGGTGAAAAATTTTGGAATGATGTTGAGAAAAATTTGCAACATAAAATATCAAGGACCATAAATAAATGTGTTCAAAATGGTCAGAACAATGAATACTAGGAATGCAAAACATTTTAGTGTTGAAGATAAAGGATACCTAAGAAGACGATGTCGGATGCCAAATATGAAGGGGACAATGAATGCAACAATATAAAAGAAGAGGGATTATTATGTCTTGTGGAGTGGAGTAATCAATCGTGTTGGCATGAATACAAGAAAAATGCATGTTTCTCTTTGGCTTAAAAATTCATATCATCGATATTCAATCCCTCAATTTGAAAATCCATATTTGAACCTGCAAAATAAAATTCTTGAATATATTCCTCTTGTGGAGTTTGATAAAATAGTTATGAGAGTTGTAAGTAGAAATATATCAAGCATTTAATCATATTCCTCTATGGGCTTATACATGTAAGAAACTAAATGGTAGATATAACTAAGAGTGAGGTAAAATGTATAGGAAGAACAAATCAACATAAGGTTGTGTAACTGAGCAAAACTAAATGAAATGGGGAGTTATATTAAAGATTTGGTAGTGACTTCTCTGTCAATAAGAGTTATTACCTTATCATTGGAAAAATAATCCTTTGAGTTCACCAAAAAGGTATGGAAGACTCCCTTTGATTATGACCACTACCAATTAATTGAAATTTACCACTCAGTAGCCAACCTACTTTTAGTCGTTGTTGAATCCCAACACCTTTATGAATATCACAACAGTGACCCACTCAAATGGTGGGACACTCACTTTCAAGGACAACGAGGAATAGAACCTTATCACTAGAAAGTGAATCCTTTAAGTTTATCAAAAAGGTATGATAGACTCCCTTTGATTATGACCACGACCAAGTTGAAATCTAATGTTCTGCAATCAACCTTTGATTATGACCATGACCAAGTTGAAGTCTAACATTTTGCAATCAAACTACTTTAGTTGGTGTTGAATATCACGACAACAAAATTCTCAAATGGTGGCTCGATCACTTTCAAAACATAGTTAGGAGACACCTCTAATCCAAATGATGGATATAGTTTAAAATCTTAGAAAATATGAATATGAAAAACAATAAAAACTACCTTATGGCTCATTGGCTCTCTGAAACTTTGGAAACAATAAATTTCTAAATATACGCTTAAGCACACAAAGAGACTATTTACATTGAAGAAGAGAAGCATTTACCCTCTGATCACCTAAATTACTTTCCAATAAGATTTCAAACTTCAAAGTAGTCTGAAAACTATTTAGAGACTCATGGTGGGAGAAACCTCCTTCAATAAATAATGAAAATGCATAATATAACAGAAATCGAAGAATATGGAAGGAATTTATTGATTGCATGCCACTTCGAGGGGGGAGCCTCATTTAAGAAAGCTCAATACAAATAACTCATGGATTCCTTCATTGACCTCAATACGTACTTATATACTAAGTCTAATCTAAACAACTATTACTCCCAATGAATGTGGGATAAACCAATATACTCACGGGACGACTTACAAAGCATATGTGTCAAGAAACAATATACTAACAAAGTAAAGAGAAGGATTGACACAGGTTCCTAATATCCCCTCCCTCTTAGAAAATATTTGTCCTCAAAGATTTAGATGTTGAAATTGTTGTTGAATTTTAAGGAGTGGTTCCCATGTAGCATCCTCTAGTTGCATGCTATGCCACCGAATTAATACCCCTATGATGGATTGAGAGCAAAGCCGAAGAGTGCACCTATTGAGGATGGTCTCTGACTCCAAAATGATGGATCCTTCAATATCCAATTTTGGTAAAACAATTTGTGCTCTGATGTTGGTGCCAACAACGTTCTTAAGACAAGAGACATGAAATAATCGGTGAACGTGAAAATAAGGAGGAAGTTCCTATTTATAAGGAACAAAACCAATCTTTTGAAGAACCTTACATGTACCATAGAAATTTGGAGCCAACTTATGATGCCCTTTTATTTTCAGGGAGGATTGCTTATAAGGATGTAGATGAAGAAAAACCATATCATCTACTTGAAAAGTGCACTCAGAATAGTGTTGATCAACTTGTTGTTTTATTCTGTTTCTTGACATGTGAATATTGTCCTACAAAATGTGAAGAATCTTATCTCATTTTTGAAGAACTGTGTCAACGGCTTGAACTGGTGAGCTGCTAGGGGTGTATGGAAGGAGCACTGGGAGTTCCTGACCATAGAATGCTTCATATGGATTTAGATGCAGTGTGGTAGGAGGTATTTGTTATAGATCAAAATGACACATCTCTTCCTGTGACCACTTTCCCATGATTTCGTCGCATGTTGACACTTCCATGACGGCACTTCATGAAAGTCACTGAATGTCACTGAAAAAACACCTATCTTGGAGGACCCATATCTTGAGTTTTGTAACTCCGTTTGACCTCATCTCTACACCGTTGGAAAGGTATTTTAGTTAACTAAAAATTTCCAGAAGACACCAAAGTATGAAAATTCCCGAAAATACCCTAAAAATGCGTCTTTTGTCTATTCACGACTTTCTGTACTAGCAACCTGCGTATACTTTTCGTATCCGCGACTGTCCAGTTATGAAACCCGCGGATGCCTTTTAAAAATATAAAAAACATGCCTTTTGAATTTCAGTTAGTTTGGGTAGTTATGCAACTGACTTCTTCAGTAGTAACCACTTTGTCTTCACCCCTAACTCTTCCTTAACCATATAAATAGAGGTAGGGAGGTCCATGAGAAGGGACTTGGAATTTCTGCATTGTTATGCTGGAGGAATCGAGACTCTCTTTGCCCACACCTTTTCCCTAGAAGCATTCTTCTTGTGTTGCAGAGATTAGAGGCTGAGTTCCTTGGAGAAGAGAAGCAGCAGAACCGGATTAAGGTTTCGTGAGGTGCCGAACTTAAAGAGAAGGTATACTTGTACTTGTTTTCAAGATTAATAAAGATGTGATGTCCTTCTTCTTCCCAAACCATTGCTCAATGTGTGATTGAATTTCTATTTCTGATCATATGATGATGTTATTCAGATCATTGTTTCATGTTTATTTTATTATCATTGTTTTATATGTGGTCATAATGGTTTGAGGAAGGTATAACTTGTTTTGCAGGTCTCTTGGAGCAAGAGGAGCGAGAAGAGGATTGAAGAGAAAGCTTGGACCAGCCTTCAGTTAGTCAGGTGTGGACCTTTCTTATCTCTGAAACTTGCTTATATATTCTTGCTGAACATTGTGCATCTCTCTTTCAACCCCAGTATGTTGATGGTCTCTTAAACCCTAGCCACAGGATACTTTCCTTTACAACAGAACTAGCGACTCCGCTGGGGAGAGCCTTGTCTGTTTGGGGTTTCTCTTTATTCCTTTTAGTATTTTGCATTGTTTCAGGTCTTTCTTACCACTTAGGAACACCTTATAATTCTGATAGCACACCTCCCCTGCCTTCTTAAGGTAGTTTTTGACCTTTTTGGGAGTTTTCCACCCATCCGCGACTTGCTTGACTGAACAGTCGCGTATCTGGTTTGACATACGCGACTTGCTCTATTGTAAACCCACGTATGATCCGTGACTTTCCTGTTATACAACTTGCGGATGCTTATATACGCGACTTGCTGTATTAGAAACCCATGTATGATCCGCGACCTACCAGTAGTGCAACCCGCGGATGCCCCTAAAACAATGTTTTTTCTCATTTTTGTGATTTTTCTTCTGTTTGTGGGCTGTTGGGTAGGTCTTTTAGAGTCCTCTGCAGGTGCATGACTCTAGGGAGTTAGTGTCATATTTTTTGCTTGTTCTTTATCTATGTGGTAAGCCTTTTATAGCATTAGGGTTTGTTCTTTTCTCTTTCCCCCTGCCTCCTTTGCTTGGTATGATTTTTGGCTCATGTTTCTGATCAGCCTCTGTTAATGATCTTTGTTTGAGTTTAGAAGCTTGTTGGTGTTGGTTTCCTTCTTGTTTTATTGATTAACTTCACCATGCCAAAATAGTTGACTTGTATTTTATGCAAGCCTTTCTTCCAAGTAGGGTTTATACTAACTTTAGGGCATTCTAGAGTTTGTTTGGTGGTTGTATAGCAAAGTTCCTTTTGCTTTGTTCTTATTATTTGCATACTTTTTGTTTGTAGGTAGTTTTTCTTTTGCATTTATAAAAGAAAATTAAAAAGAACCTATACTTGTTTTTGCTGCTTGCTCCCCCACCTCCTTCTTTGGCTTGACCTTGTTGGAAAAGGTACTGAGCAGCCTTTGTTTGTAGGTTTAGATTGATACTTGGGACTTCTTGACCTTTGTTTATGTCACTCTTATTTTCTCAGTCTCTTCATTCCAAAGTTGTTGGCTTGTTTACCTTTGTAAGCCTTCTTTTTAAGAGAGGTTGATATCTAACTTTAGGGAAACTTAGGGTTTGTTTGTGGGGTGTAGAGTAGTTGTCTATTTTCTTTGCTTTCATTACTTGCTTGCATTAGTTGATAGGCTGATTTTTCTTTTGCATTTATAAAATAAAAAGACAAAAACACATGTTTGCTTTATATGCATGTAGATTATATTTTTAGTCTAGATTGCATGGCATATCATTGTTTTTCAAAAATATAAAAAGAATTTGTTCTTTTGTGGCTTTCAAGTTTCTATTTGAAAAATAAAGAGAATAGTTTTGATTTTTGCATTTCATATCTCTTTGCTTAGTCATTTTGTTTCAACTTTGAGTCAAAACACCACATAATTTTCATGCCATTTACCCTCTAACTAAAAACAACCCTTAAAATAAATGATATAATTTTAAAATTACTAGTAATTTTTATTTTATAGGGTTATACACCAACTAGCTTAGGCTAGACTTGTGGGATAGGGAGTTTAAACTCCCCACAAGTGTTAAATCTCAGACGTAGTTGGCCAATCACTAGGTAAATCCCTGACTTTATCGACTATATCTGGGAAGCTCCTCTCAAACAGGAGTTAAGCACGAGGCCGCGTGGAGGCTTGGACAGAGGAGATAACCCTCCGAATCCTTGTCAAAACGTAACTCAGGACTTTTACGCATCTGGGGATTCTGTCCTAGACAGAGTTTCAGGCTCAGCTACCCTGCCCATGCGTACGAGTCCGGCTTGCGACTGTCCCCCCAGACTGTTGGTGTAGTTAAGGTAGCCTTTAGTCTTTTTGACATCTAGGGTTCATACACAGGTACACCAGAAGGTTATTTCTGGTTGATCTTGGACAGGCTTGGAAGGTAACCCCCTTAGAAAGTGTGGGAGGGCGGTGGATGATTCCTCCGCTTGTGCCTAAAAACATCTATAGGGACGCCAAGTAACTGTCTATCAGCTTTCTTCTGGAAAGTATATCTTATACCTGTTTGTCTGTTTGGCTTTAGGAATTTTTAGTGAGTGCTGTGTGTTTTATCTGTACTTAGTGTGCCTTTAGGTGTGTGCTTTGTAATTTTGGTTGCTTATCAACCTCAAAATTTGTTTCCTAGTTTGAAAATATGGCTAACACCCCTTTGAACACCAACCAAGAGATCCCCATGATGGGAACTCCTTGTAATATTCCTCTCACAGGGAATGTTGGTGTTCCCTTGATGGCCACCTTGAATCTACCTGGATTCACCCTAGGGATACCAGTGTGGTTGTTTTCCACTCCAACTATCCTGAATGATCCTGATGCTTCTCAAGTAAGCTCCTTATATCAATGGCATCAAAACACTGCTTCCCCTTCACCTATAGTTTATTCTCCTCCTCCTTCTACCTCATGCGGTGAAAGTACTGATACTAGTAACCAGCAGTCTAAAAGGAGTAAAAGAAGGAGGAATAGGAAGAAAGCACATAAGCAAGGGGGCACCCGTTCAACCTCTGCGAGCCAAGTTGAACCTCACCACCCAAACTCTGTGGTTCATGCTGGGGGCACCTATCCAACCTCTGCAGGTCATGTTGGATCTAAGCACTCAACCTCTACAAGTCAAGTTGATCTTCACCATCCAGCCTCAGTTGATCATGCTGGTGGGATCCTTCCAACCTTTCCAGGTCATGTCGGATCCAGTCACTCAGCCTCTGCAGGTCATGTTGAGGACACCCATTCAATCTCTATTGTTCAAGTTGAACCTCCCCATCCAACATCTATTGTTCATGTTGGATCCATCCACCCAGCCTCTATTTTTCATACTGGGGGCACACACTTAACTGCTGCAAAGCATGTTGATCCTAACCATTCAGCCTCTGTAGTTCATGCTGGTGGTGCCCGTCCAACCTCTACAAGTCATGTTGGACCCAGTCTCTTAGCCTTTGCAAGTCATGCTGGGGGTAGTCTCTCAGCCTCTGTGGTTCATGCTGAATACAATCCGTCAGCCACTGTGAGTCATGTTGACACTGTTGAAAAGACTACCCGTTCAAAACACAAGCCCAAGTTTCCTTGTAAGCTTTGTGAGGGAGACCACCTTACTTATAAATTCCCTTCTATCACGGAGGTGCGAAGAGTTTGGATTCATGGTCATCCCGTTTTTGAACCTTCTGAAGTCTCTCAACAACCAGCCTCTCTTAGTCAGGTTGGACCCAGTCACCCGGCCTCTGTTGTTCATGCTGGGGGAAAACTCTCATCCTCTGCAGGTCATGTTGAGAGCAAACAGTTAGCCACTGCTAGTCATGTTGACACAGTTGAGAAAACTGGTCGTTCAAAGTGCAAACTTAAGTTCCCTTGTATGCTATGCGAGGGACATCATCTTACTCACCTGTGCCCTGCTATCGCAGAGGTGCGAAGAGTGTGGTCCAAGAATCAAGATTTTCCTTCTCCAGAACAACCTATAGTTTCTCAACAACCTACTCAGCCTTTGGTTGATCAAGTGGTCGAACAAATCTCAGGTTTGGTCGATCCCACTCTTCTGTCGGAGAGTGATCCTGATGTGATTGAACCAATGTCATCTTTGGTCAATCCCACTCTCCCTTTAGAGAGTGACTTTCACGAAGCGGTTGAATCAATTCCATTGTCGATCAATCCCGCTCTTCCTTTGGAGAGTGAAGTGTCTACTAGTCACATTTTCTTCACTGCCAGTTCAGAACTTACTGAACAAGGGGGCACTGAACTTGTTTCGGATCAACCCCCACCAAGCTCTCGGATTGCTTCCTTTGATTGGGATAGCCTAGTTGAGCTGCGCCTTCCTTCTAATGAACCTTTCCAGATAAAGGTCAAAGTTGAACCCTATATGATTGCTCGTTGTATTGTTGATGAAGGAGCCTCAGTTAGTATTTTGTATACTCGTGCTTGGCGAGGCATGGGATCTCCCAGCCTTGTGTCGACTGCCAGTCAGTTATTGGCGTTTGATAGAAGAACTTGTATGGCCTTGGGAATTCTTGCTCAAACACCTGTTACTTTGGGTGGGAAGACCGTCTTAGTTGACTTCATGGTGATAGAAGACCCCTTGGACTTTAATATGATCCTTGGACATGATTATGTCTATGCCATGCAAGCTGTGGTGTCAACATTCTTTCGTGTGATGTACTTTAATCATGGCGAAGAAATTGTCACTATCAATCAGTTGGATTTTCTTGATCCGTCTCTTGACCCAACTAGAGACCAGGTCTTTCCTTTATTGATTCCCAGTGTTTCTATAGACACTATCCCGCCACAGGTGAACTATGTGGCCTCATGTCCTTTGTGTTCAATTGCTACTGAGAAGCAGCCTCTGTTTTCATGCTTACCTTCTCAGGACTTGGTCCCAACAGTTGACCGGGTGAGTCATCCTATACAGACTGTAGAGCCTTCTCTCCACTCTGTTAATCCATTTGAAAGTTTAGACATGTGTCCTATCTCAGATGATCTCCTTCCTTTGGATGAAATCTTCCTAGAGTCGTTGATATAGTCTGACCTTCTTTTGGATGTTGGTTCAGTTGTGACTAAGTCTAACCCTGATTTGCCTTATAAGCCTGACCTTTCTTCTTATGTTGGTCTTGTTGAGTCTTTTGACTCTTCCTTTGAACAACAAGTCAGTGATCCTGATGAGTTTGATTTTTCTTATGAATTTTTCAACTCCTGTGATATTGAGTTTGTTCCTACAGACTCTATTTCCCTTGTTGATTTTTGCTCTCCTTCTGAGGTTGATCTTATTGATTATAAACACTCGAGCCTTGGTTCTATAGAATGTTCTTCGGTTGATTCCGCCTTGACTTTACCTTTTATAGAAGATAGCAAAGTCACATGTGTTTTTGCCAAAGTGACCCGCATCAGATTGTTTCTTCTGAATATGATTCTGACGTTGTTGTTTCTTGGAGATAGGATTTTTAGTTGGATTCACAACTGTTTACTAGCCTCACCTTGTTGTTTAAGTCGTAATTTCATTTGCATGTGCCCTGCTCACGCTTATGAGCCTAATGCCGACTTCCACGCTTTTAGCTTGTTGTATACGCCCTCATCTTTGTTCTCATCGTCGCTAAGCCTTATATCATTTTGTCTTTGCAACTTGACACCCTTTACCTTGAGGAGACGTTCCCCGAGTGTCCTTATCTTGCTCAGTTTCCTTGCTTTATGCATAGGTTTGTTCCTTGCGCTTGGAATTAGCTTCGCCTGTCTATGACACTCATCTCCTCGCATTTAGAGCATTCTTTCAGCTCTCCTTCGAGCTCGTTAAAAACAGTAAGGAGGCCACAAGTTGAATTTTCCGGACTCGTTAAAACTTCATAGGAAAGATTTTGAGTTTCTTTAGGCCCAGGTCTGACTCCTCAAAATAGACTTGACTGCCGAGTAAACTTCTCCATTCAGGCTCGTTAAGAATATGTGAATGGGCATCCACATTGGTGGTAGGTTATCTCTTTCTCGGACCATGTGGAATAATATGAGAAAGGATCACTCTCTTTTCTTTGGAATTGAGAAGAGTATTCTTAGGCATAGGTTTATCTCTTTTCCGAACCTGAGGGACTAAACTTACGGAAAAGGAACCCTCGGTATGAGCTTAGGTTTCTCTTTTTCGTGCTCTAGACCAAAACATGAAAAATATTCCGAGTGTACTTTATGTCTTTGTCATGCTCGTTAAACCCTAAAGACCAAAGCATCGAGTTTATTGTTGTAAGCCCCATTTCTCATAATCAAATGGATCTTTCCGAGTGATCTTGCCTTCCTTCACACTCGTAAAAATCAGGCTATATGCTGGTTTTGAAGGAGCGTTGGGTAGGTGGTAATTTAACCTTTTTTAGACCTTCCTGACTAAGTATGAAAAAGGTGCACCTTTTATTCTTCAGAAGTTAAGAGAGTTCTTCTTTGGTTTGTTTTATATTTTTTCGGCCTTCGGAGACTAAATTGTATGAAAAAGGACCCCCTTGGAGTCTTCTTTGGAGTTTTCAGACTCTCTAAATTATGAAAAAACCGTCGAGCATGTACTAGTTCGGGCTCGTAAAATCCACGAATTCATGCTTTATCAAGAATTCTTCTTTCTTTTCTTCGAGCTTGCCAAAAATGAAGATGGTCCCGAGTTTGCTTTCTTGGACTCGTTAAACCTTTACAAGAAAGAGGGGAAGGGAAGTTCATTCACATGTTTTTTACATCATGGAAGCAAGTCTTGTTTCCTTGAAAAAAGCACCAGTTTTGAGTCTATCAACAATTGGGTCCTAGTATTTTGACCTTATCCTGATTCAGAGTTTCTTACTCCTCCAGTTGGTCTCTTTTCCAATTATATGGGGAATCTGTCATTGTCTCCTACATTGCAGATTTGTTTCGTTGGTCCTTTTTTGTGTCAAAATATGCCTAAGTCACTTTTGTGTCATGCTCACTATTCAGGGATTAAACCTTTGTTGGCCATTCTATAGTTACCTTGACCTTTTGTGTCGGCCATTCCCTGGTGTCAGTTTATTATAGCATGTCTTCAGCATTCCTTGTCGTGAAATTCAGTACCAATTCCAGATCCAATTAGTCTTTGACTTACCTCGTGTTGGATGATGAAGGATGCCTTAATGCCTTCCTTCCAACGGATCTCTTCTTATCGACTACAACACCTCTTTCTCTAGGAACGAGATTTAGAGTTTTATGACAGTACCTTGGGGATTGTTGTCATCAATGGCAATTTCCCTCGCTATTGGGTAGTGGGAATACCTTAATGTCTCCTACTTGATGGATTCTTCAAGTGTTCGACTTCAAGTCCTTGTAATCACACTTATTAGAATGTACTAGGTACCTTGGGGACCATTTTCATTAATGGTGGTTTCCCTCGCATTTGTTAATGGTTTTCATTATTGACCGGTAATCAAATGGTTTCCTCCATGTTCGACTTCAACTCATTTATTCGCATGGTTAGGATTCGTACCTTTGTTGGGCGGTTTGGATTGAAGACCTTGGGCCGACAGTAGCATCCTCATTTTTCTATTGCCCAAGTTGCGCAAGACCTTGTTACATTTTATATGACATTTTGTTGAGACATAGATCCACCTTCTTCATTTGTGGCCTTGACTCCTTTAGATTTGATATGGCACCTTTTTGCATATTGAGCGACCATGATAGTTTCATTAGTTATACATATGTTGGATCCACCTGTATCTTTATGGCGATGTTTTGTATATGGATGTGTATGTCCCAGAGATCAGTTTTTCTGACATTTATCTCTCTTACAGGTACCTTCATTCGAGCCTTTTGATCTTGGATTCTCTGCTCTCTCCATACTCAGTTGTTTCCTTTATAATGTATTTCGGCTATCGTCTTCCCCTCTAACCTCACACATTAGGGGGCATCTGTTATAGCTCAAAATAACACATCTCTGCTTGTGACCACTTTCCCATGATTTCGTCGCATGTCGACACTTCCATGATGGCACTTCATGAAAGTCACTGAATGTCACTGAAAAAACACCTATCTTGGAGGACCCATATATTGAGTTCTATAACTCTGTTTGACCTCATCTATACACCCTTGGAAAGGTATTTTAGTTAGCTAAAACTTTCCAGAAGACACCAAAGTTTGAAAATGCCCAGAAATACCCTAAAAATGCATTTGTTTGTCTATTCGTGACTTTCTGTACTAGCAACCCGCGTATACTTTTCGTATCCGCGACTGTCCAGTTATGCAACCGGTGGATGCCTTTTAAAAATATAAAAAACAAGAATTTTGAATTTTAGTTAGTTTGGGTAGTTATGCAACTGACTTCTTCAGTTGTAACCACTTTGTCTTCGTCCCTAACTCTTCCTTAACCATATAAATAGAGGTAGGGAGGTCCATGAGAGGGGACTTGGAATTTCTGCATTGTTATGCTGGAGGAATCGGGACTCTCTTTGCCCACACCTTTGCCCTAGAAGCATTATACTTGTGTTGCAGAGCTTGGAGGCTGAGTTCCTTGGAGAAGAGAAGCAGCAGAACCGGATCAAGGTTTCGTGAGGTGCTGAACTTGAAGAGAAGGTATACTTGTACTTGTTTTCAAGATTAATAAAGATGTGATGTCCTTCTTCTTCCCAAACCATTGTTCAATGTGTGATTGAATATCCGTTTCTGATCATATGATGATGTTATTCATATCATTGTTTCATGTTTATTTGATTATCATTGTTTTATATGTGGTCATAATGGTTTGAGGAAGGTATAACTTGTTTTGCAGGTCTCTTGGAGCAAGAGGAGCAAGAAGAGGATTGAAGAGAAAGCTTGGACCAGCCTTTAGTTAGTCAGGTGTGGACCTTTCTTATATCTGAAACTTGCTTATATATGCTTGCTGAACATTGTGCATCTCTCTTTCAACCCCAATATGTTGATGGACTCTTAAACCCTAGCCATAGGATACTTTCCTTTACAACAGTATTGTACCACCATTTAGCGAGAGGGAGCCACTTTTCCCACTGATGTTGTTTTTTAGAGGTGAAGCAACGAAGATAAGTTTCCAAACATTTGTTGATAACTTTAGTATGACCATATATTTATGGGTGATACCCTAAACTCAGCTTCATTTTGGTGCCAGTGTGGTGAAATATTTCTATCCAAAAATGACTTGTGAAAGTTGCATTGTGATCTGAGACAATAGAAGAAGGGATTCCACGAAGACGAAATATCTGGTCCATGAAAATTTGTGCGACTAAGGAGATGGAATATGGATTGATGAGGGCAAAAAAATGACTATATTTGGAGGGGAAATAAACCACAACCAATATCATTGTCTTCCCTCCATATTTAGGGATCCCTTCAATGAAATCCATCAAAATATCTATCCAAATACGTGTAGGGATGGGAAAAGATTCAAACAATCCTGGAAGGAGTGCCATTTCACCCTTGTGGTGCTGGAAGGTATCACATTGAGCCACCATATGTTGAATTTCCCTTTTCATTCCCTTCCAAAATAAGTTACACCATGCCCACTCATACGTTTTGAGTAACCCATGGTGCCTTGTCGATGGAGAAGCATGGAGTTCATAGAAGACAACCTGCTGAAGATCTATGCTCTGGGGAAGCACCAAACAACCCTTGTATCTCATAAAAGCACAATCCCAAGAGTAATGCGGTACATCAAAAGGGTTATTGTCCAACTGTTGGATGATTTCAGATAATGAAGAGTCATTGGCATAGCCTTGCTGAACATATTGTAACCAATTTGGAATAGGCATAGAAATAGCTAAAAGAGAAACATGGTCATCAAATGTGTGAGAAAGAGAATATGCCACAAGATTGTCCTTACCCTTCTTGTAAGTGACATCATAGTCATAACCCATGATTTTTCTAACCCATTTCTGTTGTGTTGGGGCTGGGACCCATTTTTCCAGGAAATATTTCAGACTCTGGTAATCAGTCGAAATGAAGAAATGATTCCCTAATAGGTATGCCCGCCACTTCTGTACTGCATGCAAATTATCCATGATTTCCTTCTCATATGTAGAGGCGTCTAAAGTATTATAGGAAAGGGAATTGCTGGTGAATGCAATTGGATGTTCATCTTGAAGGAGAACATCACTAATTCCATTGTCATGGAAAGCATCACTCTCAATAGTGAAGGGCTTGGAAGAATCACGAATAGATAAAATATGTGTGGTACACATACCTTGTTTCAGTTTGTCAAATGCACATTCAGCAGCATGTGTCCATGTAAAAGACTCATTTTTCAATAGAGTTGTTAATGGAGATGCAAGCTTCTCATAATCCTTGACAAAATTGTGGTAGTAGTCAGCAAGTCCCAAAAAACCATGAAGGATCTTGAGTGTCTGACGATGTGGTGAATTTTTCATGGCATATATTTTGCAGTATCCACACGAACCCCTTATGCTGAAACACTATGCCCGATATAATCTACCTCCTCCTACCCAAAAATAAATTTAGACTATTTGGCACAAAGATGATGATCACAGAAAATTTGTAGTACGAGATCTAGATGTTGGAGATTCTCATCCCATGTTTTACTATAGATGAGGATATCATCAAAGAATACCATAATGAAGTTTTGCAAGTATGGCTAGAATATTTTATTCATCAATGCCTGTAATGTGGAAGGAGCATTAGTGAGGCCAAAGGACATGACCAAAACTCATAGTGGCCATCATGTGTGCAGAAAGTCGTTTTAGGGATATCATCCTTATGAACCCAAATTTGGTGATACCCAGAACGAAGATCTAACTTGGATAAAAAATTATCACCATGAATCTCATCAACAACATGAATTTGGAACCTGTCCTTGATTATGATGTGATTAAGTGTTCGAAGGTCAATACCGAGGCACCATGATCCATATTTTTTTCAGACAAGAAGAACTGGTGAAGAAAAGGAACTAGTATTAGGATGAATAATACCTTGCTTAAGTAAGTCCCAAACGAGCATCTCAAACTGTGTTTTTTGGTGAAACATGTAGCGATAGGGCATGATGTTGGGAGGGATGCTTCCAAGAAGGAGAGAAATATGATGGTCCTCTATTATTTAAGGTGGTAATTTCACTATTTTAGCGAAGACACATGCATATTAATTCAAAATTTGTTGTAGATCCAAAGGAGTAGTGGAGACTGCTGATAGTTGCATATGAATGGAATGGAGCTAAGCGATGAAACCATGTAAATTCTTCTTAAGGATATTTTCTGTGTGATGTGAACTGATGATGTTGAGAGACCCTAGTTGCAATCCCTTCAATGTGCGTTGTTTCCCATTGAATGATAATTTCATCCAAAGTTCATCAAAATCCCATAACGTGGGTCCAAGTGTGTGTGACCATTGAGCGCCCAAAACCACATCACATTGACCTACAGGAAGGGAAAACACATTCAAGAACAAGTTATAATATCCAATAGAGATACACACATTATGACACTTCCCCTTGCAAGGTAAGGTGCCCCCATTGGCAATCATGACTTCAAAAATGAACCAAGGATGGACAGAAAAATCATCCTATTTGGTGATTCGAGGGTCAACGAAGTTATGAGTGCTACCATAATCAATGAGTATTGTAAGAGGGAGCTTTTTCAAGGATAAACGTTTGGCATGGCCTTTGAATGCCATAAGAACCAACTATAGTGCGAGAATAAATCCAATAATTGAGGAAAAAGTTGACAACAAGTATTGATCATGGAATAGGCCATATCAAAGGCATTGCTCCACAATGTTTCCCAAAAGTTAAGCTAAATAACATGCAAGTTGGTGAGATTTATGTTAGATACAAATATACTTAGTATATTTGTTATCTTTTTTAGATAAAGTGCAATAAGAGAATAATTAATTATACACCTAGCACATTTTATTTGTATAATTTTACAAATAAAATGAAATAACAACAAAATGAGCAGTGTACTTTGCATAATTTATTTTTTGAATTACTAAATGCATATAAATAACGGAATGATATTTTATGCTTTTGGTACACTATTTATAAAAACACTAAAAACTATGTGATAATGTAAAATAGAATGGAAAATAAATGCACAATATTTTTATCCTTCAACTTATTTGAATCATTGTTGATAACATTTAATTTAGGGTATGATTTTGCATGTCCTTATTTTGGGGTTTTGGTTCATGTTGAAAGGCTAAGCCCCTCAATCATCTAAAGAAAAATAAAGCCGAGTATGGTTAAGCGAGTTTCTTTATTTTTCATAGTTATAGAATTTTATTTTTTAAGTTTTTATTGAAAAAATTTGACATTAAAAATAAGGGTAGTTGCATAGCAACAAGTCCCTTTCTTTAGTGTTTGTTTTCTATTGGCTAAAGAAACGAGTCTTTAATAAAGAGAAAGAACAAAGACAAATTCATTATTCTATTGTGTTGTTTCAGGTTCTAAAGTATTAAACCAATGATGCAAGTCCTAAAACATGATCATGATTATATTAGTTCTAGTAAGAATTATGATTAGTTAGGTTGATTAGTCTTAGGAGTCCTTTTAGTATGAGAAACCACTTATGGTTGTTAGAGTTGGTATTAGTATAAAACTAGGAAGGAAGCTTCAGGTAGATTCTCTATCTATTCATTGGCAATGTTATTGAGGCCTAGGTACATTGGTAATAGAAAAATAGAGTATGCAAGGCAATCAACCAACAACGTATAAGTTGTTATGGTTGTAGTTGGTTATCATCTAGCTTCATAAATACGTTTTTTCAAATTCTAAAACAACAAAATAGAGACCCATAATGACCCATAATCAATGACCCATAATGATATCAAGTTGAGTTGACAAGAGAACTCGATCCTCCTATCACACTCAATATTCTCATTTCCCAACTCCATGCACTGGTCACATAATGCTAGTAATAATATTTGATGCCTTAAATAGGTGAGTGTATTGAATAGGAAATAGTTGTGGCTACTCCCATAAGTGTAGTGAAAGGGAACATATAGTAGATTACCTTATATAATTTAGGATTATGGTTAGGGATACATGGTAAAATAAATACGCGTCCATCAAATAATAAATTATACCCATCATTGTATGCTTGGAATAATGGCTTATTAAGCTACTAGGTGCAATGACCAACATGGAGAGCTAACTATGACATATTAACATCTTGAATTGGTTGATAATCCACAGGCCACAGGCTGTCTAACCATTACATTTGGCATACATTACCTTATCCATACTATTCCATTGAGAAATTAAGTGACTTAAGGACACTGTTAAGTAACTTAAGGACATGCTTAAGTTGTGGTTGATATGTCTCAATATTAGCTCTAATTACAAAAATATAAAAAATTGGATTTCATGCATACATGTGTCAACATACATGGATCATTGCAGGAATCAAAGAATGGGATCCACTTGTCATGAGCTCTCAAGGCCATGCTAAATGGTCTATCGGCCAAGTGCCATCCTTCTCTTGTCCCAATTTTTTCTCTCATGCTTGACTTTGTAGGGATGCTTGTTCTTGTGTTTTTTACAACATTGAGTGCTTGTACCCTCCCAAGGATATAAAATCGATCCACTAGTAGTCTAATACTATGAATTTAGCCTATATCAATAGTTGGAGGGAGCAAATTGACATGTCTTTAGGTGTGCATCGAGATAGGTGTTTTATCATAATTATTCCTATGCATTTCAGTGTAAGAACAACTTAATATCTAGATAATCCTCCCGTACTTGTCATTTGTTTTCTTAATTCTATCATCTGGGTTATGATTGATGCTTTATTAGTGTGTATATAGATTCATTACACTGCAATTAATATAAGTTTTCCATATCTTGGACTTAATCACTTTATCTCAAGCATTGGTGATGAGAATATAGGAATAACAACTCCTATGTGTTGAAATATTGTAACTTCAAAAGATATTCTAAATGTATTTTACCAATGTACCAAAAGGGAGATGTCTTATTCCTCTATTGGGATGTTACTATTGTATTTGGTCATCATAGATTCATGAGGTAAATCATCCATTGTAAGTTAGGTCAATAGTACCCTAATGAATATAATATAATATTGTTTTGTGATTTCCTAGGTGAATTCGGCCCAATCAGCTTAGTGGGGCCGACTTGTTAGGTTAAATGTCAAGTGACAAAAAGAGTAAAAATATAGGAGTCGTGTTCCTCATTTGAACACAGGATCACACTTGTGTAGTGCATAGAGGAGAGAGAGAGACATACAAGAAAGGAGGAGGATTACATATTTTGGGTTTTTATCTTATAAATCTATATAGAGGAATTTTTGCTGGGTTTTCTTCCCCTTGAGGGTTTCCCAGGTTAAATCTGTGTCTATATTGTGATTTTTTTTTTCTTTCAATGATTCTGCATATGCTACAGTTGTGAATTTGGATTAAACACTAATAATAACTAGATCAGAATATGAAATCTTAACACTATGAGGCAGGAGCATAAATTGGGTGAAGCATCTGAAATATCATTTTAAATCAATAATGAGTGTTAAGGGGATAAGAAGGTGGGATATCGAGCTTAGTTAGGTTAAACCAACATTTTTTTATTCTATATAATTTATAAATTACCAATAAGGGAAGGGAAAATACTTCTATCTAGTAAGTGACAAGTACCAATAATATGAGAGGAACAAATTTTTGGTCAGGAGCATCTACCCCTAGATACAATTTACAACATTTCCATTCAAATTCTGCGTAGGGACCAAGCAATGGATAGATATTGGTAGTAATGAATCAAGTTATGTGAATTTGGGAGGAGTTGGATCTATTCTTTCATAGTGGCTTAAGTCATCATATAAAGTGGGATGGCATGGTTATTATGGAATTTTTTTATTAACTGCAAAGATGGAATCTATAGGGAGAAGTAAGAGCTTATTATAAGCTCAAATTTAGATTCTTTGGAATCCCATAAAATACCATCTGGAGGGCACATAAAAGATAAGAATTGAGATAAAGTGGAGGGGAGAGAAAATTCACTCTATGCTAAGTGGTGGTCATGTACCAATCATGTGGTTGGGAACTTTTCAAGAAATAAAAAACTTAGGCATAGTACGTGGGAAGAAAGACATATTGGTTGATTGGTGGAAGATATAGGGATGTTTATTCAACCCGTAGAACAAAATAAACATACTTGATCAAGTCATCAGTATGGTAAGCCATTCTTCTCTTAGTTTTGAATTTAGATTTAGAGGTGGAGATATGAAATTTCAACAAATTTCAGTTAGTTTTGAATTGATTTCAACAAATTTTATTGCAATTAGGTTTATAGATTATAATGGATGTGTTTTGGAGTTTCTAAAGACTAATTATTTGAATTTATAGGAGCTTTAACATTGCATGAGAGACATTATTTTCTATTCGTCGATGTTTTTTGAATAGGAGGAAATACACACTTTACAACTAGTGCTTCTATTTTGTTTGTTAAAAAAAGATTTAATACTAGTGTTTTAAAGCATTGGCATTGTTCAATTAGTAGTCTTAAAATATAGTGGGGTAGAGTTTATTGAATTGTAGTTTTTAGTGTTAAAAATAAAGTGCAAGTAATGGAATTGAGGACCTTAAACACCCATTTCATCAAATCTATATTTATTCCAGTCCAAATATCTTTAAAGAGAGGAAAAAAATGATCTTTCAAAAGCCCAAAACTAGGTTTTTTAAATTGGAAAATCGGAGTTTCAAAAGCCCCAAAAGTGCCAAAATTGGTTAGGTACGGAATCCAATATTGGTGCTTTTGGAAATTGGTTTTGCATCTTTTGAACTTGATTATGCACTTTTTAAACTCGTTTTGCAATTTAGAAAGTGTGTTTTTGTACTTTCTGAATTGATTATTGCACTTTTTTAACCCAATTATGCACTTTTCAAACCTGTTTTTGCACTTTATAAAGTGTATTTTTTGGACTTTTTGAAATTATTTGTGCACTTTTTGAACCCATTTTTGCACTGTAGAAAGTGAATTTTTGGAACTTTTGAAATTATTTTTGCACCATTTTGAATCCAATTTTTCTTTTTTTATTAGGATGTTGCACTTACTGATTTAGATTTTGAACTTGTAAAATACAATATTGCAACTTCATTTTTTTTTTCACTTTATAAATTTCATTTTCATACTTAATTCTAAATCACATATCAAACAAAACAAAACAAAGGAAAAAATAAAGACATTCCCAACTAGAAAATATTGTCACACATGAATATATTTGTATCAATAAACGTAAAAAAACATATTCTTTAACAAACAAGTTCCATATTTTTTACAATAGAGCTCACACCACTAGATCCATTGAGCTATAGAAAGCAAGACCACAATCGATCTAACAAAATTGTCTGATTTTCATCATCACAAGAATAACCTTTAATAATAATAATATCATTTCTGTCATCGTTTCAGGTATGTATCTACATCGAATCATCTACAACAATTGTGTTTAAAACATTATAAGCACCCATTTAATTATTCTAAACTTTATTAATGGGTTTCAAATGTGCATTTGGACTTCAAGCAGAACAATTGACAACGTGCTTTACGAAACTGATATCTTGGATGTACATATTTTTATTTCTCATTTTAAACTATCATGTCACACACAGGTATAGTGTGTTAGCCATCCAAGATATGGAAGTTCACTATATCCATTTCAATTTGGTTTTCTCTTTGTAGAGTAACAAGTTCATGTGTCATCCTGTTGAAAGGCATTAGAATTTCCTCTCGAAGAGTCATGGTGAAATTTGTAACAAGTGAAAGAAGCATAATGGCCACGACATCTTCATTTACTCTCTGAAATTGCATATTCATAGGTTTTAGAACACATCTCTTGACATCAACGGAAAATACTTTTTTATTAAAAATGAAATATTGTATTTTCTGTTTCTGACTCCTTTCCGACCTCTCAAAACTTTTTCTTGATTTCTCCAATTTTATCCTCGAAGGGATTATGTTCAAAGGCCTCAATGATGATTTAGTGACATCTTTTTATAGGTCATATATGCAATATCTTCTAAGATAACAAATATTATGTTCATGCTAAATATTTTTTAGCTTTTGTTTAAAATTCATGTAATGCAGAGCCACCGATGTCTTTTTCTCAATAATTTTTCTTTTAAGGATCGACACAACTCCATTTTTTAACTATATGGCCATGTGTGATCCATCCCAATTTTCTAGATCATATGATAACAATATCTAGCCATGTGTTGATCTATCCCAATTTGCTAGATCATATGATAACAATATCTAACCATGTTTTGCACAAGACACTTCGTCATGTGCATCAAAACATTTCATCAACTAAGAGAGCAACTTAGAAATTGGAAGATCCATCTATAATAAAGAGTAGGATTTTCATTCAAAAACCTCTACCTAGACATGCACCATGTCTTGTTGAAATACATTTGTAGATATGATAATTCCAACCTTTGTCTGTTGTTCTTCAACAAATCTGGGTATAATTTATCAAGTTCTTCCAAATAGATAAACCAATCACTATCATTTATTCCTATGTCATGTGTTGGAAGTATTTCAGTAAATGGAATTTCCATGAACTGGCTCAATGCTAATAAAATGGACACAGTGACTTGCTGAAAAATGGTACCACCAAATTATGGACATGATATTTGTTAAGAGAATAATAATAACAAATCGTTAAAAAGTGTAGCAATGTAGAGTAGACATATCATAGTACTACAAAGAAAAAATTTAGACTCAAAGGTGTCGAAATTTGAGACTTACAAAAACTTCCATACCATCTCCAAATTAGGGTTTATAGGGAATCATACATATTTCTAAATTTTGGCCTCAAAAATTACCTTGACAAGTAATTTGGTATTTTCAAATAATTGTAGATCTCTTTTTGGGGTTATCAAACTCAATTTTTTATTTTTTTAGAGACATGTTCTAATGCCTTTAAATAGCATAGATATTTGTCGTTCAACAAGTAAGCTTACGATTGGGGAAGCATACACATATAAAATACAAGGGCACTTAAGTAACATTATTGTGCACCCTTATAACCTTTATTGGTACCCCTTCAAGTAGTACCACATCATACAACACCTATATACATACTTACACTTCCACGTGTCCTTGGGTATATTGGAAGTGCCATAGGTGTACCTAGAACTAACCTTAGATAAACTAATCGATTTCCTTGTTGCTATGGTGTCAGAATCCCAAAATTTCCAAAAAATTTAAAATTTTGAAAATACAGATAATCTTCATTAATGAAGTCAACTAACTGTTTTAATTAGTTATATGTTAATGATTTCATAATCTGAATTATCTACTTGATTATGTTTATTTTATAGAATAATTCTTTTTCAGTTTAATGACTTGTTTTTCTTTGCGACCGCAAGGTGGAACTGTCTTGGTATTCTGGGCTTACTTAGCTTTTGAGCTAACGCAGAAAGTTTATCTGCTCTTACAGATTTATAGGTAAGAAAGATCCGGTGCTGCTTGTCAATAATCATTACGCATACAGATATATGTTCGTTGCAAAAATAATAGCTCAGTAAAAAAATATAAATGCTATTCAATTTCAAATGCTTTTATGAGGTAAAACCATTAAATCGTTATTATTTTTAAAGACGCCATGGAAATGAGATTTAGTTCTAACAGTGTTGGTGTTAGTTGCTTTCTCTCTCTACTTGTAATTTATAGTTTTTATTGTGTACTTAACTCTTCGATGTTTATCAGTGTTTACCATAGTCATCGTGTGTAAAAAACGCCTTAAATATTTCTTTCCACACAGACTAAAGATGGCAGGGTTATTACGTTAAGGGTCTATCTTAAATTGTGAACATAAACCCTTTATGTCATAATAAATTTTGGTTACTCCTTGTGATGTGAAAGTAATGTGCAATAGTTAATAAGTTTCTATACTATTAATCCATCTTCCAAATCTTGAAGTTTTAAAGGAATTATATCCTCATTACAAGCTACTTTCAATTAGACTATAATAAAGTTGATGAATTAAGTTCCTCTGCACATAATTTACTTGGAAAATATTATCCAAATATTGTTAATAAATCATTAAAATTCCAATGTCAAGCCCCTCAAATGTTTTAAGACTTAGCATGCTCAAATGCAAACCTTACTAGTTTAATAATTAAATAATCAAAGGCAAATGAGACTAACACTAGCAGGAAGGATATTTACCATAAATTGATTTTATGAATTTCTTTTATAAACATCAACTAGCATAACTTTGGATAGAGTTATAGTTGTTTTAATGAATGAATTCCATGTTTGTATAAACAAAGGAGTCATAGAATAGACCGTGCCCATGAAGAGTCTATGGTTTAACCTTGAGTTAAAGTTTTATAATATTTTATTATATGCATCCCTTGCTTGTATAATGTGCTAGGTCGCATAATATTTATACCCTTGCTATGTTATAATCGTTTGATTAAACAAATAATTGCTTACAAGAAGAGTATTTGCCATAAATTAATTTTATAAATTTCTTTTATAATATTAAAATGGCATAACCTTGGATAGATTAATCGTTTGAGTGAATGGATAACATGTTGCATAAGTGATGGGTCGTAGTATTAACTACGCCCTTGATAAGTTTAAGACCTAACAATAATACTATTGTCCTGTTGTTTATACTTCAGCGTGCAAGCTAGGTTGACTTCGGGGGGTATCGAACCTTACAGAACTTCGAGACTTCATGTGATTGGAATAATAATTCTTCTGTTGATTGCACGTCAGGACTATAAAATTTTATCCATTGCATGCAAATAATTTGTTTGTGAACGTGGAAACATCGTAGCCAAGTGTTGTGTGGTTAAAAGGTGATTGGAAACCCTAAACTTGTTATTTCTTCCATTGTTTTCGGCCTCCGGCCACTCTGCTACTGAGTTTTGACTGCATTATCGCTCTGCAAGTCGTCGTTGGTAGTCTCCTAGTTTGTTTCCTTGTCTCCTGCACGTTGTGGGCTCGCCCTGAACGTTCGATAGAGAAGAGTTGTGAACAATTTGATTGCTGTTGGAATTGGGTTAGTTGTTTTCCTCCGAGTTTTATCCTTCACTGCTTGCTCCTTTCAGTAATCTTCAGACTGCAAATGTCTTATTCACCTGTGGCCCAGTAATGAGCGTCGTGGCTTCACCTCTTGAGTTTTGTTTGGTCTTAGGGTTTCGCAGCAGAGTGGGTTTTAGGGTTGGAAAGGTTGCGGCCCAAGTGTTTATACCTGCTTGGCTTGTCGCTCCATATTTTGGGCCTTCGCTAGTCAATGCTACGTTAGTAAAATCCAAATTTCCTGTGGCAGATGAAGGTTTAGTTCCTCCTCGCATTGGTAGTTGCACTACTTCTTGTGGGTGGTTACATTTGAATGAAATTTTGAGGTAAGAACTGCTTTTAACATCTTCGTTATCTTTGCAGATTTGTTTTATTACATGATTGCTTATATTAATGCAAGGCACACACACAAAAAAGAACAAAAAAAAAACATTATAATATAATATTCATTTTCATAT
>LPNX010161028.1:109060-143608 GCA_001517045.1 Pseudotsuga menziesii | reverse complement strand
AGAGTCAAACAAAAATAATAATAATTATTTTATTAAAATAATTATTATTTATAAAAATAAATAAAATAAAAAGAAGAAGAAAAGGTTATTTAACCTAATACAAAGAGGACAAAATCGAAGAAAATCGAAGACCATGTCGAAGAAATCAGAGACCATGGAAACCAGTTTGCGACTACAAATAGAGAAATTAGAAGCCAAGTTAAAGCGCTATCAAAGAGACACGAATATTTACGTGAAATGAATAAAAATTTGGAAATAATAATTGAAATACATAAGATAGAAGAAAAGTACAAGGAAAAAAACATTTCCAACCAGAAAAATCATATCGAAAAATTATATGTGCAAGTTGAAGAATTAAAAAATGAAAATGATTTCAATCAGAGATTAAAAAATCAAGATATAAAGAAAGAAATGAATGATTACAAAGCGAAAATAATACACTTGAACAAAAATCATTAGCAACAAGGATGAAGAACTGAAGCAGATACGACATAAATTAGAAAATCAAGAATGAGAGGTCAACCAATGTCGACAACAGATAAAATTTCTTCAACAACAAAATGACGACTCTAAAAAGGAACACAAGTTTGAGATCACAAAAAGTAATAAAACACTATCCAACAATTCCGAAGAAATTTTCAGATTAAGGAATCATAACAAAACACTAGTTACAAAAATTAAGAAGTTGAAAAATAGTCGGAAGAGAGGACAATATACAGAAGACATTGAAGGGAAACTTCTAGACATGCACGAAGAAAATAGTTGTATCAGAAGTCATAACAAATATCTTAAGGAACAACTTAAGAAGTCTGAAGATGACAGGAAAGTGCAAGTAAAAGTGATTAAGAAGTTTCAAAATGATTACGTGCAATTGGAAAACAAGTTGGAAAAGATACAGAATGAAACCTTAAAACCTCAAGGAACGAAAATACAACTTCCAACTCACATCAATGCTCAAAAGATGACACTCGTAAAAGAAAATGACATTGTGAAAATTCCCTATCGCCACCCCAACCATAAAAACCAAAATTCTAAAAAGTGGGAAATGTTGAAAGATAATGATACTAATATGATCAAAGCTCTTGACGATAAATCAATAGGGAATCCCAACAGCCAACAAAAAATCAATTTAGGATGGATTGACCCATCCACATATCGAAAGTTATGCTCTATACTTAGCAGTTCGTATCGACGTGTTTCATCAGCCACGACATCACAAAGAACGACACGACAACATTATAAGGATTTGAGGACAAAGCCTTTCTAAGAGAATGGCAATGTAACGAACATAAAATAAGATAATAATTAAATAATTAATAATTAGGTTAACTAAGTTAGGTTATGAAATGAGGTGTCTCCTCAACATTAAATGCCCAAGCCTCATTTAAGGCAGGGCCACCATTTGTAACATATCATCTCTTATCATATCATTAATATACACTTGCCTTATGGCTTATCTAATTTACCAAGTCTTTTGGTGAATTCATTGTGCGAGTGAACAATTATTCGGCTCCTTTATTTAATTATTATCTTATTTTATGTTCGTTACAGCTTGACTATAATTTCAGAGTCTCCATAACATTTAATGATTTCTGCTCCCAAGTCTATTTCCTTGTTGAGCCCCTATACTAGAGCTTCATATTCAACAATGTTGTTGGTACACTCAAATTCTAGTCTACAAGCGATCATCCATTTGGCACGCTTAGTATCCATGAGTACACAAACTGCACCGATGCCATCTTTGGATTTAGATCCATTAAAGAAAAGTGTCCAAGATGACAAATCTAATCTAAAATTGGCATTTACATTAAATACATTATGTACAATTTCTACATAAAATGGAATAACTTTACAATTGTTGATTTCTGATAGTTTATCAATATTCTAATTAGGGGAAAGGTTAGTAGGAAAATCACCAAAGTAAGATTCAAGGGTGTAGTGTTCAATGGATGTATTCATAAAGACTGTGGGTTCACTTGTATCATTTAGATATGTGACTGTATGTTTCATGAAATGTTCCCTATTAATCTTAATCTGATTAGGCCTTCCATTATATGGCAGCCACAAACGGGGCCAGTCAGTAGCAAAGTATTCTTTCAGCTTCTCAGACCAGCCTCTACTTAGCCACATACCATATGTTTTGGGAAAATCAGCTGCTACAATATCCACCGCCTGATGTATTCTAGGGTCCACAGACAATGTTAAAAGGATGTTCTTGAGCTCCGCTTGGACTTTTACTCTAGATATGTCTAACTAAACTATTTGAGTAGGACAAGACTCCCAAGTTGCATTTAAATTTATACACACATACATAAGAATAGCATTTGATGATTCCCCTGAATCGATCATACAATTATGGACGTTTCTGTTAAAAATTTCAAAAGTTAGCAGGAAAGGTGGGACCCTTTTCATACTAGACTTATGAGCATCAGGCTTTGTGCAAACTTCTAAATTATGATTCTCATCCTCTCTAGATTTATTTAACATGACATTCTTAGGTAAATTCTCTCTAATTGATGGTATTTTAGGAAGTTCTAAAAGAGAAATATTTGTTTTATCCCTCTTTAAATGTCTACCAAATTATACTCGACTTCGGGGATTAACTTTTCTTTTGGTGATACTACTTTACCTGCATTCAAAGTAGATGTCGAAGGTGGATTGTATTGTGATGTCAAGCCTTTACTTCTGGTGTTGTAGGAATGCAACAGATCAAATATAGATTCATTATATTCCTCCTCTTCTTCCATCGGGAAATATGAAAAATAGTTGACAATGTTTATATGTGAATCTTGTTCTTCAGTGGGAGGAATTTTCTTTGCAGCTTTGTGTCTAGTATCATCATGGATAGTTTGAGGTGTGGAAGTTAAGGCCTTAAATATAGAATTGATCTCATCAGAGGTGAGTGTCTCTCCAAGGTTTGGAGGAGGTTGATTTTGGGGAGGTTGGTAAGGTCTTCTAAGTGGTGGCCTTTCCTGACCTCTATTGTTCACCTGGTTATCACTACTATCTCTTTTAAGATCTACCATGTCATTAGAAATATTATGTAACAACTTTTTCATGTTATCCATTTCGTAAGGGTCTTTGATTATAGTTGTGGGTTTAGGAACACTCTCCCACCTTCTCTTGGATGTAGAAGGCTGGTATGGCTCTTGATCAGGATTATCTTTGAGACTGAACATATCTTTATCCACTATGACAACCTTCACAAAGACTGCTTGTAGAATAGTCTTACCAGCACACTTAATCCACATAGCAATCATTGTAGGTAAACCCTTAATGTAATATGCTACAAAAATTCTTCGTCGGGAAGCACCGTGACAGGGATCTTGTTCTTTAGAAAGGAGAACCTTTGATTGAAATCTTTGACTCCTTGTTTTGGTTTTATCCTGAGTGAAGATAATTCTATGACATGGTCCTCTAGGGTACTATCGTCTCCAAAATTCTAGAGGAATAGTTCCTCAAATTGTTGCCAAGAATTAATAGAAGCAACTTCCAAAGCAAAGTACCAAGTGGATGCTTGTCCCTCAAAAGAGTAAAAAAACAATCTACACACCACATCCTCATGTATCACATTCCTCAATCTAATGGCTTGCATATAGATTTTGAAATGATCTTCAGCAAGTATCCTATCATCTGGATTAAACATGGGAAGCCACTTCTTAGGTTTTTTAGGCAACTTATGTAATTGTCCAGGGATAAGGACTATGTCCAGGTCAATCCAAGTTCTAGTTCAGTCGTCAACCACTGGTCTCTTTGGTGGATCTGAATATTCTAAGCAAGTTTCACTATCTGAAGATTCTTTTGATGAAGATGGAGATGAATGAGGTGGTGTGGGTGGTGGTACTCCACCAAGATAATTGTTAAGGGGTTGATCTTTTGGGGACTGTTCTGTATTTTCTAACAATGGAATTTCTTGGGATTTAGGAGTCTCTCCCCGTTGAGTAATAAAAGGTGAGGTAAGAGTCAAAAGAGAATAAGTCAAAACATTTTTGATACTATGAACTGCCTCATTTCCTGGTTCCACCCTTTCGACAATATCGTTGGTGTTCTTTCTCCGCTGTAAAGTGAGGATTCCACCACTGGGTGGTGTAAAAAGGGTTTCAAGTCTGGAAGTGAATATTTTTGAAATAGGGGTTGTAGGGATTGGTGAATGACCTTCTGCAGGATGAGATGCATATGTAGAAGCTTGAACGCAGCTCCTGGTAATGATAGGTGATCTGGGATGAAGAGGTTTATTAATGTTTTGTCGTGACATTTTTCATAATGGCCCTCCTTCTAGCACCATTTGTTGATGGCCCGGGCTTGTAGGCTGTTGGAAAATCTACAAGGAAGTCAACATAAGGAAATAGTCCAACCAAAAAGGATTCGAATCAATCCCATGTAGAGATGATTCTATACCCGAGTTGTTTGGGATCAATAAATCCTATGGATATGAGGCCTCCATTGGAACAAAGGTTTTTTTCAGATCAATAAGATATTCTCTTAGGACAAGTGAGAAAAGATTCAAAGTAATTGATTCCTAGGCTAACTATTCAAGAAAACGTTAACAAGGTGAATAACAGATTTCAGATAGGGAAGTTGTAATAGTATAATAGGAAAAAAGAAACTTATTACTTGATGTACAGAAATGTAAATCAAGACCAATATCTTTACCAACTTTAAATAAATATTAAACAATTAAAATTGCAAAGGTTTATCCAAATGTCATAGATGTACAACATGTCCAAGAGGTAATACTAATTAACAAATCTGTATCAGAGATTAAAAGCTAATCATCACTATTAGTTGTATAATAGAACATGTGAATCAAATAAAAACATTCATTCAACGCGCATTCGATGTGTCAATATTGTAAGGAAAAATCAATACATAAACCAACACATAAGTAGATAAACAACTAAGAATCAATATGTCAGATAGATGGAAGAAAGACTAAAATTCATAGAATACATTTGATGAATGACCATAGAGAATAGCATAAAATGATAGTGTAATTTTATTCACTTGCATAAAATTATAAAGTACAAAAATCACAAGCTTTCATGTTATGCACTTGGCAGTCTGTTCTCATGTATAACTTCTAGGATTAATCTCCAAAGTTCCTCCCTTGGCACTTCTTCAGTCATCTGTTGTGGACCAGCAGCTGGTGCTTGTTGTACCTATACCTATTCAAGAACGAGTTGATTCCTCTGCTTCTTAGGCTGAGATTCAACCTCTTGTGTTTATGTCTGTAGCTGTGAGATAAGATTTTCAAGATTATTCTTGATCTCTTCCTCTTTATGTAGGGTCTCAATCATCTGAGAAGGCTGGGTTCTTACAAGAATTTCCAAAACATCCTTACCCTTATCTTTTGATTGAGTAGCAAGGGCCGAAGAAGAGCTTGCTCCATAGCTTCTCTGTAAATCGATTCATCAGGTTCATCCTCATGAGCATAATGAAACCTAGCATGTTCCAACACAAAGAGGCTGGAAAGATATGATTTTGGGCCATGTATCCTCTTGGGTGCTTCCCCCAAGTTCATACTAGCCATGTATGTACCCAGAACAACTACATGGGTGGAAATTTGCAGAACAAGAGAACCGAATTTCAATGGAAATTTGGTCCAAGCCTTTCTTTTAGACCATGCAAGTTTAGGAAAAAACCCATCGATCACAATTGGAAATGCTACATCCTATAACACCATGCGATCTGGAAATATTATAGGAACCAGTTCAACTGCATTTCTTCCTCAAATTCAAATGTAGGAGAAATACTCTCAGATATACCAATCACCATATAAACCGATCAATTCTTTAGCTCTCTCAAAAAATGCTAGAGCATCTGCCTTGAATATTTTGTGGTACATTGACCCTAGAAACAGGTCACAAATATGATAAACCCGAGGCACAAAGTTTTCCTCCCACATATTTGAACAATAAATGTGTACCGGTGGTGAAATTTTATTCCAGTTCAAACCTAAGGCCGAAAAAGCAGAAGTTGCGCAAAACACATACATAACCTGACATATAAAATGTTGGCTTCCTTGTGGCTAGAGTCTTCTGGTATTTCTCAATCTCTTCCTTGAGATTCAAAGATAAAATTTGTGCCCAATTAAAGGATTCACCTGTAAGAATAATATGATGGGCTACAGGAACCCATTCAACTTTGAACATCGAACAGTTTGACAATCCATACAACCGGCAGAGCATGGACGCAAGCAATGAAAAGGGTTCCCTAAACCAGGAAACAGGGTAAGAATTGGTTGGCTTGGGAACGTACTCAGTTGGGTTTTCCATCCAAGATTTTACTACCTCTTCATAGTTAAATCTAGATATGGCCTCATCAAGAAATTTGGAGCTCAAAAGCTGTCAAGGAGGTCCAAGTACATAAGCCCTGGTAGAAACGTCAGGATGGAAAGAGACCATAGGGGTATGAGCATGGCCGTCAAAGGAATGTTCATTAGGGTTTTCATTATCCAATTCCCACTTAACTGGGTCCATGCAGGGCATGAAAGGAGGTTGAGCATTAATGAAATGGAGCTGAGAACTCCAAATTTTTGTGTGTAATGCAGGCTGGTCGTGGGGAATTGTGGAAAAATTGTCATTGTTGAAAATGGAGTAAATCCTCGACCAATCCAATTAAAGGGTTTCAGATACACACCCACTGGTATCAGCAAATATTCTGACGTTGGGGTCTTTGCTCTTTTTCTCTTGTAGAGCAGTTTTCGACCTAGTGTTTCTAGACATGTTGGATGCAATTTTTGATTGAAATTTAACAACCACGATTAAAAACTTACCACGGTTTGGAAATAACAGAAAAAATTGTCATGAAGTACAAGCACTTACCGGTAGGAAGCTTTGAGGACTAGGGAATTCATAAGCTCGAGGGAGAAAAATACGCAATAAAAATATTCAAGCATAGTAAAAAAACACAAGTGAAATGGTAAAAATTTCATAATTTTGAACAGATTAAATAACCCAAAACTCAATGGAAAAATATATCTAGGCCGTAGATTTGGAATAAATGGACGGCTAGAATCACGGTGGGAAACCAAAATGCCAGAGTGAAAAAGTCAGAAAGATTTGGATTTTATGGTTTTCGCCTTCCGTAATCCATCTTTGACGCAAAGCCGGAAAGCAGAAGTCAAGATATAAATTATCAACCAAGGGAAACAAATTATTAAAATTCTGCATTTCGCATTCCACAAAGGCAGAAGGAGGAAAGAGAAACCGAAATAAAAACAAAATGTGTGAAAGATGACTCTTCCGCCTTCCGCAATCCACCTTAGCAAAATGCGGGATTATAATATTTAAGTTTCATGTGAAAAGGGATTTCCACTTTCTGCAATCCTCCTTAGTGGAATGTGGGATGCGGAAATGAAAATTTTTTATTGAAAGAGAATTGAAAATCCCGCAATCCACCTTTGTAGGTTACACGATGAAAAATGGATTTATGCAATCCTCCTTTGTGGATTGTGGAATGTGGGTTGCAGGAACGCAAGAAAAACACTTATAAAGAAAATGGCGCTTTCAAAATCTGCAAAACAAAAAAAAGACAAGGTTTATGAGGAAATTTTATTAAGTCCAAAACAAAAATACTTACACTTGAAATTTCCCATAAGAAGATCATGGCTTCAAAATTCAATTTAAGGATAATGGGGGCTCCCATTTTAATAGTTTAAAAATGGGATCCGTTGCTGCCAGCAACAAGGACTTAGCAGATTTTCCAACTCTGTTACACTTCCCCAAGTGTCAGTCTATGGGTTGCATAATGTCTCCTTACCGAGCTTAGCAAGAGTCATAAGTGCAAGTTCTTCTTTTGGAATCCTTTTCTCAACCCAACGTGGAGATCTGCACACCTATAACGTTCTTATCTGCAGACACCTACTACCTTAATCCTTTTCACACCAATCCATCCAACAAACCAAAATGATAACTCTTCTGGTCACAAGCCTAACCATGTCTTCCTCCCAACTGAACTTGATTTCACTTGACTTATGCCTTTATTTGTCGACTCCATAAACCCTATGACACCCTGTTGGGAAATATTCTTGCCACCCATAGGAATATTCTTGGTTGAATTATCGGACTCTATCTGACTAGTCATTGTGAAGTCACCCAAGTTATTTCCCTAGCCAAGGAAACAATGTGGAGCTTCCAACCAAACCTTTTTCTGTCAAACTACTACCCTATCCAAGAAACAATGAGAGATTTTGGAATCCTATGATGCCTTTCCACAACTACCTTCCACTCTTGCTGAAGTACCTATCTGGCAACTCGATTTCCCATTGAATACTTTCATGCCACTTATTTTTCAAAGTGAATAAGAGAGTTCCAAGCTCTAATACCACCTCTTCACCAAAAGAGTGGTGAAGAGATATCTGCAACACTGAAGATATGATACCAGCTTTCATGTCTCAACTCAGCATACGTCAATCTGACCCTTGAATGACCATATGGAAGTTCCCAGTGACTAATTAAGGGCGAGACCAGATCAGAAGCCTTCTAGTGGACTACACCTAAACACCTGCGAAAGTTATTTATTTCTTAAATTATTTTACTATCTATTTACTTAGCCAGCTTGAAACTTAGAGATTTCCACAAAGTAAAACTAGTAAACATATGAAGAAAGACAAGACAACAATGTATGGGGGAAAACCCAACCAAGCATGCTCAAATTTATTTATACTTAGTAGAATTCAAAGATTACATCAATTACATAGAAATGGATGTGTCCAATTGGCCAACCCCGCTCGTGGTGGTGCCCAAATAGCTACCACTGGAAACCATAACAAATGTAGTACTTTTATCCAAAGACACTTGTCGAGCTTCATTCTACATTGTTATCGAGAACTTCACCACAAGCCTGCTGCGTGTGCCACCCTTGTTGGGCCTTCCACTGATGCAAGCTTCTTCATGTAAATTTTCTTCCTTATTGTTGTTTCTCTAAGAATCTATCAAGTTGAGATACCTCTCTGCAAACCGATCCCTGCCAAGGATATATCCCAATATTTCCAAATTGTGACTCCATGTTCTAGGCACGTCATGCCTACAACCTACATTGTAAATCCTCTTGAATGTTGAACTTCATAGCACTCTCTTGGATTTGTCTTGATGCCTCTTCTTTGATCCCCTTTTCCTTGATATCTCATTATACTTATATAGATGATCTATTGGGAAGGTGTGACCCAAAATGTTGTCATAGATATAGATGAAGTATTCTCTTGCTAGTGTTATATGACTAGTACTCCTACTATTCTATTGATGTAAAATATGTTGTAACAGAGTTGCTCAAATAGATGTTGTAACAGAGGTGTTTTAACAAAGCTACTGAAATAGATGTTATAATAGAGGTGTTGTAACAGAGATGTTGAAAAAGAGGCACTGTAACATAGGTGTTGTAATAGAAGTGTTGAAACAGAGGTGCTGAAACAAAGGTAATAAGTCTGCTATAGTAAGAAGTTGTGACACTCAACTTTGGGGTCATTATCAGGATGTTATTGTAAGTATGATATTGGTTGTTAATGAAGTTTGTAAGTAATGAAACAGATGTATTGTTTCAACACCCTATGTTCAAGGCTGTTATCTAAGAATTCTTGTACTGGTATTGTACTTTGTCGAAGATTATAAAGAGAAGTTTTGGCTTGGTTTTCTACCACAAAAGGGTTTCTCAAGGTAATTTGGTTTTATCTTTGTGATTGTCTTACCTTCAGTGATCCTTATTTAGGTAGATATGTATGCTTATGACTGATATATGATGTAAAATATCTTAGAAATTCCTATGTACATCTAGTTTTTCAATACTATGGTAGTTTTCATTTTTGGAAATCCTGGTATTCACTGAGCTATTCCAAAATAGGGAGAAAATTTGTTGATTTGTTGTTGAATCATGGGACAAAGANTATATATATATATATATATATATATATATATATATATATATATATAGAGAGAGAGAGAGAGAGAGAGAGAGAGAGAGAGAGAGAGAGAGAGAAATTCATATCCAAAATTTTGTAGAAACTATAACATTTACAAATATTCAATAGAATTTACAATCAATACACATTACACATTCACAAATCTCAATGCATATGTCAATGATATACCTAACTGAAACCCCCATTAGTGAAGAGGGATAGGTCTCAATGCACTATTGAAACAAGGGAAAACAATTGGTGATTGGCTTCCTTCGCCCCCACTATTGGATGCCTGTGAAAGGCATAAGAAAGCCAATAAAAATAAGACTATTTCTATTTGATTAGATTACACGGATGGTGGCCACAACTTATTATTATATGTTTGATCCAACCAGAAGTTGGTAGGTTGTCAAGCATCGATAAAGTATAGCATTTCAACTACTTTTCCTACCTTGGCAGGTCCGTCTCGACAGGTTCGCCTCGATAGGTCCACCTCGACAAATTCGTCTTGATAATTTATCCTCGATAGGTTCGCCTCGACGGTTGAAATTCTGAACTATTATAACTTCTTTGTAACTGAACATAACGGGTAGTCACCCAAGTGTCTCAACATCCTATATAAGCATGTACACTAATGTAATATACAAAAATTCTGATTCCTCCATCTTTCATGGAGAAGAAGTAATAAATTGGTATGAGTTCTTGCATTTTGTCTGTTCGTATACTTTCTGTCGTCCTAAGTGTATTTTTTGCTTTTTTGGTTCTTTTTATGCACTTTTTCCCTAATAGAGCTCGACTCATTCAGTCGACTGTTGTCCCCAGCATGCACTTGGGTGCATCCTGGATCATTGGTATTAGAGCAAGATCTTGTCCAGAGCTTCAGTTACATAAGCACTTCCATCAAAGTTATTTAACTTATACCTATTCAAACATGCTCACAACCTCAGCAACTCAAGAAGACACTTCCTTCGAATTCCGAAAAGGTGACCGAAGAAGCAGACAATAGGCATGCAACTAACGAGACATACCAACTCATAGAAAAAAAAACTATCTCACTAACGGACCGAAAAATTCCACCCAGTCCAGTGAGATTCTCATGTGAGTCACTTCGAACTCCGGGGAATCCTCGATGCAAAATCACTCCGATAAAATCAGTCCCTTCAAAGTGCAAATGAATCTGGACATACCAAACCTTGAAGGAAATATTGAAGTGGAATCTGTCGACAATTGGGTACAACAAATGAATCTTACTACATGGTGAATCAACTCTCTGAAGCGGAAAAGATCACCATTGTGTCCTTAAAAATGTCAACCTATGTACACTATTGGTGGAAGAATATATCGACAAATATGGAAAAAGAAGAAGACGCCATCGACAACCAGGTAAAATTTGTCAAATATATTTGAAAGGAGTTATACCCACCCAAGTATGTTGAACAGTAGTATAAGAAGTGGTAATAGCTAAGGAGTTGGAAAGAACAGTCTGCACAGAGTTACACCGACAAGTTCTATTGACTCATGGCTAGACTTGGCGTCTAAGAAGAAGATAAATTGCTTGTCCTAAAGTACGTTAGCAGTTTATCCCCGTACATTCACCAAGAGATGGATTTTTTGACTGTCAGTATGCTTGCAGATGCATTTCATTACGCCAACAAGCTCGAAGCTAAATAGAAAGGAAATACACATTTCACGAACAATCCAAAAGGTTGAAAATCTGACAAGAAGTCACCAGCTGACTCCGATAAGTTCAAGAACTCTTCTCGGCCGACTCTGCCAAAGCCCGATCATCAAAAGAAGAACTTTCAGAAAGATAAGAGGGATTGCAGTAAACATGCCCCTACTGGGAAATGGTGTGATTATCATAGTTCAACATGGCATGATACATCAGAATTCAAAGCTTGAAAGACATTTTCGAAAAAATTGTCGACATCTAATTAAACTAACAGAACCCTAGTATTAATCTGTCACAGTAATCTAGGGACTAAACACACGTCTCATCAAAGATTAATAACAATAAGGCATGAAAATTGTGTAATTGTGCTACAAAATGAGTATCCGCTCTGTATATTCACACAAAGAATGAGTAATACAATATACAAGATCATGCCGCAAGCATGAATGACAAAGCAATTCAATTTCCCAAGGAGGTCATTCGAATTGAATGAGTGAGTCTATCTTAACTAAATGTAAGCCACAGTCAACACTCAAGTTAACCACTGATCAAAAACCTAATTGACTCAACTGAGCCCTAACTAAAGTCGAAGTGCAATAAATGACCGAGTCTAACTGAAAGTATGTCAGACACATCTCACAACAAACCAACCAACAAGTGGTAGCGCATCAATGACTCCAATGAACCCCGATGAGGTTAACTAAAGTGTAACTGAACATCAGAAGTGGTTGGAGGTGCCCCTGTTGACTCCAGTTCATTAAATAATCAATTTAATAATGTAGGGCACCTTCACTGCCCTGTTTAACTGATTGTAACCATCAGTTAGCAATATGGGGCATTAATGACACTCAGATCACCCCCGGAGTGCTCCAGTTAGCCTCCCCGAATGTAGGAGAAGGCTAAGCTGGCCCCCTTGACTGAAGGTAGGGGTGGGTGTGATCTAGCTGATGTCATCTAGTGCTCCTATGATGTCAATTAAGTCAATAATACTTAGGATAGTGTTTTAACTAGGCCAAATTGACCAAAATGAGTGTGTAAGGTGGTAAATGTCTCCAACACCCCCCCTTAAGCTATACTCAGGAGGAGTTAGAAAACATAAAATGCATAAAAATGCTAGGTCCCTGAAAACTAAGGCCATAGGTCACCTTGTACAATGTTCAAGCTAAAACAATGCTAAAAAACAAACTAAGTGAGGAAAAGAGGGAAAACCCAATGGGGAAAACCCCCCTTCAAGTTGAACACTGAAAGTAATCTGATCACCCTGATGGACACACCCCCAATAGTGAACAGAGGTAAGTGAAATTATTTTTTGAAAATCTCTTGGTGAATATGTCTGCAATCTGCTCATCAGTCAAGTAGTATTGCAAAATGATGGTCCTGTCATGCACTAACTCCCTAATATAGTGCATCATGCTTGGTCCTCTTCCTGGTAACTGGATATGTGGATACCTTAATATCACTTTGATTATCACAAAAGAGGATAGTGGACAAATTACTACAAAGATCAAACTCTGAAAGAATGCCTTGCAACCAAACTGCTTGGATGCAAGCATTCACCACTCCTCGATATTCGGCCTCTGCTGAAGATAGTTCTATGGAAGCCTGCTTTTTGCTAGACTAGAAAATGGGGCCACCACCAAACATGAATACATATCCAAAATTATACTTTTGATCAATAGAATCACCCTCCCAATCTGAATCTGTGTATCCAACCAGCTCTAGCTCGGAGTCTGCAGCATAGTGAATGCCGTAGGTCCTGGTTCCCTGAATATACTGGAGGATCCTCTTGTCTGCCTTCCAATGAATATCATGAGGCTGCTGCATGTATCTTGATACAGCACTCATGGCATAATAGATATCATTTCGATAATGTGTCAAGTACAACAAGCTACCAATCAGTTGTCGATAGATAGTGCAGTCCATGGGAGGTGTGATTTTTCCTTCTTCAAGGCTGATACCTGAAAGGAAAGGGAATGGTGCGGGCCTACATTCAGCCATATTAAAATTGAATAACATGTCTGATATGTATTTTGATTCATTGACCATTATCCCATCATAATTTTGCTCAATTTCGAGCCCCAAAAATTGTTTTAGGAGCCCCAAATCGCTCATTTCAAAGGCATTGTGGAGAATAGTTTTGATGGTTGCAATGGAAGCAATTGTGCTACATGTGATCAGTAATTCATCAACATATAAAACAATAATAATCAAATGACCATAAAAATTTTGTATATACACATTTGTATCTGATCTATACCTTTGGAAGTTTTGCGAGAGAAGGAAGGCATCCATCTTGGAATACCACTCTCTTGGGGCTTGTTTTAACCCGTATAGTGACTTCTTTAGCTTGCAAACCAAATATGGAACAGAGATGTAGCCCTTAGGCTGCCTCATGTATATCTCCTCATGAAGATATCCATGTATAAAGGCTGACTTAACATCCATATGATGCACTTCCCAGTGCTTAGATGCTGAAATTGCCAAAACTAGGCAGATGGAGTCCATTTTTGCAACCGGTGCAAAAGTCTCATGGTAGTCCACACCTTGGACCTAAGAGAAATATTTTTCCACCATAATTTCATTATATTTGTAGTTTATTCCATCAGCAGCAACCTTGGTCCGAAACACCCACTTTCATTGAATTAATTTCCTTCCCGGAGGAAGAGAAACTAGCTCCCAAGTAGTGTTTTTCTGAAGAGAATTCATCTCTTCATCCATGGAAACTTGCCATCTCAGATCCTTTCGAGAATGGTAGTTGGATTTTGGGTCTGAAATAATCATCAAATAACAATTTTCAGACTGCAAATTATCAGGACAAGAGAGCGCAATACCTGCTCTTTGGAAATCAGATCGGGTTCTCCTTGGATCATCTGGATTTCAAATGTTATCTCCTGCGGAGGAGAGTGTCTGTCAGGCCCAAGTGGGAAGATGATTTTGTACTTCAGGTTCTGATTCAGAATCTAATGTTTGCTGCACACTGATATCTAAAATCAAAGGATCTAAATCAGGGTCATCACCCCCAATTTCATCATCCAAATATTCAATAGAATAGGAAGGAAATTCAGCAGTTTTCTCCTTCACTAGTTCCACTTCCTGAAGAGGCTCATCGAACTTGACACTCCTTTTAATGATGATCTATTTTGTTTTGATATAAAACAGCTTTAAACCTTTTTATTCATCAATATACCCAATAAACAGACATTCTATGCTTTTCAGTTGCAAAGCCCTCCTTGTATCAAGTGGAATTCGGGCCCATGAAGTGGACCCAAACACCCGTAGGTTCAACACATTTGGCTTGTGTCCGAAGTATCCTTCGAAAGGGGTCTTCCATTTCACAAATGAGTGTGGTGCTCTATTCTTAATGTATACTGCATCATGCATGGCTTCATCCCACAAATTTTCAGCCAACTTCTTTGATTCCAACATACAGGTGGTCATATCTTTGAGAGACCGATTCTTCCTTTCTGCTACACTGTACTGCTAGGGAGTGTAGGGAATTGAATGTTGGATATGAATACCAATTTGGGAGAATATGTGTAGAAACTCATTATTGACATACTCCCTGCCATTATCGGATCTCAATATCTTGATCTTAAGCCCAGAGGCATTCTCGATCAAGGCCTTCAGTTCAGTGAATTTTTCACATACTTCATACTTCTTTTTGAGAAATAAAACCCATGTGTACCTTGAAAAATCATCAATAAAAGTCAGAATATACATTGATCCATTCATGGATGTGATAGGCGTCAGACCGCTGATATCAAAATATATCTTCCCCAATATGCATGTAGCTTGGTTTGCCTTCCCCCGATCATACTTGTGCTTAGGGTGTTTTCCAACCACACAGCCCTTGCAAATTCCAATGGTTGCCTTGATGATCGGGAGGCCTTCAATCATGGAGTTTTTCTGTAATTTCTGCAAATATTTGAAATTTAGATGGCCAAACCTTTCATTCCACAGCCTACTAACTTCATTTCCATGATTTAGCATACCAGTGGGCTTTGCATCCACCACAAAGTGAGAGAACTCATAGGCTTTTGCATGATGGTTTGCAAGACCTTAAGTAATGAGTTTCCTGGATGAAAGTTTCATTATCTCAACATAATTCAGGATGAAATATACTCTCTTAGGAACTCCTGTATGTGTCATTTGATAGACACTAAGGAGATTTGATGCCAAGGACGGTACATACAAAACATTTGAAAAATAGCCATTCTCAAGATCAACCGTACCTTGTCCTTTTGAAATGATGGTGGAGTCATCTCCCATGTGGATGGGAATGGATTTGCTAGTCTCCAAGGATGAAAAGGAGTCTCTTTCAGCCATCATGTGGTTCAAAGCTCCAGAATCAATCAAGAGTGCTTTGGACTTTGAAGTGCTTGCCATGAGGGCATGAGCTTTTTCATGCTGTGGTTCCTGATCTTGCTGATCTCTCCTCCGAAATATTTCCATAAGATTGATGTGATTTAGCTCAAGGAGAGAGGTATCTTCATCAATATTCTTCTTCATGTAGGCATGTTCAGGGTGGAAGCCCTTCCCACAGTATGAACACTTGATTTTTTCCTTTCCATGATGCCCTTTCCCTTTGTTCTTCTTTGAACTAGAAGACTCATCATGCTACTGGTTTTCAACTTTAGGCTTAGGAGCTTCGAATTTAGTTTTTGGGTTATTTTGTTGATTTCATTTACCCTTTAGATGTTTGGGCCCCGAGACATGGAGGGCTTGATCACAGGAGGATCTGATGATCCCCATCTGGACAAGCTTATCATGTTCACTTGTTAGGGACTCAATGAAGGCATTGAGTGTAGGCATATTCCACCAAAGGGTTGGGTATCCTGATGAATCAAAAGGTTTAAATTTTATGGATATCAAAACAAAACAGATCATCATCGAAAGAAGTGTCAAGTTCGATGAGCCTCTTCAGGAGGTGGAACTAGTGAAGGAGAAAACTGTTGAATTTCCTTCCTATTCTACTGAATATTTGGATGATGAAATTGGGGGTGATGACCTTGATTTGGATCCTTTGATTTCTGATATCAGTGTGCAGCAAACATCAGATTCTGAATCAAAACCTAAAGTAAAAAAACATCTTCCCACATGGGCCCGACAAACACTCTCCTCCGCAGGAGATAACATTGGAAATCTGGATGATCCAAGGAGAACCTGGTCTGATTTCCAAATAGCAGGTATTGCGCTCTCTTGTCCTGATAATTTGCTGTCCTAAACTTGTTATTTGATTATTAGTTCAGACCCAAAATCCTACTACCATGCTCGGAAGGATCTGAGATGGCAAGTTGACATGGATGAAGAGATGAATTCTCTTTAGAAAAACACTACTTGGGAGCTAGTTTCTCTTCCTCCGGGAAGGAAATTGGTTCAATGCAAGTGGGTGTTTTGGACCAAGGTTGCTGCTGATGGTAGAACATAAAAATATAAGGCAATTCTGGTGGGAAAATGTTTCTCTTAGGTCCAAGGTGTGGACTACCATGATACTTTTGCACCAGTTGCAAAAATGGACTCCATCCGTCTAGTTTTGGCAATTTCAGCATCTCAGCACTGGGAAGTGCATCATATGGATGTTAAGTCAGCCTTTCTGCATGAATATCTTCATGAGGAGATATACATGAAGAAGCCTGAGGGCTACATCTCTGATCCATATTTGGTTTTCAAGCTAAAGAAGTCACTATATGGGTTAAAACAGGCCCCAAGAGAGTGGTATTCCAAGATGGATGCCTTCCTTCTCTCGCAGAACTTTGAAAGGTGTAGATCAGATCCAAATGTGTATACACAATAGTTTGATGGTCATTTGATTATTATTGTTTTATATGTTGATGAATTACTGATCACAGGTAGCACAGTTACTTCCATTTCAACCATCAAAACTGCTCTCCACAATGCATTTGAAATGAGCAATTTGGGGCTCGAAATTGAGAAAAATTATGATGGGATAATGGTCACTCAATCCAAATACATATCATACCTGTTATTCAATTTTAACATGGTTGAATGTAGGCCTGAACCATTCCCTTTTCTTTTAGGGATCAACCTTGAAGAAAGAAAAGGCACACCTCCCATGGACTGCACTATCTATCGACAGCTGAATGGTAGCTTGTTGTACCTGACACATTCTCGCCCTAATATCTATTATGCCATGAATGCTGTATCAAGATACATGCAACAGCCTCATGATCTTCATTGGAAGGAATCCAAGAGGATCCTCCAGTATACTCAGGGAACTAGGACCTACGGCATTCACTATGTTGCAGACTTCGATCTAGAGTTGGTTGGATACACAGATTCCAATTGGGTAGGTGATTCTATTGATAAAAAGTATACTTCTATATATGTATTCATGTTTTTTGGTGGACCCATTTTCTGGTCTAGAAAAAAGCAGGCTTCCATAGCATTATCTTCAGCAGAGGCCGAGTATCGAGGAGCGATGAATGCTTCCCATCCAAGCAGTTTGGTTGCAAGGAATTCTTTCAGAGTTTGATCTTGGTAGTATTTTTTCCATTGTCCTCTTTTGTGACAATAAAAGTGCTATTAATATATCCATAGATCCAGTTACCAGGAAGAGGACCAAGCATGTAGAGATCCACATGCACTATATCAGGGAGCTAGTGCATGACAGGACCATGATTTTGCAATACTGCCCGATTGATGAGCAGATTGCAGACATCTTCACCGAGAGATTTTCAGAAAAGAAGTTCACTTACCTCCATTCACTGTTGGGGGTGAGTCCATCAGGGTGATCAGATTAATTTCAGTGATCAGCTTGAGGGGGGGGGGGGGGGTTCCCTTTGGGTTTTCCCTCTTTTCCCCACTTAGTTTGTTTTTGAGCATTGTTTCAGTTTTAGTATTGTACAGGGTGACCTATGGCCTTAGTTGTCGAGGCCCTAGCATTTTTATGCATTTTATGTTTTCTAACTCCTCCTGAGTATAGCTTAAGGGGGGTGTTGGAGACATTTAGCACCTTACACACTCATTTTGGTCAAATTGGCCTAGTTAAACCACTATCCTAAGTATTATTGACTTAATTGACATCATAGGATCACTAGATGACATCAACTAGATCACACCCACGCCTACCTTCAGTCAAGGAGGCTAACTTAGCCTTCTCCTACATTCGGGGAGGCTAACTGGAGCACTCCAGCGGTGATCTGAGTGTCATTAATGCGCCATATTGCTAACTGATGGTTACAATCAGTTAAATAGAGTAATGAAGGTGCCTTGATTCATTAAATTGCTTATTTAATGAATTGGAGTCAACAGGGGTGCCTCCAACCACTTCTGATGTTCAGTTACACTTTAGTTAACCTCATCGGTGTTCATTGGAGTCATTGATGCGCTACCACTTGATGGTTGGCTTGCTGTGACATGTGTTTGACCTACTTTCAGTTAGACTCAGTCATTTATTGCACACCAACTTCAGTTAGGGCTCAGTTGAGTCAATTAGGGTTTTGATCAGTGGTTAACTTAAGTGTTGACTATGGCTTACATTCAGTTAAGCTAGACTCACTCATTCAATTCGAATGAACTCCTTGGGAATTCAAATTTTCATTCATGCTTGCAGCATGATCTTGTATTGTATTACTCATTCTTTGTGTGAAAATACAGAGAGACTACTCATTTTGTAGCACAATTACACCATTTCCATGCCTTATTGTTATTAATCTTTGATGAGACTTGTGTTTAGTCCCTAGATTACTGTGAAAGATTAATAGTGTATCATATCTAACAATGTATGGCCAACATGCCTTACGTAGCACATTTGAGTAAAAGACCTGCTCACATTGACTTGGAAGAACATATGCTTTATGCCCAGTTCAAATGCCCTTGTATTAACCATGGTAAATCCATTAGCATGCTCAATAAGAGTTCTTTTGTGATCACGTTCATTCATTTGTACCCTATACCATTTGAGCTCAAAAGGAACTATTTTAAAAGAATTAAATTGACACTCAATTATATCTTCCAAATAACCATAATACTTATTTTTAGATACTTCTGGATGTTTGTCACTTCTAGAGGAAACATTAGTGACTTGAAAAACTACAGGTATCCCACAATCGAATATTTTCTTCTCGTCGTCCAACTTTTTAATGCAAAATTTACGACCTTTGTACTACATAGCCTTGTGGTGTATCAACTGCATCATGCACAAATCAATAAATAAATATATAAAAATAAATAAACAAAATAAATACATTGATATAATTGGAAACAATGAAAAAAATGAGCATGGTAAATATACTTTTCTTTTTATCCTTTAAACCACATGCTAAATCAATCTCCCTTTGTGTAAGTTCACCGGGATATTATTCTCGATGACGATGCACTATTTTAATCAATTTACTCATCCCTTCCCATGATAAGGTACCATAGAATTATGTACATTGTTATATCCATTCCTCCATTCAATCAATATTGTTTGCAATGCATAAATGTAGTGCATCCCACTCATGACCAACTATATGCAAAATTAACAATTAAGAAATGTAAATTAGTTATCATTAAAGGCAATTAAGTTTACCTTAAAATAGTGATGGAATAATAAAAATTACAAGAGTAATATATATATATATATATAATTGAAAAATTAAATTTACATGATTTTATTACCTTTCACTTTCGTCGTTCTACCTTTCGTCAACAAGACCTCCCCTTCAAATTTGTTGATGGATTTGACATGCCAAATGCGAGGTAGATTGATATTTTTTGTTAAATTTGGAACATACTAACTAATGTACACCATGGATTGATATACCATATATCCCTACACCATAAAACCCTCAGGATATGCTCTTTGTCTAACAAAATCCTTCAATGACCTTCCACCATCCACATTGACCTTGTGTGTACAGGTCTACACAATTCAATATCCTCAACTTTGTGTATGCGATAGTGTTATTGTGCATTAAAAAATGATGGAGGTAAATACTTATGCATTTCACACATTAGACGAGGAATTTCTCTCTTCCAATACCTAATATCTTCTCTATGGATTTCTTTAGATGAAAGCCACCTATGAATGGTGCAAGAAAATAAAGTAATAAAAATATTGAGGCATATATAATAAAGTTCCAAGTTGTAAAACACAATATGTCGACAAGCTATGCAACAAAGAGAATAAACATTTCCATGCATATAAAATGTTACTCACCTCATGTATTTACCAAGATCATATATAACTTGCTTTATGTTGTCATCAAAGCTATCTAGGAGAGATAGAGGTCGAATGTACTATAACAAAAACCAAATCATTATTTATTTCCAAATAAGAGACAACAATTACTAAAAATATCTACTAAATGGAAATTATATATGTAAATAATTACCTTAATAAATATATGTCAGTCGTGAGTTTTAACATCACCAAAATCACCTTTTTCAATAATATATTTTGTATGTTCAACGAAAACCCCGTCGGAAACCTTATTTTTCAAATGAACTCTTTTATATAATTGCTTTGTTTCTTTATCAATAGCCATGGAAGACTAATATTTCGGTCCCCATCTTCAACATTGGAATTAATTACACTTTGCAATGCGTGATTGGATTCTACAATGTAACTACAATTTTTTTCAATTTTATCTTTGTCAGTCCTTCCATATAATATTTTCCATATCATTTATGTTACATTCTTCTCGATATGCATTGTATCGAACAAATGAGCTATTTGTAGGTGCTCATAGTAAGACAACCTACTGAATTATATGGGATAAATCTTCATTCCTAATGGAATCCCATTCATGCATTAACTACATTTATTAAACATAGACGAAAACATATTAACAATAATTCATAACACCCATGGTAGAGAAAATTCAGTAAAAATGTAAAATTCATAAGATTACATATTTATATGCTACATATACAATTTGCGTACCTCGAATATTTATATCATATTCCAACTTCCATAGCTGAGGTGCCATTCTTAGTGGTTTATTTCCATTCTCTTCTTTACCATTGAATTTTGTTTTCTCAATAGTTCAATACCTATGGTTCTTAGGGAGGAAGTGCATGTACTCATCAAACACCTCCTTTCGTAAACTTCTTGGACGAAGAGATTTTATCCTAGGACCACAGATTGGACATGCAAATTTTCCCTTTGTTTGAAGACCTAAAAGATATATGTATTAATGTTATAGCATCAAAATATTATTAATTTAAATAAAAAATGAATGATATTTACCTTAAAACATATAATTTTAAAGTGCAATAGAAAGTTACATACTACAAAAATGTGTTCACTCGGGAGCGTCATGAATTTCCCATGCAATTATTCCATGGAACTGAAATTATTTCTTCCCTATTTGTCAGAGATGTCATACATAGTTATGCCAAACCATAACTTGAATAGCTCATTGATAAGAGGCTCAATATATACATTCATATATTTAACTTGGTACTTACCTAATTGATTCAACATACAATGTTATTTAGTTATGTGTCCTAATATATAAAAGGTGTTCTCATGCAGCAATGAAACAAATAAATGAAATAATATAATTACTTTCAAAAAAATACCTGGAATAATCATTGCCAACGCTATGTGCTCCCTCTTTATCGACATCCAAGGAGGAAGGCTATTTTTTATGACGAAAACATGCCACACTGAGAAAGTAGAACAAATCTCTCCAAATGGATTGAAACCATCAGTTGCCAATGAAAGTCTAACATCATGAGGTTCATCATTCAAAATTGGCCATTTTTCTTCAATGTTCTTCAATGCAGAACCATCTACAAGAATTCGAAGAACACCATCTTCACTTCTATTCTTTGCATGATAATCCACAAACTGTGCTATACTTTGGCACCTAAATGGTTATTGGAAATGTGGAATTATGGGAATATAATGAAGAACTTTGTGAGGCACCTTTTTTGTTACTTGATTAGTTCAATATCTACTAATTTCACATTGTGGGCATTTGTTTTCTGGTGCGTATTGTCCATAATATATAATCTGATCATTAGGACATGCATCAATAGCTTGATACTCCATTCTAATTTCCTTCATAATCAAGAATACCTCTGGACATGTGCGTGTTAAATTATTTGATGGTGGTAATATAAATTCACCCAACAATTTGCAACATCGAAAAAAAAATGAAATGTAACCAATATAAATCATAAATATTGCATATAGGCTAATGTTGGGTGCTAAAAAGTACCCTTTTTGCTTTCTTTTTCTGTGGACCTTTTTCCCTATTTTCCTTTATTGTTACAACCAAAATGGTATTTTCTCTAAGGAAAAGAATGATTATGAGCAGGTATATTTCATCTTTATTTTGTCAAATTAATGCTTCAATTTATCTATGTTTAAGGGTTTTGTTTACTGAATAAGATAACCTATGATGGATTAATGAACACAGTTAAAGGCTACAAGAAATTTGGATAAAACAACCTGTCGATACACAAAGATTCGAGTGTATCATCCTACCGATACACACGGATTTGGGTGTCTCATCTTGCCAATACACATGGGAAGGAAAGATATGGGAGCGTAGTTCCACTTCTCTTGGGCACTAGCTAGGGGTAATTGTAGGGCAGGTCAACCTATTCATCTACGTGGCTCATTGATATTTATAAGGAATTGGATTAGTTCGATCTGTTGCTAATAAGTGTGATTTTATTGAATTAAAATATTTTTTCAGAGTGTTTTAATTGCATAACAACTTTCCTTACAACAGTAGATTGGATTTAAATTCTTGCAAAAGTAAAACTAGAAAATTATTCTCCCAATTATTGTGATTTGAAGGCTTGTTGAGGATTCTTTTCCTGATGAAAAAAATCCCCTTATAAGCTGGTTTATGGAAAAAATAATGTATTTCCTATTGAGTTTGAAATTAATACCTTAAGAATTGTCATGGAAGAAAATATGGATTTCATAGAAGCCCAGAAATATCGGTTGAGTTAGTTAAATGAATTGGATGAGAATCGTGTAGCCGTTATGCATCAGACTTCGGTGATTCAGTAGCAACTTTCTAGGTGGCATGATTGGTTTATTAAAAAGGTGTTTCAAGAAGGAGATTGATATTTATTGTATGACTCATGATTCAAGAAGGAGTTTAAAGGAAAATTGTGCATGAGATGGTTGGGACCATACAAGGTGGACATAATGTTTGATAATGGAACTGTTCGATTGAACACAATAGATTAAAAAAAGACACCATTATTTGCTAATCGTCATTGCTTGCGACTCTATCATAAGCCACTTTCAAAGGATGCATTCACCTCCCATGTTGCTTCTGATCCGAACTGTCAATTGGTAAAAGAACAATAGTTTTCTCCTATTCCTGCAACTCCTTAATATTTGATGCATTTTCTATTAAAATTTGTTTAATTTTAGTTGTCTTTCGGGGTTAATTTTTAGGTTTATTAGACTATCTGAAGATATTTGGTAGTTCAGTTTGATGGTTTGTGTACGGGACTTGTATGCATGGATTTAAATACTTGGGACCAACAAAACAATTGAATCGGGCCGCTCGATTGTAGGAAATGAATATATTCCAGTCTAATCACTGAACATCCCTCTACAAGGAGTAGTGAAGGAAATCTCATATTTTTGTTGAAGCCATTTGGTTTGGATGTTATTGAAATTATACTTTATGCTGAAACTCTGCCACAATATTTGTCAAAAATCCACCAATTTCTCCGCATTATGGTAAAAATCCTCCACAATATTTTCTGAAACTCCACGAATTTCTCCGCTTTATGTTGAAACTCCACCACATTCTTTGCCAAAGCTTCACCAATTTCTCCTCTTTCAGCTGAAACTCCACCACATTCTTTTCCAAAACTCTATGAATTTCTATTCTTTTTGCTGAAACTCTGCCACAATCTTTGTCAAAACTTCGTCAAATTATTTGTTGAAACTCTGCCATCTTTTCTGCTTCTTTCGGTTTTCAGTACCATTTTTGTTATATTTTCAAAAAGGATGTCAAAAATATGCCAATTTCTCCACTTGCTGATACAGTTGGGTTTAATGTGGACGCATTCATTCCTCTTATTATGCCAAGGGACCACATGATCCATGAAGCCATGCGACCAGAAATAAGAGATTTGACAAGGAAAGCGGGCCACTTCAATTTGCTGATATGTCATGGTAAGTGTAAAAGATACGAATCCTAACCACATATTGACTAAGCATGAATTGACAAATAATCATGATTATACCGTCCTTGATCATCCCCATTAGCAATTGTTTGAGCCAATCTTTTTATTTAGGGGATGAGGGTTGTTATTACGTTCTCCTGTTTTATTAACCGTCACTGTTTTATCCAATCAATGAAATAACTTCTGCCACAAGATTCTTTTTCGTTATACTACCTTTATGCCTCCTTTCTAAAAACACCCAACGATTTTCCCACTATACATTGTTGTTTTGCATGTTGCAACTCCTTTATCCGAATTTTGATTTTTTTTTGCTTTCCTATGTAACCGAGATTCCTGAAGAAGGATATCATGGCATGTTTTCCAATTTACCATGAGCCAGAGATGATGGATGCTTTTCATCGAAACGTAAAAGTTTTCAAAATTGTAGAGAAAGATGGTTGGACAATGTATTTCGATAGGTTGACTAGGTTCGATGAGGCTACTACATTACAACTCGAACATAATCTAATGCAGGATCATTTGGAAATTGGGGGTTGAGAATTGAAGTTTATGAGAAATTCATATAAGAAGTAATGGGTTTTCCTAGAACAGGAAGGAGACGGTTTGGCGGGAAGATTCCTATGTTGAGCGTAAAGGAACATTTTTTAGCAGCAGCATAGAATGTTTGATCAAGAGGATGAGGGATTGCATTGGATTCTTTTCCCCTTGGGGATAGGTTGCAGTATTCCTAAAAAAATATATCACTTGTGAAGGTAGGTACTGAGTTCTTTGGAAAATAAATTTTTATTATTATCTCATCTATGTCATGGTACTTTAGTGAAAATTCCTTCTTATCTTCTGAGGTATCTACAAAATATGGCACATTATGTGAGAAGGTCTCAGTATTCTCATGCTTCCATCACCAACCACAACCTCATTAAATTAATAGTATTAAGGGAACTCGAAAAAAACCATCAATCATGGGTGCAATTCATTATGAGGATAAACCCTTTGGCCATGGAAGAAGGAGACAGTGAGACTGAAGAGGAGAATGAGCAGAGCTTGTTAGGCAGAGAAATGGGTAGGGAATCTTGAAAAGTAGAAAATGACCAAGGTTCAAACAAGGTGGAATCTACGACAGTAAATGGTTCCAAGGATACAAACTTTTAGGAGAAAATTGGAAGCCCATTTCGATAGACAGACAGTTCAAGGATAATTCCCAGGCCCTCTCATGAAATTATTGAAGAATGTAATGGAAGAAAACCCTTCGAAGAAACCAGGTCTCATGATGACGGGGGTTTACCTCCCATGAATGAGGAATGATGAACAAGCCCCAAAGTTACTCAGGAAATAAATTAACAATGATTTTCAGGGGAAAGTAGTGAGGAAAGGTTGATGGAGGGGATTGAAAATTCAAGGAAGGTGACTCAAGGGGATAACCCTCTTATAAACATGAAGAAATTAGGAGACTGGGAAAAGAAACATTATGAATGGATGATTCTCCCCTTCTAGGTGAGGTTGAAATACCTAAAGAGGGGTTTATTTATCCTAGGCCATGACGAAATAAGAGAAGATTGAGCACTCAAGATCAGTCACCCCATCCACTAAAAAAATGAGAAATCGAGCTACTTCCACAACAAAGGAAACAAAAATGCATAAAACAGATATTGAAGTCCCTATTTTAAAACCTCGGTCATCCCCTATCACACAAGAACTAGGGGGTGAAGATGGACAATGAGGAGTTGCTCCTAAAACATAAGAACTAGGTAGCAAATCAACCTTAATAACAAGGTCTTTCGATCCAAAATAACCTATTGTAGAAGACGGTCAAGCTCAATTAGAGACTTTAATTTTAGAAAATGACTTGTTGAAATAGGTGGTACAGGTGCTCATGGGATACTTACAAGGTTCAAAAGATACACTAAAATTTCAAGCAGGTCATAGACTAAACAAACTAGTTGAACTTGTCGATTCGATGGAATGTTTTGTTTCATAAGGTGTTGAGCATGATGAATATATATGCCTGAAATGTGGAGATATATTTCGAATCATAGGGCACAAGGTCACTCTTTTGGAACCTTTGGCTTGGAGACTTATGCAATTAAGACATGAAGAAGCTGGAACAATGCAAGAAGATAATACTACCAAACCTGCGGGGGAGAAGGCACTAGACCTAAAAATGAAAGAATCTTTGGAAGAGTTTCCTCAACAATAATAATTCACTGAAACACAAGAACCAGTGACCCAAGAAAAATTCATTGCAGCACAAGAACCAGTGACATCATAAAATGAGGATACCACTGTAACACAAGAACCAATGGCACAAAAAGAAGCTGCTGAGACACAAAATTTAGTTGCTGAAACAAAAGAACCAACAACTCAGTACTTCACTCTTACCAGGAGAAATGGTTATCTAAAGGTTCAAGATCCTTCTAAGATCATTGAATTGGATGAAGGAGATGAAGAAGCACATATTTTGGAAGAGGAAATTTTAGGCTACCTTGCATGGAGAAGGTATGATTCCTCTACAAACACATAGGAAATTCATTAAGGAACTTAGAGAGAAGTGGGACGAAGGATTGACCTTTCATATGCTTAATTGGTAAAAATTGCATTCAAAATTAAAGGAACTAAGGAGATATAAAACTATGAAGCAAGAAAAGGAACAAATGTATGCATTAATTCAAGAAATACTAAGTTGTAGGAGTCTGTAAACTTTTTATTCTATCTTCCTAAATGAACAATTGACTCCTTTTAATTTGAATTCTCTTAAGTAAGGAACCATCAACTTGTCACAGTTCCTCAATTTTTGGACACTCTTACTCAGAGTGAATTTTCCAAATATAATCTCTTATGTGAATTTCATCTGCATGAGTTAGCTTGTTTTATGAATGTTCAGCTTAATCTCATTCCTTATATAGGATATGTGAAACTAAGGGAGTTTACTTTTTTTCACTAACCAAATGGTTTAGTGGAACTCCTTCCAGACCATTCAAAAAAATTAGGAGAACTCTACTTTATGGGTCCAAGGTGAACCACAATCCCCTACTGCATTTATTAATGGGAATAAGAGGTTCTTTTCCTCCCCGTCAAGATCCAATCAAATGACAAAACTTCAATGCGATGTCATAAAAAAATGTGTATAGTTCATAATGAAGCAAAAACATTATGCACAATAAGGCAATAAATGCAGGTGGGAAGCGTCTTCGCAGCTTATGAGGACAAGGGATACTAATTGTTTTGAAAACTTCACTTATGCTCAGTCTTGGGTTCCTCGTTATGCTGATTGCATTCAGAGCTGTGGACCAAATTGGATAGGGTTCAGATTCAAATTTCATATCATGTGGTTTCATGAGAAAGAGTATAGAGGCAGATACAGGTTGACAAAAAAGGAAAAGAAAAAGTGTTGGGGAGAACTGGTTTCTTGCCAAGGATACAAAAACAGGGAAGATAAACCTAAATCTTCTTTCAATTCACTCGCCTGCACAAAAGAATATTTGATCCAGATTCAGATTCAGACTATGAGGATTTTGTTGCATGAGGACATGCAACTGTATAGTTGGGGAGAGATGTTGGGTGCTAAAAATGACCCTTTTTGCTTTCTTTTTCTGTGGACTTTTTTACCTATTTTCCTTTATTATTAAAACCAAAATGGTATTTTCTTCAAGGAAAATTATGATTATGAGAAGGTATAATTCATCTTTATTTTTTCAAATTCATGCTTAAATTTATCTTTGTTTATGGGTTTTGTTCCTAAATAAGCTAACCTGTGATGGATTAATGAAGACAGTTAAAAGCTACAGGAAATTTGGATAAAATAGCCTGTTGATACATGAATATTTAGGTGTATCATCTTGTCGATACACAAGGATTTGGGTGTCTCATCTTGCCAATACACATGGGAAAGGAAAGTTATGGGCACGCAATTCCACTTCTTTTAGGCACTAGCTCAGGGTCGTTGTAGGATAGGTAAACCTATTCATCTACGTGCCTCATTGATATTTATAAGTATTTGTATTAATTCGATATGTTAAACCATAAGTGCTTATGAAATGGTCTTTATTGCTATTGTAATAATATGATGAAACTGTTTCTATTATGGATATTGATTCGATAGCCTGAGGATCTTCGATCCTCATGGTTGTACGAATTTGAAGGATCTCAATTTCTCATCCTTAGTATTTAAAGAGAATTGGGTCATCCATGATTGGACTATTGAAGAAATAACAATTGTAACAAAGGTGGAGAAGTTTTGTACTTGACTTATTTTAACAATGAAAGTGGAAGAATTTTCTCGATCTATTGTGTATTAGCTCCTTCTAATTTGGGAACGAATATCTGTTAAACTTTTCTTGATGTGTATTATAATTTTCCTGATCTATTGTGTATTAGTTACTGATCTATTTACATATCTTTCTTAGTTTTTGCAACAATGTGTTTTGAGTCGTTATTTACATTTATTGTTGAGTTGTTGAAACAACTAGTTAATTAGGAATATAATTATTTAACAGTTGACTGTATAGTGTGTGAAATTATTTCCAGTGGTGTGTCATTGAATTCGAGAATGATTGTTGTTACACCTGTATTCTATCACCTGGTTTAATTAATTTTTATCTTCCTTTTTTGTAGAGACTGGTAGTGATGCGTTATTTTATCGAATGAAAAGATTGTTTTAGTGTTTTAATTACATAAAAACTTTCCTTACAACAATAGATTGGATTTAACTTTTTGCAAAAGTAAAACTAGCTAGTTATTCTCTAAATTGTTATGATTTGAAGGCTTGTGATTCTTTTTAATCTTGAAGATTCAATTAGCATTAAGGATTGGAATGATCAGTGGAAGAACACCGTATTATGTTGCAAGGTTTTATTTTCAACGAACAGGGTGATTTATTATTATCAGTTAATGTTTGTTCATGCATATATTTTGTGTAGTTTCCTTTGAAATAACTAGACTTCCTTGGGTTGACAATTTATATTGAGCACTTTGTGTGGATTAATTAGCAATTACAATGACCAATACCTAATTTACGAAATAATTAACACTAAAAATATAGGAAAATAGTCAACTTTTGATACCATGTGAAGATTCAATTAATATATTACATGCCTTAGGAGTTGTGTGAAAAAAGTGTTTGATAAACCATTCAAAACCTTCAAGTTCACCAAAAGCAATATAGCAGATAGAATATTTGGTGTTGAGCCTTCATAAAAAGCTTCTTGGGTATTCTTGTGTAGAGGAACATGATGAATATCATGGAGGTTTTCCTCATCTAATGGATCAAATGTGTATTGGATCAATCTATTTATCTCATCTTCGTCATTTGTATCAATAACGTCATCTTCATCCATACAATCATTAAGAACTCGATCTTCAATATTCTGATCTCCATGTTCCTCACCTTGTAAAGTAGTATTTCTACTATTATGTGGAAAATAGCTCTCTGGTTGTCGACATTTAGGGGGGCATTGTCTTTATATTTACAAACAATGTAATAACATTACTGTATAATATACAACACATATATTTAAAATGACAAAAATTTTAGTGAATACATGATCAATACTATTACAAGAAGTACATTATGTAATGAATAATGTCTTACAAAGGGATGATATTCATACTCCCCTTCAACATGACCCTTCTCCTTACAATTTTTTTTCAGATATTGTTCTTAAAATTATTCTCATTCGCAAACCCCTGTAATCATTGAAAGGGAAATAACACTTTCCATCACCCTTTTCCTCCAATGTTTCCTTAAACTCGGCATACCTCTTATTATTTTCTTCCCAAGTATATTTATTTGACATTCTAATAACCTATAAGAACAAAAAAAACTCAATCAATATCTAATTAAATTGAATAAAGTGTGTGTGTGTGTATAAGGATACAAGAAATTAAAGGATGTGACATGGAAAGTGAAAATCTAATTACTAAATGTCCCTCCGTGGTCTTTAAAAATAAATCATGTATCTATCAAATTCTAAGTGCCAAATCTATATAAGCATTAGTATTTAGAAGAAAATGAATAGTCAACTCACTTTATGTATGACCCTACACATTAAAGGAGACAGAGAATCTAAAAATACTAGCCTGGAAACTGAAGGAGATCAAAAATTCGATTTGTTAAAACATTACAGAACTATTGAAACCACAGATCAAACAATCAACAGAAAAATTGTTGCAACTATCGAAAATAATTTGTTGAAAAATGTCTTAAGAACATGTATTTATAGATCAATGATCATGGTGGTTCCAGCAAAAATCACAATGATTAAATTTCAACAATAACAAAAAGTCAATGATCATTACTGTGATGACCGTTGATGTTGCATGTGTTAAGTTTTCATTGCTACAATGAAAAACAACTCATATATGTCTCTATTTCCACGAGTATTCATCTCTATAATGAAAAAACACTATTTCCATCACTAGAGCGACGTTTATTGGGGGGCAGAACAATTTATTTTCAAAATTTGTATATGTTTATCTACGAAAATTTTGATTTTAATTTATTCGTGGGAATATTTCATGGAACTTTTGAGTCATATGCACTAGTGGATAAAAGAATTTCCAGATATTTCTTTCACCCATGTTTATACAGAATTTAATTAGGAGGCGGATGTATTATCAAAAAAATATCTTACAACCAATGAAGGTAAGCAAGCTTTGGTAGCACTCCTACATGATCTATGAGGAATAACAGGAGATATTGCATACATGATCTTGTTTTATCCTTTATTTTTATGTACCAGTGCACATATGCCTCCTTGGCTTGAGTCTTTTGTCAACTTTGGGACTGTTTGTTTCTCGAGGTTACTATTATTTACTGTCTTCCTATCTTTGCATTGTTCTGTAACTATGCTCTTCTTTTTTGGCATTACTCTAGGTCTCTTTTGGATGTGCAATCTTAGCTCTTTGGACTAGTTTGAATGTTCTATTTTTTGGACATTATATGGTAGGGTTTGGTCCATATCCCAAGTGCTTTGAGTTGTTGTATTTACCTATACTGTTTTTAATAAATGGTATACCTTTTTTCTGTGTGAAATAAAACTTGAGACATGAAAAATGAATATCTAGTACTTGTTTTGTTTGGTAGAGAGTGATAAAATTTAATAGGATTCTTTTTGTCTAAAGTTAGAATGTTTTTTAATTGAGGATAACTTTTACTATGGAATATTAACTTGAAATTGTAATTTTATTTTATTGATATAATTTTGATTGTGAAATATTAGTTTTTTATTGAAATAATTTTGTTTATGAAATATAAAAGAACTTTTTAGTGAAATTTTGTGGAGGAAATATTTTACTATAAAATTTTGATCCATTTAAAATAATCATATTATGTATCAAATTCTCAAAATAACATAAAATTAGAATGAGGGTAATTCAATGCCGTGATAATGAAATAAAAAGATGAATAAGAGGAATATTTGAGGGATAACCTCCTTTTACAACGTATCAAATGCATAAAACAAGATGAGATGATCTCTAAAATTACGTCTCTTTGGTATGTGTGGGGGATACAAAGAATACAATTACAATTAAGGTCTTGATTGACCAACAAAAAAATACTAATATAATAAATATATAAATATAATATTACAATATATAAGGCTTAACAAATCACCTGCTTTCCAAAAAAAACTATAAATAAGAAAAGCTTTTCCTCACCCAAAATTTTTGTCCTCACTAAAAATGAGACAGTTTAAATGCCCATATTCAAAGCTCAAAAGCCAATTCTCTTTAAAGATGGAAATGAGATATTCTTGGTCGATGGGACTCTAAAGAAGTCTAGTTTTTATCTATTTTAACGTTATTGTTATCCTCAAGAGTAAACTCATTTACTATTAAAACCCTCAATGCATTGTGTATCCCCAACAATAGAGTCATTTCCTATGAAAACCCTTGAAACCATACCCAATGCAAATGAAGTAAGCACTATAAACTTGATTGGTAAGAAAGGCACTTTTCCTTATCTAGCTAATTGGATGTTTTAAAAGTTTTATCCAACAATATCATTTTCTAAAAGTGAAAGTAAAGATAATTTCCTCTAATGCAAGAACCACATGATGGGAGGGTACCTCTAAAAAAACAGGAACATATAAAACTTGGTTTTGGGATTAAATATAAAAGAAGAGGAATGCTAAATTTAGAGAAGAAATGGTACCAAAGGAGAGCTAATGCTATTTCTAGGTAGCAACTGAAAGGAGGCATTAAAAATAAAAATCGTACAATAGACCCTAGATTTATAGAACCAATAGTATCACATGAGAACTAATGATATTGCCAAGAAGCAAGTATGAATCTTGGGCTTTAAAAAATATATGATTTACTAAGCAACTAGAAAGATGGAGAGATGATACGATGACATGATGAGAGTAAACAAGACTTTGATGAGAGTAAAACAGACTAGTGAATAAGAGTACGTTAAGACAAACATGCACTATATTCCAACACTGGATGGTACATTCATGAAAAATAGTTCTAGGTAATATTTCAAAAAGAAAAGTAAGTTCAATCTATCTATTAGAAATTAATGTCCTAATCCTGTACAGATATTGAGGAATACCACATTTTGACATAGCCATTAAGAATCTTAGAAATTTCACATAATTCAACCTAGATGTATATCATATTGTGACATAACCATTACATTGTGATATAGCCATTAAGAATCTTATAAATTTCACATAATTCAACCAAGATGTATATCATATTATGACATAACCATTGAGGAAAGTTGCAATCCAACATATCCACATTGATATATGGTGCAAGGTGGAATAACTTGTCACAATTTAGAAAAGCTTAGGATCCTTAGGCATGAATGAATTCACTGTGAAAGAAGGTTGTAGAAGAGAGGAGAAATTCAGTGTAAACTAATCAAACATTCATGGTGAAAATTGAACAACCAGGAGACAAAATTGTCCATCATAACATTACATGAGTTATCATTAACCTCTCTATAATAAAATGATGATACAATAAGGAGAATTCGAATCCATTAGGTGTGATTTGAATTCCCTAACTTGGACTGGTGGAAAATCACCACTAGACTCATTGATGCAACTCCGGACAACTGAATTAGTTCACACCCATTTAATTGATCGAGGTAGGTGAGAAAATGCACCCAACCTCCCTTAAATTACGCCAAGTGGCACTTGACTTACTAAATATGAACTAACTAATGGGAATCATAGCATAACTGAACATAACTAAACACCAACTAGGGTCAATCGTTGGTGACTACTGATGGCACATAGTGTGGGTTCCTAAATTATAGGGATTGGTCTCTAGAGATCCTAAACTCATGCAAATTGGAGCATCAAGTATTAGGTGGGCCCTAGATGAGTCCCTCGTGGCACTAGTGAGGTGGTAATAACCTCCTAAGCTAGGAAAATATAATTAGACTATCGCGTTCAATGGAGGATTAATCAATTAATCCTAGCACCCCCCTTAATCCTAACTTGAACAAACTGAGCCTAGCAACTAAGACCAAAGGTCACCCATACAATATAAATGCAAAAATAATAGCTCAACAAACCTAGGAGATGGGGAAAACCTTATGGGACCCCCCCTGAAAATGAACAGTGGTACCAGGGTTAAGCTTTCACACCAAGATAAAATTTATTCCTAAGGAAAAAAAACTTGTGAAAACATTCGGTAGCCTACATCTCTGTGGAGCAGTAATGTAGTGTGATTGTCCTTGTGTGCACTAGTTCCCTGGTACAATGCATGAGAACCTCTCCACCTTCTTCCAATCTGATTACATATAGGAGAATAAATGTTTCTTCTTTTGCAGCCAAACTTACATCTATTGAACCTCCTTGCCAGTATGAAAGAGATAAACTTGGGATTCCATTCCATGGGGCCTTGCATG
>LPNX010161028.1:0-108019 GCA_001517045.1 Pseudotsuga menziesii | reverse complement strand
TAATGGTTTAATTAATTGCACACATGTGGGGCGTTTTTCTCACCTACCACAGTCAGTTAACCATTATTTAATACTAAATGTAACAGTTGGTTGTGTTTTGACAAGGACAGTTAACTACTGGGTCCTTAACTTCAGTGGATGACTAGTCAAGACAATTTAGGAGTCAGTTACATTCAGTTAAATAATGGTTTAATTAATTGCACACATGTGGGGCTCTTTTCTCACCTACCACAGTCAGTTAAACATTATTTAATACTAAATGTAACAGTTAGTTGTGTTTTAGAACTCCAATTGTGATTTAGACAAGTCTTGGTTACCTACAGTCAAGTAGAGTCATCAATTCGAACTTCCTCATGTGGATTCAAATTGCTTGTGGCTATTAAAGCCATTTTACATCATTGTAATTATTATCTGGATTACTTTTTTGATTAATGAAAGCATTCACAGCTGCAAGCCTTTTGCACTGTTTCATTCTTCAATGGCTGAGTAAATTGTGAGATCTTCTTTGTGAGTTGTGTGTTTGCCTACAGATCTATATGCTCAAATTTACAGCATGATCCCATACAATGGATTCCTTAGCATGCAAGTCAACATATAATAAGAGTAACCCTTAGGCCTTTCCATGTATATTTTTCCTTCCAATTTTTAATGTAGAAACTTTATTTTCTCTCTTCTTTCTAGAGGAAGAGTGACATGATCCAATGTCTCATTGTTCTTCAGTGAGAAGAACTTTTGATCAGACCTTACCATCATGTATAATCTCTCTAGGAGTTTGTAGCACCTCTCTGGGAGAAGTGGATTTGCTTGACATAACACAAGGCTCTCATTTTGAAATTGAGATCTTGTTATCCTCTTGTTAGATGACTCTCTAGTCATGTTCCTAGCAGCCTTAATAACCTTTTGATCCCATTTAGGCATAGGATTGGGAGTAGGGACTGGATCTGTATTTGGATCTAATTGAACTTCATATTCAATTTCAAAAACTGATTCATCTTGGTCCTCTACTTCGGATTCTAAATCCGAAACATTAATGGAAACATGATCATATTTAAAAGGTTTAGGTAGGATGGATTTACCTTCCCTTTCAAATGGCAGCTAACATTGCACTGGATCTGAGCATGGAAGAACATGTCAGAATTCATATTCCTTGGAGGCATGGTTTCCAACACCTTTCCCTATCATCCTTCTAGTTGATATATCTAAGATCTTCACTAAGCCAGGATCAAATACCACTCACTTTGGTGAGCCTGTATGAGTCATATGATATCCATACAACAAAATTGTTGTTAAGGAGGGAACATAGAGGATATTCTTAAACACTCCATGCTCCATTTTGATTGAACCCTTCCCTTGACCTTGGATTTGAGTGCGATATCCCATGTGAATAATTGGACCATCAATAAGTTTTAATGAAGAGAATTATTCTTTGGATGCAACCATGTGATTGGAGGATCCTAAATCAATGAGGAAGACATGAGATTTTGAAAATCTAGCCTTTAGTGCATGGAATCTCTCATGATATTTCGTTTTGTCTCCAGAGTTAGCCTTCCTTGTGCCTTCAAGGAGGGAAATATTGTGTTATTCAAGGAGTCTTAACATTTGATCAATGGCATTGTTCATACAACCTTTCTCTATACGATTTCCTTTCTTACAGGAGCACTTGCCTTTGTCCACCTATGATGTTTGTCCTTATTAGAGCTCGAGGCTTCATCTGATGGATCAAACTCTTCCTTAGGTTCGAATTCAATGTTGATCTTATCCTTTCCTTTATGCTTTCTCCTTGCTTGCACATTATTTATCTCTCCATCCAAGAGAGCTTGATTTATGTAGGCTCTAAGGGATACCATATGTATCAACTTGTCTTGTTCCTGAATAATAGATTCTATGAAAACATCAAAGGATGGCATTTTCCAACGAGGATTTATTATTCTACTAGAGTGTAACATCCCTCCCGCATGCCTTGGATATTTTTTGTATTTCAAATATATCGTACTTGATTTTGGTGAGGAGATCAAGACCAAGGACCCACCAGAAGCAAAACCGTGCAGCCTATATTAGTTAATTACCTCAGTGAAGAACCTAGGTGACTTAAAGACATTGACACAACTAGAGATGGGCGACTAAAGTCCACTACGGCAAAAAATGGATGGTTTGGGAGCCATAATATATCCCTCAGTACGCAACCTGAAAGAGGGAAGCGTAAGTGAAAAAACCTAGTCCCCTGCAAATATTTGTTAGGCGAAAATTTAATAACGCAAAGGGGATGACAAACATATGTGCGATGAGAACTAGGATGGTGGACGGTTTCCACTAAGGTATCAAAAAAAGGTTAGAAAAACTATAAATATATGTGCTCATATATTTATAATAATAACTACGCGTTATTAAAGGAAAGGACAGATTTAAGTCTTTATAAAAAGACAAGTATTATTATTATATGAAGTCTATCTATAAGGAGAATGATAGATAAAAGACATAGAGTATTATGGTATAAAGTATATCATAAGGAAAATAAATGATAGATTAAGTCTTATAAAAAGACATGGATTATTTTAAGTTTTTATAGAAGACGACGATTATTAAATATATGAAATCTATCATAAAATGACAGATTAAGTCTTTACAAAAAGACATGGATTATTTTAGGTCTTTATAAAAGAAAGCGATTTTTAAATAAATGAAATCTATCATAAAATGATAGATTAAGTATTTACAAAAGACGTGGATTATTTTAAATCATTAAATAAGCCTTATAATGATCTTCACGGAAAATAATATCATTGTATATATATAAGTTTAAATGAGATATAAATATCCTTGGTCAAATAGAAAATATAATTATAATAATAACGCCTAGCAGCACTGATCATGGGAAATGAACCCGGTGCACGCCAATGTAATTATTATAGGACAGTCACTCTAGGATCCAGTAGGGAAAAGGCCAACATTTCCCGCACTAAAAGGGCTGATTCACTGCACAGGAAAAGTGGGACGGTTACAAACAGGCTAGGATAATTTCAAATTGGCGTTGCTAGAAATGAGGGAGTTTGGTAGCGTAGAAAGGATATATAAGGAGGGGGAACGGAAGGGATTCAGGGGAAAAAAGTAAAATCCTTTTTAGGCAGGCGATTTTCCCTTGAAAAAAAAATCAATGAGGTTTGAAGGTAGTTGCTTAACAATAGAATATTGGAGAGGTGATATGTGATATGATATGGGAGGACTACACTAAAATAGTGTGAGGCGTTTGGGACGTAGAATCGACAACCAGTTCCAGTAGTGGGAGGTATTCATATTTAGGCATATAAACCCATTTGTTCAGTTCAGGTATGGACCGTATCCGTGATCTGGTAAGAGGCTTATAGCTAGTCTGGTTATAAGAGATCCAATTCTGTATATATTTGTGCTTGTTGTTTAATGGAATTTTAACTAGCAGAGGTCCTGCTCTCTGCATATGATTCTATTGTATATAAACCCTGAGATCCAAACTCTGTATAGATTGGCCGTGAAGTTGGTCCTTCCAATTGGTAGGAATTCATCTGCTTGTATTTTGAATATCGTAGCTTACATACCTGGAAGACCCAATCGCTAGCCAGTACCTGTAACTATGGAAACGTATACCTATCATGTAGACTGATTCCATGATTTTTTCTTGCTTCTCTCCTGTTTCTTCGTTTGGCTACGAGCCATGTCCTTCCAGCATAGATCTATGGACTTTGAAAATTTTATAAACCAGTGTTAAGTATTTTAGATGTGTAAGTTAGGGATTATTCCTAAACCCTCGTTGCGCTGTGACCTGGTAAATACCCAACGCAGAGCTCAGATACGAGATTTCATAGTTATAAATTGAGTTATAAGTCAATGCAGAGTTGTAGCATGGTATAGATCCAACGCATGGTCTAAGGAATTCGTGGTTATAATCGAGTTGACAAACCAACGCTGAGTTGTAAAAAAAAAACTGGTATAAATCCCTTGCTATCTATATTATAAATCGATTTGAGAAAACCAGTGCTGAGTTGCAAAGCGGTTATACATCCCTTTCCTGGCATAGATCTGTGGGTCAGTGGCATGGATCGATTTATTTCTGAACTCCATCGTCTTGATTTCCTGCGTGATGTATGAGTTTGTTTTCCTTACCAACATTTTGATATACTATTTCAATATGGAATAAGGATACTCCATTTGGTTGCATGCTTAGTGCTTGGGTATGATTTTGTCTGTGTGTTATGAAGGAGTGCACCCTTGTGCCTAGAGGGATCACGTTGGTGCATTAGAATTGTTTGGCTTAGATTTGGAAAATGTTGGGTATATTGTTTGGATTTTTCTCTTAACTTATCCTTTCTTCTTGATCATGTGATTTCCAAAAGTTTTAAATCGCTATGGGTATTTCAATTTCATGTTGGGGGTTTTTGCAATTTCCAGGTTACCTTGGGTAGCTTGGGTGATGCGATTTGACAAAGAGAAAGATCATGGTTTTTCTTTGTTTTTGCATTTAATTTTACCTTGAAGTGCAACTTGCTGAAGTTTTAGATCCCTGCAGGTGCACTTAAACTAAAACCGAGTCCAAGGTAAGCCAATGGTTTTAGGTTTGTATTACTAAAGTCTAATTGGGTGATATTTGAAATTTGTTAAAATTTGGGGTAGAATGATCTAGAGCCCCCTTTTCCTGGTAATTTAGCTTTAGTAGAGCTCGCTTTCAAATAGCAGTCTTAATGAGATTTCAGCTCAAGCTCAAGTATTCCCTTCGTATATTGCCATCAAACGACTTATTTATCGGTTTTATGATATTTTGAATGTCATTCTTTAGCGTTCATTAATTAGTGTGATTTTTCTACGTTTTTTCCATTGGACTGTAACTCAGTGCCATGCTTGAAATTCGACCTTTACACTTGTATTTACCTTATTGGGGTTTCAATCGTTAATTACTATTTTTATTGGATTATTTCCTCTGCAGCTGTGGTTAATTGGGGCTAAATTTGGTTGAACAGTCCAATTCTAACATCTTATATCTCCTGTCTATGGTCTATAATATTTTTGTTTGTCATAGTAAATTAAGATTTATAACATTTTTGGTTGTCATGGTAAGTTAATATTTTCAGGTGACAAAAATGGATGCACATCCACTGCCATTGAATTACGGGACCAACTTAGTCCAGTTTTTTAAATAGAAGAGAAAACTCTTGGAAGGAGAGTCTATGTGAATAGCCGAAAGGTATGGCAACCATGTTGTTTAAAATTGTAATTCCCTTTTTAATAAAATAAATATCACAGCTTGTGATGACCGTTTGGTGGACGTAGCCCAAAGAATTGGCTGAACCACGTATATTTGGCGTATCTTTCTTTTATCTGTATTATTAATGTATGTCATCTCTATTTTTGAGTGTGTTTTGCTGATAATGAGTTGCATATAATGTTCTGTTTAAGTGAGAATTCAATGGATAAGCTGTTTTTTTTCCGTTGCATAACTTCATGAGTACAAATAAGGTTGAATGCAATAGGGATAGCAAAGACCTTCTAGAACAAATAAGTAGTCTCTTAGAATATTGCTATCTAGCAGGAAACCTTATGAATGAGTCAGAATTAAGTATTATAGCATTGTCCATACAAAATTGTTACTTGTAATTAACACGGCCCTTATGGTTGATTTAAACATAAAGGTTGAAAATTTTTTACCCTTTTTCACACATATCGGCATTGAGGTATATGGGGTATGCTACATAGAGTGAAAGGTGGATACAAATACTGAGAAATCTAGTCCAATTTTGCTCAGAATTGAGAGCACCAATTGCTCATCATTTTTATCAATCCCACACTTCTTTCACTACATAGCAAGGGATTTAAATTTTGAGAAGAATTGTTGGATAATTTTGAAGTTATCGGGTTGTAGTGCAATCAACTCATTCTATATAATATGGCCTCTCGGCTCATCTTTTTTTCCAAATAGGGATTCAATATTATCCCATACTTCCTTTGGATTTTTTAGTCCATCAAGATGGAAGAGTAACTCCCTGGAGATGTGGATGCACATAAAGCCAAATGATTCATCCAACTTGTTCAGATACTTTGACTTCTCAAGAGGATGTTGGGGCTTGACCTCTGTGCCCATGGTGACCTTGTATAAACCCTTGTTGTGCAATACTATCTACTTATCAGCCCTCTAGTTAAGATAGTTGAAGGGTGTGAGGATCTCGGGTGTCAAAGCTACTGAATTCTCCATCTTGCAACTTCAAGGAACAACTAATTCTTCATAATCCTTTGACTTACTTCCAAAAACTCTTCAATTTGAAATCAACAATTCAAACACTCTCCACTTTGACATGTGCACTTTGTTTGGGTGCATCACACCTGGCTAGATTTCTCTGGACAAAATCCATAAGGAGCAAGGCAAGAATACCAAGAATTATGTGGAATCCAATTGCTTCTAGTGCATCAATGGAGGTTTCTGAGGTTTTAATTTGGCATAAATGCCTACTCTAATACCAGGTTTAATTTATCAAAGTTTAGTATCCTCAGGCTTGAATGAATTCACTGTGAAAGAAGGTTGTAGGAAGGAGAAGCAATTCAGTGTAAATTGATCAAACAGTCATGGTGAAAATTGAACAACCAGGAGACAAAATTGGTCGGCATAACATTACATAAATTATTATTAACCTATATGTAATACAATGATGTTACAATAAGGATAATACGAATCCATTTGGTAGGATTTGAATCTGCCAACTTGGACTGACTCTAGACAACTCTAACTGTAGAAAATCACAACTAGAGAATCACTAATGCAACTCTGGAACAACTAAATTAGTTCACACCCATTTAAATTATCAATGTAGGCGAGAAAATTCACCCAAACTCCCTTAAATAATGAAAAGTGATGCTAGACTAACTGAAGATGAACTGGTTGATGGGAATTGGAGAATAATTGAACAAAATTGAACACCAACTAGGATCAACTACTGGTGATTGTTGATTACAATCAGTGTGAATTACTAAATTATAGGTATTAGTCTCTTGAGCTCCTAAACTCATGCAAACTGACACATCAAGTGTTAGGTGGGCCCTAGATGAGTCCCCCATGGAATTAGTGTGGTGGCAATAACCTCCTAAGCTAGGAAAAAATAATTAGACTATGGTGGTCAGAGGAGGATTAATTAATTAATCCTAACATTTCCCTTAATGAAAGTCATAATGCAACATAACCATTTTTCAATGTCACATTGACGAATAACCATTGATATATGTCACGATCCTCCATAAATGTTTTGACATAAATAAACAAATATGAATGTCACAATGTGACATAAGCATTTAGGAACGTTGGAATCCAGCATAACACTTGAGGAATTTTGCAATCTAGCATAATCATGGAGGAGAATTGCAATGTGAAATAACCCTTGATGAGCATCACAATGCAACATAACCATTGAGTAACATATCAATCCAACATAACCCTTGAGGAACATCACATGAGACATATCCCTTGAAGAACATCTCAATCTAGCATAACCCTTGAGGAATGTTGCAATGCCACATAACCATTAAGGGTCGTATAAATTCCACATAAGTCAACCAAGATGAATGTCACACAATGATGTAAACCTTAGTGAAAGTCACAATGTAACATAAGCATTGATAAGCATCACAATTCATCATAACCAAATAATTAATTCATCATAACATAACAATTGATGAATGTCTCAATATAACATAATCATTGATAAACAAATAAATTACACACCAGTGAACCAAGATGATTGAATAATGGGACATAACCATTGAGGAGCATACAAAATTCCCTATAAGTCAACTTAAATGAATTTCTAAGTGTGACATAACCATTGAGGAGTGTTGCAATCCTACATAATACTTGAGGAATGTCACGTGTGATGTAACCCTTAATGAAATTCATGATGATATACCCCCTCATGAATCTTGTAATGCAAAATAATCATATTATCTACTTTTGAGTATCGTAATCTGACGTAATTATATTATCAACCATGGTCAACAAAATTCAACCATATGAAACATTGTCAAACATAGTCAACCATGATCAACCATAGTTACCCATAGTGAATCGTGATCAACCACAATCAACCATATTCAAACATAGTAAACTAAATCCAACCATGATTAAACATAGTTAAACATGTTCAACCATAGTCAAACATGTTCAACCATATTTCTCCATAGTTAACCATATTCAACCATGGTAAGCCAAAGTTAAACATGGTCAACTATAGTCAACCATGGTCACCATTGTCAACCATGTTCACCATTATTCAACATTGGTCAAACAAGGGAAACCATAGTCAACACATGGTAAATCATAGTTAAAGATTCCCATACATGGTCAACATCAACCATACATAGTGTACCATAGTCAACCATGGTCACCCTTCCTCAAACTATGGTCAACTATAGTACACCTTGCTATCCCATGGTCAACTGATTGTCAACTATGGTTAGTGAAGGTCAAAATTAATTAACAATGATCAAATATAGCCAACCATGACTAATCAAAGTCGATCATTATGCACCGTGGTTTCAAAATACTGGATGGTGAAGCTCCACTTCCTTATGGATGGTAGGACAACTTTGAATTGGTAAAGTATAGAGTTATCATAGATTACTTTATGTTCTCCTATGATCGTCAAATATTGAGGGGCTATAGTTGGTTGGTGGTTCGAATTTGAGCAACCAAGCATGCCGTCGATTGAAATTCCACCTCTGTAAACTTGTCTACTAGCTTTGAATTATTTCATGATATTTAAATATTTGTTCAACTAGGAATCCCATTTGGAAGGATGTTTTGGTTTTATAACCTAACTCAGGGCTAGTCTTAATATTGATGCTTTTTCAAGCTGTTATGTTTTTTTTTAAGACGATATTGAATGTTTTTGTTGAGTTTGTTTTTGAATGTATTTTTTTTTATTAGTAGTTTTTATATAGCAGAATCTTTTAAGTTTAGATGTTATAATTATATTAATAGGTGTTTAGAAATTTAGGTTAATAGGTGTTAATATTTCATATTTTGAATTTTTTGAGTTAATTAATAAGATTAATTAGATTATTGAGATGAGAGGTGCTCTACAGTCCAGTATGAGGGAGATCTTGTAACGTTATGTGGAAGATCTTGTAATGTTTGTCCATATTATGTTGTAGCGTTTGTTACTAACAAAATAATAAATAAAAAAAATTTAATTATCTGTTAAAATAAATGTCGGCCACAAAAACAACCTAATATGGGGGATATGTTGTAATGTTCATACCTAACAAAAAAATAAAAAATAAAAAATTTAATTTTCCGCCAAAAAACATGTCGGTAAAAAAACAACACAATATGGGGGAGATGTTGTAATGTTCCTACCTAAAAAATAATAAAAAATAAAAAATTGAAATATCCACAAAAAAATCTTGGCCTTGTGCTAAACAACCCATGGTTTTATTGTACATGGTTTAGGAGGGCCTCGCAAATGGTTTTAAGACCATGTGCAAGGCCTCCTAAACAACCCATGGTTTTAGGAGGGCCTTGCACATGGTTTTAAAACTATGTATTGGGGAGATGTTGTAATGTTTGTTCTAATAAAATAATTATATGTCAACCATAAATAATATTAAATAATAATAATAATACTAATATATGTGGACCATAAATAATGTAAAATATTAATAATAAAAATATCATATGTCTACCTTAAATAAAAAGATGTGTCTTTTGGTTTTACTCAAATCAATATCTCCTTGACTGTAATACTTAATAAGAGGTTTGCTCCTCTAGAGATTTGATCCCTCTCGGTGCTTGATAGAGCCTAGGATTTGGATCTTTTAAGTTTAGATGTTTTAATTATATTAACAGGTGTTTAGAAATTTAGGTTAATAGGTGTTTATAAATTTACGTTAATAGTTCACACCCATTTAAGTTATCAATGTAGGCGATAAAATGCACCCAACCTTCAATTAAATAATGCAAAGTGGTGTTAGACTAACTGAAGATGAACTAGTTGATGGGAATTGGAGAATCATTGAACAAAATTGAACACAGACTAGGATCAACTACTCGTGATTGTTGATTGCAATCAGTGTGAGTTACTAAATTATAGGGATTAGTCTCTTGAGCTCCTAAACTCATGCAAACTGACACATCAAGTGTTAGGTGGGCCCTATATGAGTCCCCCATGGAACTAGTGAGGTGGAAATAACCTCCTAAGCTAGGAAAAAATAATTAGACTATGGTGGTCAGAGGAGGATTAATTAATTAATCCTAACATTACCCTTAGTGAAAGTCATAATGCAACATAACCATTGAGTAACATATCAATCCAACATAACCCTCGAGGAACATCACACGAGACATAACCCTTGAAGAACATCTCAATCTAGCATAACCCTTGAGGAATGTTGCAATGCCACATAACCATTAAGGGTCGTATAAATTCCACATAAGTCAACCAAGATGAATGTCATAATTGGACATCACCATTGAAGAGCATAGAAATTACACGTAACTCAACAAAGATGAATGTGACAATGTACAAGCTGACATAACCCTTGAAGAATGTCACATGTCACATACCCTTAAAGAATGTCACACAATGATGTAAACCTTAGTGAAATTCACAATGCAACATAAGCATTGATAAGCATCACAATTCATCATAACTAAATAATTAATTCATCATAACATAACCATTGATGAATGTCTCAATACAACATAATCATTGATAAACAAATAAATTACACATCAGTGAACCAGGATGATTGAAGAATGGGACATAACCATTGGGGAGCGTACAAAATTCCCTATAAGTCAACTTAAATGAATTTCTAAGTGTGACATAACCATTGAGGAGTGTTGCAATCCTACATAACACTTGAGGAATGTCACGTGTGTGATGTAACCCTTAATGAAATTCATGATGATATACCCCCTCATGAATCTTGTAATGCAAAATAATCATATTATCTACTTTTCAGTATCGCAATGTGACGTAATTATATTATCAACCATGGTCAACAAAATGCAACCATATGAAACATTGTCAAACATAGTCAACCATGATAAACCATAGTTACCCATAGTGAACCGTGATCAACCACAGTCAACCATGTTCAAACATAGTAAACTAAATCCAACCATGATTAACCATAGTTAAACATGGTCAACCATAGTCAAACATGTTCAACCATATTTCTCCATTGTTAACCATATTCAATCATGGTAAGCCAAAGTGAAACATGGTCAACTATAGTCAACCATGGTCACCATTGTCAACCATGTTCACCATTATTCAACGTTGGTCAAACAAGGGAAACCATAGTCAACACATGGTAAATCATAGTTAAAGATTCCCATACATGGTCAACATCAACCATACATAGTGTACCATAGTCAACCATGGTCACCCTTCCTCAAACTATGGTCAACTATAGTACACCTTGTTATCCCATGGTCAATTGATTGTCAACTATGGTTAGTGAAGGTCAAAATTAATTAACAATGATCACATATAGTCAACCATGAGTAACCAAAGTCAATCATTATGCGCCATGTTTTCAAAATACTGGATGGTGAAGCTCCACTTCCTTATGGATGGTAGGACAACTTTCAATTGGTAAAGTATAGAGTTATCATAGATTACTTTATGTTCTCCTATGATTGTCAAAGATTGAGGGGCTATAGTTGTTTGGTGGTTTGAATTTGAGCAACCAAGCATGCCATCGATTGAAAATCCACCTCTGTAAACTTGTCTACTAGCTTTGAATTATTTCATGATATTTAAATATTTGTTCAACTAGGAATCCCATTTGGAAGGATGTTTTGGTTTTATAACCTAACTCAGGGCTAGTCTTAATATTGATGCTTTTTCAAGCTGTTATGTTTTTTTTAAGACGATATTGAATGTTTTTGTTGAGTTTGTTTTTGAATGTATTTTTTTTTTATTAGTAGATTTTATATAGCAGAATCTTTTAAGTTTAGATGTTATAATTATATTAATAGGTGTTTAGAAATTTAGGTTAATAGGTGTTAATATTTCATATTTTGAATTTTTTGAGTTAATTAATAAGATTAATTAGTTTATTGAGATGAGAGGCACTCTACAGTCCAGTATGAGGGAGATCTTGTAACGTTATGTGGAAGATCTTGTAATGTTTGTCCATATTATGTTGTAGCGTTTGTTACTAACAAAATAATAAAAAATAAAATTTTAATTATCTGTTAAAATAAATGTCGGCCACAAAAAAAACCTAATATGGGGGATATGTTGTAATGTTCATACCTAACAAAACAATAAAAAATTAAAAATTTAATTATCTGCCAAAAAACATGTCGGTAAAAAAACAACACAATATGGGGGAGATTTTGTAATGTTCCTACCTAAAAAATAATAAAAAATAAAAAATTGAATTATCCGCAAAAAAATCTTGGCCTTGTCCTAAACAACCCATGGTTTTATTGTACATGGTTTAGGAGGGCCTTTCAAATGGTTTTAAGACCATGTGCAAGGACTACTAAACAACCCATGGTTTTAGGAGGGCCTTGCACATGGTTTTAAAACTATGTATTGGGGAGATCTTGTAATGTTTGTTCTAATAAAATAATTATATGTCAACCATAAATAATATTAAATAATAATAATGATAATAATAATAATAATATATGTGGACCATAAATAATATAAAATATTAATAATAAAAATATTATATGTCTACCTTAAATAAAAAGACGTGTCTTTTGGTTTTAATCAAATCAATATCTCCTTGACTGTAATACTTAATAAGAGGTTTGCACCTCTAGAGATTTGATCAAGTTTAGATGTTTTAATTATATTAATAGGTGTCTAGAAATTTAGGTTAATAGGTGTTTATAAATTTAGGTTAATAGTTCAGACCCATTTAACTTATCATTGTAGGAGAGAAAATGCACCCAACCTCCCTTAAATAATGCAAAGTGGTGCTAGACTAACTGAAGATGAACTAGTTGATGGGAATTCGAGAATAATTGAACAAAATTCAACACCGACTAGGGTCAACTACTGGTGATTGTTGATTGCAATTAGTGTGAGTTACTAAATTATAGGGATTAGTCTCTTGAGCTCCTAAACTCATGCAGACTGACACATCAAGTGTTAGGTGGGCCCTAGATGAGTCCCCCATGGAACTAGTGAGGTGGAAATAACCTCCTCAGCTAGGAAAAAAAATTAGACTATGGTGGCCAGAGGAGGATTAATTAATTAATCCTAACATTACCCTTAGTGAAAGTCATAATGCAACATAACCATTTTTCAATGTCACATTGAGGCATAACCATTGATATATGTCACGATCCTCCATAAATGTTTTGACATAAATAAACCAATATGAATGTCACAATGTGACATAAGCATTTAGGAACGTTGGAATCCAGCCTAACACTTGAGGAATTTTGCAATCTAGCATAATCATGGAGGAGAATTGGAATGTGACATAACCCTTGATGAGCATCACAATGCAACATAACCATTGAGTAACATATCAATCCAACATAACCCTTGAGGAACATCGCATGAGACATATCCCTTGAAGAACATCTCAATCTAGCATAACCCTTGAGGAATGTTGCAATGCCACATAACCATTAAGGGTCGTATAAATTCCACATAAGTCAACCTAGATGAATGTCATAATTGGACATCACCATTGAAGAACATAGAAATTACATGTAACTCAACAAAGATGAATGTGACAATGTACAAGCTAACATAACCCTTGAAGAATGTCACATGTCACATACCCTTAAAGAATGTCACACAATGATGTAAACCTTAGTGAAAGTCACAATGCAACATAAGCATTGATAAGCATCACAATTCATCATAACCAAATAATTAATTCATCATAACATAACCACTGATGAATGTCTCAATACAACTTAATAATTGATAAACAAATAAATTACACATCAGTGAACCAGGATGATTGAATAATGGGACATAACCATTGAGGAGCGTACAAAATTCCCTATAAGTCAACTTAAATGAATTTCTAAGTGTGGCATAACCATTAAGGAGTGTTGCAATCCTACATAACACTTGAGGAATGTCACGTGTGATGTAACCCTTAATGAAATTCATGATGATATACCCCCTCATGAATCTTGTAATGCAAAATAATCATATTATCTACTTTTCAGTATCGCAATGTGACGTAATTATATTATCAAACATGGTCAACAAAATGCAACCATATGAAACATTGTCAAACATAGTCAACCATGATCAACCATAGTTACCCATAGTGAATCGTGATCAACCACAGTCAACCATATTCAAACATAGTAAACTAAATCCAACTATGATTAACCATAGTTAAACATGGTCAACCATAGTCAAACATGTTCAACCATATTTCTCCATTGTTAACCATATTCAATCATGGTAAGCCAAAGTGAAACATGGTCAACTATAGTCAACCATGGTCACCATTGTCAACCATGTTCACCATTATTCAACGTTGGTCAAACAAGGGAAACCATAGTCAACACATGGTAAATCATAGTTAAAGATTCCCATACATGGTCAACATCAACCATACATAGTGTACCATAGTCAACCATGGTCACCCTTCCTCAAACTATGGTCAACTATAGTACACCTTGTTATCCCATGGTCAATTGATTGTCAACTATGGTTAGCGAAGGTCAAAATTAATTAACAATGATCAAATATAGTCAACCATGACTAACCAAAGTCAATCATTATGCGCCATGTTTTCAAAATACTAGATGAAGAAGCTCCACTTCCGTATGGATGGTAGGACAACTTTGAATTGGTAAAGTATAGAGTTATCATAGATTACTTTATGTTCTCCTATGATTGTCAAAGATTGAGGGGCTATAATTGGTTGGTGGTTCGAATTTGAGCAACCAAGCATGCCGTCGATTGAAAGTCCACCTCTGTAAACTTGTCTACTAGCTTTGAATTATTTTATGATATTTAAATATTTGTTCAACTAGGAATCCCATTTGGAAGGATGTTTTGGTTTTATAACCTAACTCAGGGCTAGTCTTAATATTGATTCTTTTTCAAGCTGTTATGTTTTTTTTTAAGACGATATTGAATGTTTTTGTTGAGTTTGTTTTTGAATGTATTTTTTTTTATTAGTAGTTTTTATATAGCAGAATTTTTTAAGTTTAGATGTTATAATTATATTAATAGGTGTTTAGAAATTTAGGTTAATAGGTGTTAATATTTCATATTTTGAATTTTTTGATTTAATTAATAAGATTAATTAGATTATTGAGATGAGAGGCGCTCTACAGTCCAGTATGAGGGAGATCTTGTAACGTTATGTGGAAGATCTTGTAATGTTTGTCCATATTATGTTGTATCGTTTGTTACTAACAAAATAATAAAAAATAAAATTTTAATTATCTGTTAAAACAAATGTTGGCCACAAAAACAACCTAATATGGGGGATATGTTGTAATGTTCATACCTAACAAAACAATAAAAAATAAAAAATTTAATTATCCGCCAAAAAACATGTTGGTAAAAAAACAACACAATATGGGGGAGATGTTTTAATGTTCCTACCTAAAAAATAATAAAAAATAAAAAATTGAAATATCCACAAAAAAATCTTGGCCTTGTCCTAAACAACCCATGGTTTTATTGTACATGGTTTGGGAGGGCCTTGCAAATTGTTTTAAAACCATTTGCAAGGCCCTCCTAAACCAATACATGGTTTAGGAGGGCCTTGCAAATGGTTTTAAGACCATGTACAAGACCTCCTAAACAACCCATGGTTTTAGGAGGGCCTTGCACATGGTTTTAAAACTATGTATTGGGGAGATGTTGTATTGTTTGTTCTAATAAAATAATTATATGTCAACCATAAATAATATTAAATAATAATAATAATACTAATATATGTGGACCATAAATAATGTAAAATATTAATAATAAAAATATCATATGTCTACCTTAAATAAAAAGATGTGTCTTTTGGTTTTACTCAAATCAATATCTCCTTGACAGTAATACTTAATAAGAGGTTTGCACCTCTAGATATTTGATCCCTCTCGGTGCTTGATAGAGCCTAGGATTTGGATCTTTTAAGTTTAGACTTTTTAATTATATTAATAGGTGTTTAGAAATTTAGGTTAATAGGTGTTTATAAATTTAGGTTAATAGTTCACACCCATTTAATTTATCAATGTAGGCGAGAAAATGCACCCAACCTCCCTTAAATAATGCAAAGTTGTGCTAGACTAACTGAAGATGAACTAGTTGATGGGAATTGGAGAATAATTGAACAAAATTGAACACCGACTAGGATCAACTACTGGTGATTGTTGATTGCAATCAGTGTGAGTTACTAAATTATAGGGATTAGTCTCTTGAGCTCCTAAACTCATGCAAACTGACACATCAAGTGTTAGTTGGTCCCTAGATGAGTCCCCCATGGAACTAGTGAGGTGGCAATAACCTCCTAAGCTAGGAAAAAATAATTAGACTATGGTGGTTAGAGGAGGATTAATTAATTAATCCTAACATTACCCTTAGTGAAAGTCATAATGCAACATAACCATTTTTCAATGTCACATTGAGGCATAACCATTGATATATGTCACGATCCTCCATAAATTTTTTGACATAAATAAACCAATATGAATGTCACAATGTGACATAAGCATTTAGGAACGTTGGAATCCAGCATAACACTTGAGGAATTTTGCAATCTAGGATAATCATGGAGGAGAATTGCAATGTGACATAACCCTTGATGAGAATCACAATGCAACATAACCATTGAGTAACATATCAATCCAACATAACCCTCGAGGAACATCACATGAGACATGACCCTTGAAGAACATCTCAATCTAGCATAACCCTTGAGGAATGTTGCAATGCCACATAACCATTAAGGGTCGTATAAATTCCACATAAGTCAACCAAGATGAATGTCATAATTGGACATCACCATTGAAGAGCATAGAAATTACACGTAACTCAACAAAGATGAATGTGACAATGTACAAGCTGACATAACCCTTGAAGAATGTCACATGTCACATACCCTTAAAGAATGTCACACAATGATGTAAACCTTAGTGAAAGTCACAATGCGACATAAGCATTGATAAGCATCACAATTCATCATAACCAAATAATGAATTCATCATAACATAACCATTGATGAATGTCTCAATACAACATAATCATTGATAAACAAATAAATTACACATCAGTGAACCAAGATGATTGAATAATGGGACTTAACCATTGAGGAGCGTACAAAATTCCCTATAAGTCAACTTAAATGAATTTCTAAGTGTGACATAACCATTGAGGAGTTTTGCAATCCTACATAACACTTGAGGAATGTCACGTGTGATGTAACCCTTAATGAAATTCATGATGATATACCCCCTCATGAATCTTGTAATGCAAAATAATCATATTATCTACTTTTCAGTATCGCAATGTGATGTAATTATATTATCAACCATGGTCAACAAAATGCAGCCATATGAAACACTGTCAAACATAGTCAACCATGATCAACCATAGTTACCCATAGTGAATCGTGATCAACCACAATCAACCATATTCAAACATAGTAAACTAAATCCAACCATGATTAACCATAGTTAAACATGGTCAACCATAGTCAAACATGTTCAACCATATTTCTCCATGGTTAACCATATTCAATCATGGTAAGCCAAAGTGAAACATGGTCAACTATAGTCAACCATGGTCACCATTGTCAACCATGTTCACCATTATTCAACGTTGGTCAAACAAGGGAAACCATAGTCAACACATGGTAAATCATAGTTAAATATTCCCATACATGGTCAAAATCAACCATACATAGTGTACCATAGTCAACCATGGTCACCCTTCCTCAAACTATGGTCAACTATAGTACACCTTGTTATCCCATGGTAAATTGATTGTCAACTATGGTTAGTGAAGGTCAAAATTAATTAACAATGATCAAATATAGTCAACCATGACTAACCAAAATCAATTATTATGCGCCATGTTTTCAAAATACTGGATGGTGAAGCTCCATTTCCTTATGGATGGTAGGACAACTTTGAATTGGTAAAGTATAGAGTTATCATAGATTACTTTATGTTCTCCTATGATCGTCAAAGATTGAGGGGCTATAGTTGGTTGGTGGTTCGAATTTGAGCAACCAAGCATGTCATTGATTGAAAGTCCACCTCTATAAACTTGTCTACTAGCTTTGAATTATTTCATGATATTTAAATATTTGTTCAACTAAGAATCCCATTTGGAAGGATGTTTTGGTTTTATAACCTAACTCAAGGCTAGTCTTAATATTGATGCTTTTTCAAGCTGTTATTTTTTTTTTTTAAGACGATATTGAATGTTTTTGTTGAGTTTGTTTTTGAATGTATTTTTTATTTATTTATTTTATTAGTAGTTTTTATATAGCAGAATCTTTTAAGTTTAGATGTTATAATTATATTAATAGGTGTTTAGAAATTTAGGTTAATTGCGCCGAGAGGCGCTCTACAGCCCAGTATGGGGTAGATCTTGTAATGTTACGTAACGTTACATAATGTTATGTCGGCTATAAAAAAAAATAGAACATAATGTTATGTCGGTTATAAAAAAACACAATATGGGGCAGATGTTGTAATGTTTTTACTTAACAAAATAATAAAAAATGTTGGCCTTGCACATGGTTTTAAAACCATAAACCATGTGGTTTTAAAACCATAAACCATGTGCATGGTTTTAAAACCATGTGCACATGGTTTGCACATGGTTTTAAAACCATGCACATACGTAATAAATGTCTGCCAGAAAAAACCTAATATGGGGGAGATGTTGTAATCTTCCTAACTAACAAAACAATAAAAAAGTAAAAATTTAATTATGCATAAAAAAATATGGGTGAGGAAAAAAACACAATATGGGGGAGATGTTGTAACGTTTTTACTTAACAAAATAATAAAAAAAGTTGGCCTTGCACATGGTTTTAAAACCATAAACCATGTGCATGGTTTTAAAACCATGTATGAGGAAATATTGTAATGTTAGTTCATAACAAAATAAAAAATAATAAAAAATATTATATGTGGGCCATAAATAATATTAAATATTAATAATAAAATATTATATGTGGACCTTAAATAAAAATATGTGTCTTTTGGTTTGAATCAAATCAATGGATACCTACAAAGAGATTTGATCCCTCTCGGCGCTTGATAGAGCCTAGGATTTGGATCTACGCTGGTAGGTGTTAATATTTCATATTTTGAATTTTTTGAGTTAATTAATAAGATTAATTAGATTATTGAGATGAGAGGCACTCTACAGTCCAGTATGAGGGAGATCTTGTAATGTTTGTCCATATTATGTTGTAGCGTTTGTTACTAACAAAATAATAAAAAATAAAATTTTAATTGTGTGTTAAAATAAATGTCGGCCACAAAAACAACCTAATATGGGGGATATGTTGTAATGTTCATACCTAACAAAACAATAAAAAATTAAAAATTTAATTATCCGCCAAAAAACATGTCGGTAAAAAAAACAACACAATATGGGGGAGATGTTGTAATGTTTGTTCTAATAAAATAATTATATGTCAACCATAACTAATATTAAATAATAATAATAATAATATTATATGTGGACCATAAATAATATAAAATATTAATAATAAAAATATTATATGTCTAACTTAAATAAAAAGAAGTGTCTTTTGGTTTTAATCAAATCAATATCTCCTTGACTGTAATACTTAATAAGAGGTTTGCACCTCTAGAGATTTGATCCCTCTCGGTGTTTGATAGAGCCTAGGATTTGGATCTTTTAGGTTTAGATGTTTTAATTATATTAATAGGTGTTTAGAAATTTAGGTTAATAGGTGTTTATAAATTTAGGTTAATAGGTGTTAATATTCATATTTTGAATTTTTTGAGTTAATTAATGAGATTAATTACATTATTGCACAGATGCTCTACAGCCCAGTATCATGGAGATCTTGTAACGTTTGTCATGAGGGAGATCAAACAAAATAATAAAAATAAAATTTTTAACTATCGGACAAAATAAATGTTGGCCACAAAAACAACCTAATATGGGGGGATATGTTGTAATGTTCATACCTAAAAAAATAATAAAGAATTTAATTTTTAATTATCAGCCAAAAAAGAATGTGGGTAAAAAAAAACACAATATGGGGGAGGTGTTGTAATGTTCCTACCTAACAAAATAATAAAAAATAAAAAATTGAATTATCTTCAAAAAAAATGTTGGCCTTTCACATGGTTTTAAAACCATGTGCAAGGGCTCCTAAATAACCTATGATTTTATTGCACATGGTTTAGGAGGGCCTTGCAAATGGTTTAAAACTATGTGCAAGGCCTACTAAATAGCCAATGGTTTTATTGTACATGGTTTAGGAGGGCCTTGCAAATGGTTTTAAGACCATGTGCAAGCCTCCTAAACAATCCATGGTTTTAGGAGGGACTTGTACATGGTTTTAAAACCATGTATGAGGGAGATTTATAATGTTTTGTTGAGGCCTGGAAAATCATAGGTAACAACAGTTAGGGATTCTCCCCAATAAACGTTCCCAACTAGCCTGTTACTGTTTGGTATGGGGAATCCATCCGGTTTACGGTCCGGCTACCGTAGGTCAAGTAACAAATTAAAATGCTTCACCAGTTATGGCCCGGTCCTCCATGTATATTTTTAGTTTTTTGTGTTTAAAGTATGATGTGCAAGTGCCTATCTAAAATGTAAAATATAGAGATAACGAGGAGGGTCACAATATGATGCTCAGGTTCTTACCTCTAGTCTTACCTCTCTCGCATCTAAATCACAAACATCAAGAAACTAACTATAACTAACTAACCTATCCGTAGGGAGCAAAATTATCATTTAATGGTGAGTAATGTATTTCAGTGCATGTATTAATAAAAATCACAGATAGCTGTTATTTGTTTCAGAACACATGAACATTAATAGAAATATGAACAACAAGATAGCTTATTGTTAATGACAACCTTCATTACTCATAGTGGAAATTTCACAGAATAAACTAGAGCACATTCATAACATGAAAATAAATTAAATGAGTTAGAATGATCTCACAGTTAATGGAAATATGCTGAAAATGAAATAGTTCACATTCAACTATTCCATAGCAAAACATTTGAAACATTCCACCAAACTTTCTCCAGCATAAACTTGTAACTCTTTATTGTAAAAGGAAATAGTTCTTCTTACAATATACTCTAAAAAATGGTCTAGGAAAGAAGTCCATTCTCCATCTAATCTCTCCTATATTTATACAACAAGAAAAACCCTTGGGTTTCCCCTCAATGACTTTTGGGCTTCCCCACCCTTCCACTTCCAAAATTTTGTCTCGTAGCATGTGTACATAATTAATACAATATATTACATTTTAAATCAAATTTTTTTTTTTAGAACACTTTATGAAGAGGGGCGAGCTTGGTCGTTGATGAAATTTTTCCATGCCTGGGCCTTCACTGCTATGCCTTCAAATCCGAAGGGTTCAAGAAAATGGATGTTTATCTCATATTTGGCAGCCTATTTCCTTACCCCTTCTATCCTTGCAGGACTCAGGCACAGCTGATCCTCTAGTATATGTATACTTACAGTTGCATGTGCCACTGCATTCTTTAAAATTCATTCATCTAGATATTTTACCTGTTGGATCTCTTGCTTGTCTTCCTGATATATGTTATGTAGATGTCCTATAAACAATTTATGTTCTAGTATCACATCCAATCTTTTCTTTGCATAAATATGGCATCTATTTTATGTAACAAGCACTCTCCTACAGTATTCGACACATGCTCCCTTTGTTTTCTTTACAGTTTTCTTGAATTCTTCCACAACATTGATTGCAAACTTCAATAAATCATATTCCTTCTTTAAACTCTGCTAGTCTTTAACTGGTAGCTCCGCAGGAGATTCCTTATTTGTTTCTATCCACACTATTCTTCCCATTAGAATCTCTAGAATCTCTTGAGATTTGTCCAAAAAATATGAAGTAGTATCCAAAATTTCTTCTAATCTGCTATCTATTTGTAAAATCTTACACCTTTCTTCCTCAATGCACATTTGTGATTGGTGGATCTTCCTTCTTTGAGTTAGAACATGTTCTTTTAAATGTTGGAAGTCTGTCTTCTGTTCCATAACATCTTTCAGTGATGTTGTCAATGAATTATTTTGTTCTTCTAGGGTTGCCACCTGCATTTGATATTGCTTCTCTCTTTCCTCTGTGGTGGCCCTCTTTGTTTCTAACTCAACAATTTTTCTTTGTAACTAGTCCTTCTCTGCACTTAGAGTTTCATACGATACCTAAAGGTCATCTTTCTCATTTTTCAACAGTTGATACTCTAGTTGTAGCCTTTGTAATTCAGCTAAGTTGTCCTGAGCATTCTTTTCTATTTTCTCTGCAGAAACTTCTAAAGCCTCCTTATTTTCCTGTAGAGTCTAGAGTTCTCTTTTTTAAGTCCTCACTTTGTTCATCATGTCCTTATATTTCCTTTTCATCTTATGACATTCATCCCTCTCCTTCTTTAGTGTTTCTTTTAATTGTGATGCATTCTTTCTTGACTGCTCGAGATACGTCATCATCCTGTCTACATTATCTTCAGTTTCTTGGGTTAACGCCACCCCAACTATTGCTGTCAATCTTGGGTCTGCATCCATTCCATGCACCAATGTTTTATCTGTTATCATCTTCCCCAATTGTCCTCTTGTTTCAACATTTTTATCGGTTCTTTTTACAATCCTTTTCTTCTCCTTATCATAGAAAATAGTACTGAAGTCAGGGACCTCCTCCCCTTCTTTAGGCATGAAAGGGATCCAATTCATTCCAGAAAATGAAGCTTTCCCTAGTGTGCCACCAAAAGCTGCAGCATGTTCCTAGGGATCAGGATTAGATTGTTCGTGTCCTTGATCTGTGTGATATTGTCCCCCCTGTGTATCTACCTGCTCAATAGTATGTTGTTCCTTTTTAGATCCTGTTAATCTCAGACCTTCACTTTCTTCCTGTCTTTTCTTGATCTCTTCTTCTTCATTTCTTTTTCTTCCCTCCTCTTCTTTCCTTGCTGCTTCCTCTAGAGCTTGCTTTCTTTCTTCTTCTTCATTCTTCAACCAACTCTCTACCTCCTATGCTAGCCTTCTAGCATCTTCTTATCTCTTTTTTCCATCTTCTTCTTCTAATGTCTTAGTCTTCTCTGAAGTTTTTCCCTTTCCTCCCATAGTAGCTATTTTCTGCTTGAACCTCTTTTTTAGGGCGATTATGTTCTTTGCACTTCTGAATGTTTCCTCATCCTTGTCCCAAAAGTTGGTACATTCAAAATGGATGCTTGCCTCCTTGCAGTGATCTACTACTTTATTTTAGGAGTCATTCTTGTGAAAATTCATTTCACCAAAATGGAAATGCTCTAGCTCATGAACAAGCTCTGCAGTTTGTTTTACCTTTGAAAACTTATAACTTCCAAGCCAGAAAGGTATTGCGGGATAGGCTGCCTTCTTATGTTTGAAAAGAAAATTTCCTACACCATCAATATAAACCTGCCTAACTACCTCTTTGTGCAGTACATAGTTAGTGGCATACTTAGGAAGTAGAGAAGGTGCTCTCGAACCCCCATACATTCTTATATACAATCCTTCCTCGATCAAATAATAGTCTTCGTATTCCTCGATGACTTTGAAAGCTTCTTCAGACATGCAGTTGCATTCAATCAAGAAAATTAGGGTATACAAAGGCATGATGAAGTCTTCGTAGATTTCCCTGTAATAGCTATAATATTTATGGGCCTAAAACAACCTATATGCTGTGTACATTGGGGTCTTTTCCCTATCCCAATTACATCTCAAGGATGGAAAAGACTGGGTACACAGTATACAGTCAATTACTATAGAGCTCATGTAGAACTCTGATTTCTTCTATGACACCCCTCCCAAGACTGAGGATATGCATGCTGAGAGGCTATTTGACACTATGTTTTACCAATTGAAAATGGTCCCTTGAGTAGCCACATAGAAGATAATTGGTATCCATCCTATCTTGAAGCTTTTTCCGTGAGCTCTACCAAAAATCCTATTCAGCATTAGTGCAATGAATCTATAGGGAGTCCGGAGAGTAGATGTATTGTACTCTCTTGAAGGCCTGGATCGAAAGTTTTTTCCTGGTATCATAATTCTTTTAACTGTTTCTACCAGATCCATAGCTGTCTCTTTCAACTAGCTTTCTGTCAAGTAAATCTGGGCAGGAGATAGATGATATGCCATAGAGACATATGCAAGACTATATGCAGTGTAGACATACTTAGCAGTATTTTCAAGAATCATCGTAGTTACATTTGCCCTAGGAAAAATCCAGCTTATCACCTCTGAACACGAGAACAACTCAGGTCTTGTGGCTACTTTCATGAGAGTTGATTTCTCGATGTTTGCATAAATGGTTAGCTCTTCGAATCCTGCATCAGGTACGTTCTGATTGGAAATCATCCTGTATATCTCTCCCCATTTATAGTCTGGTTTGACCCCAGTGGTAGCTTTGGTATCTTCATATATATATTCAACCCTAGTGATGATCTCAACCTCAGGTTCTCTTTCAACAATAGGATCCTTTTTCTTTTGTCTTTTGGACATATTTTCTTTGCAACAATCACCCTGTCATAAACATATCATGTTCTTAGACCCATTGAGATTTTAGCAAGTGTTTTAATAATAATAATAAAAACTATATCAATCTATTTACCTCTTCCATATGCATTCTGAAAAATGAACTATACACAGTATTAATGCATGAAAAGAAAAATGACAAGGCAAAAAGAAAATCCTGCAGGTTATGTCTTAAAACCCTCTAAGTCCACTGTCTGTAACAAATTTCACATCCCAAAGAGAAAAAGAAAAAATATATCCTAATCCGGATTACATTCGAACTAACTTGAACTCATCTGATAAAATTATGAACCACATCATCGCTACCGCTAATCCTCAAAACACTAGACCCTATACTGTGCTCTTCATTGGGGAAAACCCTAACTCGACCAAAACATGGAAAACCTCCGTCGTCCCATGAAATAGGGTAAATGCACACAAAAAGTTTAAAACCCACCGGATGGCCATGGACAACCAAAGAATGGGTGGTGCAGACAGCGTAATGCTTGTCTGCACCATCCTCTTAATCTCGGACTGGAGTAAGACATACATAAAATCCCAATCAGTCAAGTAGGCTCAAAAACAGCCCGCCAAAGAAAACTGTAACAGCTAGATATTCCACCCTAAAACATTATGCATACCGTGAGGACAAACATTCTTTAAGTGAAGAAACCCATTCTACGAACCACCTAACTGGGAAAACCTAACTAGGGAAAAACCATGGTTCCAAATAGACCAATTGAAAATCCAAAAAAAACAAGGTCGTGGTTCACCTACCTGTCAAACCACAGTGTAGTCGATGGACAGGAAAAAACTCCACGGTGGAAACGCTAGCGAAATGAACTTGGACAGTTGGGGACGTGAATCGCTAAAAACGACAAGGACTGGAGTAATTTCGAGTTCGAATGTGGATAACAATAAAATAATTCTCCCTTTGTTTTATATAAACTTCGGCGGAAAAAATTCGGTGGGAAAAACCCCTATCGGCAACTAAAAAAACATCGGCAACCAACCCCTCTAAGCATTGGAAAAACAATTTGAGTAACAGCCACAATGGTGGACTCACAACCAACTACGGATCTGCGGCAATTTTTTATGTCCATCGGAGATCGAAACCTTTAACCTCTAACTCTCGGAACTTCAAACCACAACACTTTCCGCAGTGTCGGCGATATAAAAGTATAATAGTGACTTCACTCTTTTTAAAAGGTATCAGGACTCAGATTTCTAAGTTATCAGTGAGAGGAAATACTATCCTTTGGAACACTCATCAATTGCCTTCCGAAACGATAAAAGGTCATCGAAAAATCAAAACGTTAAGCTCTAAAAATAAAACAAAAGACTCCACATCCACGGGGACTTCACTTAGTGAACCTCTCACATAGCACGTGCGATCGTAGGATATTAAATAATACCCTTAATTTTGAGAGATATTGATCCAAACTCTTTTTGTTGAAACCCCCTCCCAATACTTAAAACCTCCTCCCCACCCCTTTTTATACCTCAATCCTTATAAACCACCCTACCCACCCCCACCTTAAACCCCTCATCCCCCCAATACCTGCAATATATTGGTTTGATTTTTGATAATTTTAAAACCCACAATATGAATCAACATGATAGGATATTGGCCTACAAGTGAAGCCCCAGTGTCCACATCTTGCTTGCCATCGGTGAGGGAAACAACTATCTTTCGAAACATTCATCATCTGCCTTCCAAAATGTTGGCAACGTAGAGGACTAGTACTCCGATTCAAAGTCATAGACCATTCTGATAGAGATAAAACAAAAAAAGTCACCAGTAGTCAAAGCAAAAGCTCGAAAATCAAACAAAAATAAGACAAAAGAATTTACAGTATCGGTGAGTAAGATGACAGTACTTCTGATAGACTAGATCATTCAACTTCCGCAACATAGGAAAGACGGTTGACTATGCTTCCGATAAAAGGATTAAGTTTTGAGCAAAGAAAATGAACTTCTAGGGCAGATTTAGGGAAACTAATCAATTCTAAGCCATATCTAAGAGAAGTAAATTAAAAAGAGGGCCCTAAAATTTAAAAATTTTGGGAAAAAGTTGCAGCTGCAATAATTGGCGACTACCTGGTGAACACAGATCTCTGAATATTTTCTTCTTTAATCAACAGACTGTTTTAACAATACCAACATGCTGAATTCTTCAAGATATCTGGATTTCCCAAATGGAAGATGTATGCACTTTAATCATTGATGATAGTCCAATTTGGGGAACAGGGAACTAAGATTTCAAAGTCCAGATAACTCTTTTGAGGCCAAGAATATGAGTTTTATTTTTTACCTCTGTCTTTGGGTAGCTTCCAGCTTAGACACCACAGGATTGTAACATATGGTAAAAAGAAATATTCGTTTGTTCTTCATTCCCATAATGTTTTGCACTTTTGGTGCTTTTGGACTTTTGTTCTCTTCTGAGTCCCCCTACATGCCTTCTTTCTGAAATTTTTAATTCAGGCTCCTCTATCCATAGTGTCCTTTTGTGTGAGAGATATATTTATTTTTCAGCTTACTGATGGAGAAGAACTTTGGCAATCTTGTACTAATATGGTTCAGTACTTTGCTTTGATATATATTACTTTTCCGAGGATATTTTGACTCTTATTTTCCTTTTGGCTTTCACTTCCTGGCATGGAATCATTTAAATATAATATATTGTTTACCTTGCTTCCTCTCCATGGATCGTTTGCTGTCACCCCCTAAGACATTTTTAGTGTGAGATGATTGGAGCCTCGAAATAGTATTCTGGACCTTTTGATCCTAAGTTATTTCACAAGGATTAAGTAGGAATTCAATGTGTTCATAACCATTCAGGAAAAATGCTAAAGTAGAAGAAGTTCTTTCAAAATAAATTAATAGTATATAGTCTTCTAATCAAATATTTTAGTTAATCCAGAATTTTGATGAACTCCATGCAACCAAAAGTTGTGTTTCTTTATTACAATCAATCAAACCCTAACTAAAACAAACAAACAAAAATATCTTCAAAAAATTAAACAAACCAATCAGTTTATTTATGTACAAGATAACCAAAAAATAAAAATCAAGAAAAATAAGATTTGAGAACTAAACCATTTACTGGTAAGTTCTCTTCCCACCCCTATAAGTCTTGCAACTTGTAAGTTGAGGGGCCAAGCTTTGCTGCCATTTGAAAAAGGCCTACACATAACTGTTGAAACTTAGTGTGCTTTCCCTTTTCATCGTGCAGATGATCCCACTTAAGAACCAGATCTCCTACTTCGAATTCTTTGTTCCCAGCTTTATTCTTATCAAACCCATGTTTCACTACTTCCCACTGATGCTTAAATATTTCTTTGGCTTTGGACCTAGACTCTTCCAACTTCAAAAGATTATAGATTCTGATCTGTAGGATCTCATTATCAGTACCTCTAGATTCCTGAGCTATTATGGAAGATGGTAACAGAATGTTGGGAGGGAGAATAGCTTCTTTTCCGTAAACAAGAGTGTACGGTGACACACCTAAGTAATTATTGGGTGTGAGTCTCTCAACCCAAAGAGCATTAGGTAACGCTAAATTCCAACTTCTCTAATTTTCTATTACGGTTTTCTTTAGAATCCTAATCAATTTTTTCTTCGTAGATTCTGCCAAACCATTTCCTTGTGGGTAATAGTTTATAGAATAATGCAACTTGATTCCTTTTTCATTAGAAAATGCAGTTAATCTAATAGAAGAAAAGTAAGTAGCATTATCAAAAACCAGGGAAATTGGAACACCAAACCTGGTCATGATGTGATCCTGTAAGAAATCCATGACTACATCTTCATTTACTTTTTGTAACAGAATAGCCTCAACCCATCTGGTGAAGTAGTCAGTTGCCGTCAAAATATACTTGTGCTGCAAGGAAGAATTTGGGTTTATTTCTCCAATAATAGCAATTCCCCATTGTTCGAATGGTTCTATTATCATCACTGGTTTTAAAGGCCCTGCTGCTTTAGCTTGTCTTCCAACACCTCTTTGACAAGCATCACATTTTCTAACATGAGCATGAGCATCCTTAAACATTGTAGGCCAATAATATCCATCTCTGAGAATCTTATGGGCTATTGTATCTTCGGAAAAATGACCTCCAGCAAGCCCATCATGCAATTCTGTTATGACCTTCTTTGCATCTTTCTGTTCTAAGCACCTGAGAAAAACTGCATCAGAATTCTTTTTGAACAATACTCCATCAATTATCTGATATGAAGCTGATTTCAAACATAGTGCTCTTCACTGCTTGGAACTCCAATGTTCTGAAAAATATCCTTCTTGAAGGTAATGGACTAGGTCCCGGTACCAGGAATCCAGAGCTATGAATAAAGGACATACATCAACCATATGTAACTCAGCTTCATTATCCCAGCTATTTTCTTCATTGTTTTTACCTTGAGTCATTAGTTTACACAATCCTTGTGCTTTTACTATGGATGCTCATTTGAACTCAAGATCATATTCTTGTAAGGAAGTTACCTAGTTGCCTCTTCTTTCTCCTAATTCCTTTTGTACAAAAAGAGATCTTACAGCTGGGTGTGGAACTATTACCTTAATGCGATTCTTAAGTATATATGGCCTAAATTGTTTTACCACTTTAAAAACTACATAGACTTGTTTATCAACTACTGGATAATTCAATTCAGCTCCCTATAGACCAGTGCTCATAAATGATATGGGGTACTCATCTCCCCCATCTTCCTTATGTGTAAGCACCACTGCCAATGAATCATCGGACGCAAAAGTGTACAGAATAAAATATTTTTTGAAATTTGGACTTTTGAGTGATGGTGCATGAGCAATAGATGTTTTTATCTTACTGAATACATTTTTCTCCACATCAGTCCATTTGAATTGTACACTTTGTTTAACCATCTGCTGCAAAGGTTTGACAATTTGAGCAAAATATGGTACAAACCTCTGGACAAAATTTATTGTCCCCATAAATGATTGCATGCCTTTTTTGTTATGGGGTAAAGGGATCTGTTCTATGGCCTCAATCCTTTCCAGGTCTATGGAGATCCCTTTCTTAGAAACAACATGACCTAGTAGCTTTCCTTCTATGACCGCAAACACACATTTCTTAGGATTTAGTGAAATACCGTATTTTTGACAACGCTCAAAAATTTGTTTTAGATGAAATGCATGTTCCTCTTTCTTCTTTGAAAATATTGTAACATTGTCTAGATAAACCACAACACTACGGCCAATCAGACCATGGAAAGCTATATCCATGGCCCTTTGGAATGTAGCTCCAACATTAATAAGTCCAAAGGGCATTCTCCTGTACGCAAAAGTTCCCCACTTGGTTCTGAATGTGGTTTTAAGTCTGTCCTCTTCAGCTACTAATACTTGATTATAGTCGGAGAACCCATCTAATAATGAAAACAATTCAGAACCTGAAACCATCTGCATTATTTGCTCCATGGGTGGGACCAGAGAGTTATCTTTATCTGACGCACGATTGAGGTTTCTGAAATCTACACAGAGCCTTATTTCTCTTGAATTTTTCCTCACGGGTACCAAATTAGAAACCCATTCTGAATGTCTAACTTTGAATATGATTTTAGCATCCAACAATTTTTTTACTTCACTTTGAATTAAAGGTTCCATCTTCGGATGCATCTTCCACGAAGGCTGTTGGTAAGGCTTGATTCCAACTTTAATTGGGATGACATGTTGTATGATCTTTGTGTCATAAGTTTTAAGCTCTTCATATGTCCAAGCAAACACATCTTTGTACCGTTTGAACAAACTAATGAACTTACTTCTTTCACCTGGAGAACAACACTTTCCCAAATTTACATATTTGGGTTCAACTTCAATCCCCAAATTTATTAGCTCAAATTGTAAGGATGAGCTATGAGTCTTGACATTTGCTGGCTTTCTAAACTTGTTGTCTAAGTCAAACATTCGTTCCAAGGTCCTAACTCCCTTAGGAATAAAGTTCCCAAATTTTAATTCTGCCTGATGTTCTTTATCATCTATTATTGCTCCTTTAAAATCCTCATCATTCATCAAGCATTCCAAAATTTGTTGATCATCATCAAAAGCCCGTAGATTTGTGATCATATCCAGAATAGAAGGCCTGAAAAGTAATTCAATAGAGCATCTATTATTGGAAGGTACTAGCCTTGCAGCTGAGGTAGCTAGTAAATCATTCTTTAATCTAGGAATGGACACAATATTGAATGTATGAAAATTTATAAGAAAATCCCAAAATTCATTTTGATAGGATTTTAAATGTGGTGAAATACATTGTATCTTATTTTGAATTTGCTTAACAACAATTTCAGAGTCTCCATATACTTCCATATTTTTCACTTTCAGTTCTATTGCCTTTTTAAGTCCCTAAACTAGTGCTTCATACTCGGCTATATTATTTGTGCAATTGAATTCTAATCTACAAGAAAGAAAATGTTTATTTTTTCTTGGATCAATCAGGACATAGCTAGCCCCTGATCCTTCTAATGTTTTAGATCCATCAAAATAAAGAGTCCAAAAACTATCTACCTCTACTGAATTTGAATTACAAACTACATCTGAAACTAAAACTACTATTTTACAATCAATCTCATCAACTCGTGAAAATCGAAGGAGATTGGGCTGGGTATCAGGTATACTGCTGGCTTCTTCAGCTTGGTAATTTCCTGGTTTTAATTCAATGAAATAATTTCCCAACACATAGTTTACTAACTCATTATTTCCCTCTAACTGAGTAACAATGTATTTCATTTGAGGCTCTCTTAATACTTTTATCTGATTGGGACTTCCTTGAATCCCTTATGAGGCAACCATAAATTTGACCAATCTGATGCAAAGTATCCATCTAGCATTGCCAACCAGTCTCAACTCAAAACCAATCCATAAGCATCTGATATGTCTGCTACTACAATGTCAATGTACTGACATACCCTCTCATCTGCAGATAAGTGAATCAAAACATCTTCCATTTCCCCTATTACTTTCACAGTTGTCCTGTCTAATTGAACAACTTGCCAAGTAGATGGTTCAGGTTGTCCATTGATTTTCTTGCAGACTGAAAGTGGAATAACATTAACTGACGCTCCTGAGTCCACTAAACAATTGTGGACATTATAGTTGAAAATATAAAAATATAGGAGAAATGCTGGGGTTTTATACTTAGATTTGCCTCCCACACTTGCCTCACCAATTTCTTCTTCAGGTTGGTTGTCAGTGGGAATCTCTTCTTATGGTACCTCAAGTGCTTTTAAAAGTTTCTTTTTTTGCTGAGGTAAATTACACATTTCAAATAATGAGATATTTGCTTTAGCTTTTTTAATGTCTTCCACAATATCATACCCCATCTCATGTTCTTTAAGATTCTTCTTGACATTATCAATCTTATCTTCAATAGGCTTAAGAGGTGTGTTAATTTTCTCCGGATCTTGCCTTGAAATGGTAAAATCAGGTTCTTTAATAGCTGTAGTGTTCTTCTGTATCTTATTCATATTTTCTTGAAGTTTCTTAATCTTAGGAAGAATTGACTTATCTTCTTTTAACAAACTCTGACTTATTGTTGTCACATTGGTTTCTGATGTTTCCTCTTGTTTCACTGAATCCTCTTCTTCTATATCAAACATTGAGACACAGTCCTATAAAACTAAAGTATATTCCTCTTGTTTTTCTGTAGATTGATTATCCTTTTCCTCCTCCTTACTAGTTTCTGTCAGTTTGGAATCCAATAATTGATTCATTACTAGTGTCATAGAATTTATCCATTGGGGGCAATTCTTCTCAGAATGAGGTTGTTGATGAAAGGTACAAAAATTATCCATGCCTACATCAGTTAAATTCATTGCTGCAGGACTATGTGGAGGAGGTTTAGGTTGACTGTTGTCTTCCCTTTTATTATAATAAGGCTTATATGATTTATGAGCCTCTTTTTCCTTCTCTAAATCTATCACTTTGTTGGATAACTTTTGCATCATCTTCAACATCCCTTCAAAATCCTGTGACCTCTCATCCTTAGGCTTAGTCAGTAATAAAGGTTTCTTTCCTCCAAAAGTATTTTCTTCCGACTGCACAGGATAATTTTCTATACTTTCCATCTCAGCCTCCACCTTCTCAGCTTCTTCGTAGGTTTTTGCTAATGGAGGCCTAACTGATCTCTTAGAAAACATGGCTAGATCAGGCCCAAGGGCTGAGGTATAGTATTCTATTAGAGCATTTTCATATGGCTTATAAGCGGCAAATCTTTGAGTGAAATTATGCACTCGTTCTTTCCTTTCTTTCTTTAGGGCACATAATCCTTTCATTAAGGCTGCATGAGTTTTCTGAACCATATATTTATTTCTAAACATTCTCTCAAATGTATTCCAATCCGTGATTAAATTTGCAGGAAGTGCAAAATACCATGAGGTTTCTTTTCCTTTCAAGGTGTGGGGAAACAATCTACACACTACATCTTCATGCTCTCCAGCTCGTAGTCCTTCTACAGCCAAGTAAACAATCTGTAAATGATCATCTACCAAAATTCCTTCACTTGGTTCAAGCTTAGGTAACATCTTGTCAAAGGCTTGAGGCAAATCATGAAAGGGAGGTGTCAAATTTAAAGGCGACCTAGCTCTCCAAGAAGGCTGTGGAGGTGGCTGGTTTGCATTTGCATTAGCCATGATTCTGAGTGGAGAATGAGGTTGTGACTGAACATGGGTCTGGAAAGGTGAATAGTAAGGTGAACCTGTATCCAATTGATTCAAAGGTTGGTCAACTTCTTATAAGGCTGCTTCTACCAGTTCTTCAAGATCTTCTACCAACACTGAGTCTTCTAATTGAGGGCGATATTTCTTCTGATACTCTCTTCTAGGTAGGACAGAAATGATAGGTAATCCTCCAATATTTTTTGCATATGCCCTGGTGATTCTTCTTAAATCATCAACCACTTTGTTATCGACAGGATACAGATACCCTTTCTCTTTATCTTCAGGAGTGTGTTTGTGAAACAAACTACTTTCATAACTGTCATCGATGGAGTGATTTCGAGGAAGTGAGCTTCCTCAGCCAGCCATGCACTAGTGGCCCTCCTTCTAGTGCCAAAAAATTTTGAGGCCTAGAAAATCACAGGTAACAACAGTTAGGGATTCTCCCCAGTAAACGTTCCCAACTAGTCCGTTACTATTTGGTATGGGGAATCTGTTTGGTTTACGATCCGACTACCACAAGTCAAGTAAAAAATTAAAATGCTTTACCAGTTACAGCCCAATCCACCGTGTATATTTTTAGTTTTTTGTGTTTAAAGTATGATGTCCAAGTGCCTATCTAAAATGCAAAAGATAGAGATAATGAGGAGGGTCACAATGTGATGCGCAGGTTCTTACCTCTCATCTTACCTCTCTCGCATCTAAATCACAAACAATAAGAAACTAACTATAACTAACTAACCTATCCATAGGGAGCAGAATTATCATCTAATGGTGAGTAATGTATTTCAGTGCATGTATTAAGAAAAATCACAGATAGTTGTTATTTGTATTAGAACACATGAACATTAATATAAATATGAACAACAAGATAGCTTATTGTTAATGACAACCTTCTTTACTCAAAGTGGAAATTTCACAGAATAAACTAGAGCACATTCATAACATGAAAATAAGTTAAATGAGTTAGAACGATCTCATAGTTAATGGAAATAAGCTGAAAACGAAATAGTTCACATTCAACTGTTCCATAGCAAAACATTTGAAACATTCCACCAAACTTTCTCTAGCAGAAACTTGTAACTCTTTATTGTAAAAGGAAATAGTTCTTCTTACAATATACTCTCAAAATGGTCTGGGAAAGAAGTCCATTCTCCATCTAAGCTCTCCTATATTTATACGAAAAGCAAAACCCTTGGGATTCCCCTCAATGACTTTTGGGCTTCCCCACCCTTCCACTTCCAAAATTTTGTCTCGTACCATGTGCACATAATTAATACAATATATTACATTTTAAATTAAAAAAAATAAATAGAACACTTTATGAAGAGGGGCCAGCTTGGTCATTGATGAACTTTTTCCATGCCTGGGCCTCCGCTGCTATGCCTTAAAATCTGGAGCGTTCAAGAAAATGGATATTTATCTCATATTTGGCAGCCTGGTTCCTTACCCCTTCTATCCTTGCAAGACTCAGGCATAGCTGATCCTCTAGTAGATGTATACTTACAGCTGCATGTGCCACTGCATTCTTTAAAATTTGTTCATCTAGATATTTTACCTGTTGGATCTCTTGCTCGTCTTCCTAATATCTATTATGTAGATGTTCTATAAACAATTTATGTTCTGGTATTACATCCAATCTTTTCTCTGTAGAAATATGGCATCTATTATATGTGGCAAGCACTCTCCTACAGTGTTCGGCACATGTTCCCTTTGTTTTCTTTACATTTTTCTTGAATTCTTCCTCAACATTGATTGCAAACTCTAATAAATCATATTCCTGCTTTAAACTCTGCTGGTCTTTAACTGGTAGCTCCGCAAGAGATTCCTTATTTGTTTCTATCCACACTATTCTTCCCGTTAGAATCTCCAAAATCTCTTGAGATCTGTCCAAAAAATATGAAGTAGTATCCAAAATTTCTTCTAATTTGCTATCTATTTGTAAAATATTACACCTTTCTTCCTCAATGCACATTTCTAATTGGTGGATCTTCCTTCTTTGAGTTAGAACATGTTCTTTTAAAGCCTGGAAGTCTGTATTTTGTTCCATAGCATCTTTCAGTGATGTTGTAAATGAATTATTTTGTTCTTCTAGGGTTGCCACCTGCATTTGATATTGCTTCTCTCTTTCCTCTGTGGTGGCCCTCTCTGTTTCTAACTCAGCAATTTTTCTTTGTAACTGGTCCTTCTCTGCACTTAGAGTTTCATAGGATACTTGAAGGTCATCTTTCTTAGTTTTCAACACTTGATGCTCTAGTTGTAGCCTTTGTAATTCAGCTAAGTTGTCATGAGCATTCTTTTTCGTTTTCTCTGCAAAAACTTCTAAATCCTCCTTATTTTTCTACAAAGTCCGAAGTTATGTTTTTGAAGTCCTCACTTCGTTCATCATGTCCTCATATTTCCTTTTCAGCTTATGACCTTCATCCCTCTCCTTCTTTAGTGTTTCTTTTAATTGTGATGCATTCTTTCTTGACTGCTCAAGATCCATCATCATCCTATCTACATTATCTTCAGTTTCTTGGGTTAACACAACCCCAGCTCTTGCTATCAATCTTGGGTCTGCATCCGTTCCATGCACCAAGGTTTTATTAGTTATCATCTTTCCCGATTGTCCTCCTGTTTCAACCTTTTTCTTGGTTCTTTTTACAATCCTTTTCTTCTTCTTATCATAGAAAATAGTACTTAAGTCAGGGACCTCCTCCCCTTCTTTAGGCATAAGGGATCAAATTCATTCCATAAAACGAAGCTTTCCCTAGTGTGCTACCGAAAGCTGCAGCAGGCTCCTAGGGATCAGGGTTAGATTGTTTGTGTCCTTGATCTGTGAGATCTTGTCCCCCCTATGTATCTACCTACTTAGTAGTTTCTTGGTCCTTTTGAGATCCTATTAATCTCAAACCTTCACTTTCTTCCTGTCTTTTCTTGATCTCTGCTTCTTTGTTTCTTTTTCTTTCCTCCTCTTCCTTCCTTGTTGCTTCCTTTGCAGGTCGCTTTCTTTCTTCTTCTTCATTCTTCAGCCAATTCTCTACCTCCTGTGCTAGCCTTCTAGCATCTTCTTATCTCTTTTTGGCCTCTTCTTCTTCTAATGTCTTATTCTTCTCTGAAGTTTTTCCCTTTCTGCCCACAGTAGCTATTTTTTGCTTGAACCTCTTTTTTAGGGCGGTTATGTTCTTTGCACTTTTGAATGTTTCCTCATCCTTATCCCAAAAGTTGGTATATTCAAAATGGATGCTTGCCTCCTTGCAGTGATCTACTACTTATTTTGGGATTCATTTCTGTGAAAATTCATTTCACCAAAATGGAAATGCTCCAGCTCCTGAACAAACTCTGCAGTTTGTTTTACCTTTGAAAACTTATAACTTCCAAGCTAGAAAGGTATTGCGGGATAGGATACCTTCTTATGTTCGAAAAGAAAATTTCCTACACCATCAATACAGACCTGCCTAACTGCCTCTTTATGTAGTACATAGTCAGTGGCATACTTAGGGAGTAGAGAAGGTGCTCTGGAACCCCCATACATTCTTATATACAATCCTTCCTCGATCAAATAATAGTCTCTATATTCCTCAATGACTTTGAACGCTTCTTCAGACATGCAGTTGCATTCAATTAGGAAAATTAGGGTATACAAAGGCATGATGAACTGTTCGTAGATTTCCCTGTAATAGCTATAATATCTATGGGCCCAAAACAACCTATATGTTGTGTACACTAGGGTCCTGTCCCTATCCCAATTACATCTCAAGGATGGAAAAGACTGGGTACACAGTATACAGTCAATTAGGATAGAGCTCATGTCAAACTCTGATTTCTTGTATGACACCCCTCCCAAGGCTTAGGATATGCATGCTGAGAGGCTATTTGACACTATGTTTGACCAATTGAAAATGGTCCCTTGAGTAGCCACATAGAAGATAATTGGTATCCATCCTATCTTGAAGCTTTTTCCGTGAGCTCTACCAAAAATCCTATTCAGCATTAGTGCAATGAATCTATAGGGAGTTCGGAGAGTAGATGTATCGTACTCTCCTGAATGCCTGGTTCAAATTTTTTTCCCAGTATCATCATTCTTTTAACTGTTTCCACCAGATCCATAGCTGTCTCTTTCAACCAGCTTTCTGTCAAGTAAATCTGGGCAGGAGGCAGATGATATGCCATAGAGACATATGCAAGGCTATATGCAGCGTAGCCCTGTTTAGCAATAATTTCAAGAATCATCATAGTAACATCTACCCTAGGAAGAATCCAGCTTATCATCTATTAACACGGGAACAACTCAAGTCTTGTGGCTACTTTCATGAGAGCCAATTTTTCGATGTTTGCATAAATGGTTAGCTCTTCGAATCCTGCATCAAGTACGTTCTGATTGGAAATTATCCTATATATCTCTCCCCATTTATAGTCTGGTTTGACCCTGGTGGTAGCTTTGGTATCTTCATATATATATTCAACCCTAGTGATGATCTCAACCTCAGGTTCTCCTTCAACAACAGGATCCTTTTTCTTTTGTCTTTTGGACATATTTACTTTGCAACAATCACCCTGCCATAAACATATCATGTTCTTAGACCCATTGAGCTTTTAGCAAGTGATTTAGTAATAACAAAAAATTGTATCAATCTATTTACCTCTTCCATATGCATTCTGAAAAATGAACTATACACAGTATTAATGCATGAAAAGAAAAATGACAAGGCAAAAAGAAAATCTTGCAGGTTGTGTCTTAAAACCCTCTAAGTCCACTGTCTGTAACAAATTTCACAACCTAGAGAGAAAAACAAAAAATCTAACCTAATCCGAGCTACATTCGAACTAACTCAAACTCATCCGATAAAAGTATGAACCAGATCATCGCTACCACTAATCCTCAAAACACTAGACCCTATACTGTGCTCTTCATTATGGAAAACCCTAACTCAACCTAAACATGGAAAACCTCTGTTGTCCCATGAAATAGGGTATATGCACACAAAAATTTTAAAACCCCCTGGATGGCCATGGAAAACCAAAGAATGGGTGGTGCAGACAGCGTAACATTTTTCTGCACCATCCTCTTAATCTCGGACTGGAATAAAACATACATAACGGCCCAATCAGTCACGCAGGCTCAAAAACCCCCCACCAAAGAAAATAGTAACAGCTAGCTATTCCACCCTAAAACATTATGCATACCGCAAGGAAAAACATTCTTTAAGCAGACAAACCCATCCTACGAACCACCTAACCAGGGAAAAACCATGGTTCCAAATCAACCAATTGAAAATCCATAAAAAATGAGGCCGTGGTTCACCTACCTGTCAAACCGCAGTGTAGTCGATGGACTGGAAAAAAATCCATGGTGGCAATGCTAGCAAAACGAACTCGGATACCTTGGCATGTGAATCGCTACAAACGACAAGGACTGGAGCAACGTTAAGTTCGAATATGGATAACAATCAAATAATGCTCCCCTTATTATATATAAACTTTGGCAAAAAAAATTCAGTGGGAAAAAAACCTATCGACAAGAAATAAAACATCGATGACCAACCCCTCTAAGCATCGGAAAAACAGTTTGAGTGGCAGCCACAATGACAGACTCACAACCAACTACGGATCCGCGACAATTTTTTAAGTTCGTCGGAGATCAAAACATTTAACCTCTAACTCTCGGAACTTCAAACCACAACACTTTCCTCAGTGTCGGCGATATAAAAGTATAATAACGACTTCACTCTTTTTAAAAAGGTATCAGGACCCGTATTTCTAATTTATCGGCGAGAGGAAAGACTATCCTTTGGAACACTCATCAATTTCCTTCTGAAACAATAAAAGGTCATCGAAAAATCAAAATGTTAAGGTCTAAAAATAAATCAAAAGACTCCATAGCTTGCTTGGCATCGGCGAGGGAAACAACTATCTTTTGGAACATTCATCATCTTCCTTCCGAAACGTCGGCAGCGTAGAGGACTAGTACTCCGATTCAAAGTCATAGACTATCCCGATAGCGATAAAACAAACAAAGTCACCGGTAGTCAAAATGAAAGCTCGAAAATCAAACAAAAAGAAGACAAAAGCATTTGCAGTATCGGTGAGGAAGACGACAGTACTTCCAATAGACTAGATCATCCAACTTCCGCAACGGTGGAAAGACGGTTGACTATGATTTCGATAAAATGATTAAGTTTTGAGCAAAGAAAATGAACTTCTAGGGCAGATTTAGGGAAACCGATCAATTCTAGGCCAGATCTGAGAGAATTAAATTAAAAAGAGGGCCCTAAAATTTAAAAATTTTGGGAAAAAGTTGCAACTACAACATGTTCGTTCCTAACAAAATAAAAAATATTATATGTTGCCCATAAACTATATTAAATATTAATAATAATAATATTATGTTTCCACCTTAAATAAAAATATGTTTCTTTTAGTTAGTTTGAATCAAATCAATGGCTATATATAGGACACACCAAAGCTAACAGTAGTGGTTTTTACCTCTAAAGATTTTATCTCTCTAGGCACTTGATAGAGATTAGGATTTGGATCTATGCTAGTAATAAATGTATAGTTGAGGGTTGAGATTCTTTTCATGGTTGTCCTATATTGTTATTCTTAAATATATCTTGATTAATATTTAAATAAGCTTAAAAAAAAATTCATATTAATTATTATTATTATTATTAATAAATAGCTTTGGTTTTATGTTTATATTAATTAGTTTAATATTTATGATATACAATAAGATTTGGTATGAATAATGGATAAAGAATACACTAATATTATTGTATAATATAAAATTATATATTTGAGCCTTTGTTTAACAATTAGCCATATCCACAAAACTAAATGGTTGGTTGAGTCTATCAGAGTTCAAGTCTTTTTATATTATTTTTTTATTAAATAGTATTTTTTTTATATTTATATTGATTAATTTAGTATTTATGTTATACTATAAATAGATAACTATAACAATATGCTAATTAGTTTAATATTTAACTTCTGTTTAACAGTCAACTATTCCATAAAAATAAATGTATGGTTGCAACTATTAACTTAGAAATACAAGTCTTATAGGAGAAACTATTAACTTCACAATAGGTTACAAATTGAAACTACAAGTCTTATAGAAGCAAAGAGGTTGGAGAAATTAATTAAGAATAAAGAAAGGCTAATAAGGGTTAAGTTTAACTCTACCGAACAAAAATACAACATGCTCAGTCAGACATCAAGTTTAAAAGGATTGGGGATATTTATAAATGAGGACCTCATTCCAGAGGATCAGTCCAAATTAAGAAAGGAGGTTCAAAAGGTAAAAGAAGCTAGGAAGGAGGGAAAATGAGCATTAATTAGAAACAAGAAAGTTGTTATTAGAGATAGAAACCAAAAGGATAGTAATAAATAGAAATTTGACACACTACGGATCTTCTCCTAAAAATGCCAAGGAATTCCATGGAGAAAAGGCCCTAAGTTAAGTTGGATCCCGAGCGAAATTGATATTATATTATTGGTTGAAACTTGGGAACACAAGGAGTCCAAGGTCCCTGATATAGATAAATATGTCCTATGGTAAATATGGAATAAATGTTTGTGTTGTAGAGGCATTGGGGGTATAGCCTATTACATTAAGAAGAACATATCCCCACATGTTAGGCTTTATAAGAAATACCCTTACAACCAATTTATTTGGATAGAGATCACAGACATTAAGGATGAGCACAAGAACAAGATTTTAAAGTAAACCAAGTATTATCCTTTTTAAGATCTGATAAATCAAAGTTGGTCTTAATAAACGTTAATCATCATCATCATCATTGGTCTAAAGATACCACGGCTTGGTTAAACCATTGGGGCATTAATGAAAACGAAATTTTGCAAAACATTGATAATGTAAAAAATATTATTACTTCTAAGTTTAAAGAGAAATTTTGGTGTGAGGAAAATTTAGCGGTTAAGAGAAAATTAAGATACTATAAGGAGGTCATTAATCCTAACTTGGAAGATCAGAAGTATCTCTCAGTAGTAACTAGCTCACAGAAGAAAATTAATATAGCCAAGTTTAGAACAAGTTCTCATCAACTCCATAGTGAAACGGGGCGTTGTTCTATTCCTAAAAATCCATGGGCGGAAAGGGTTTGCCATATGTGTGACTTTATGAGTGTTGAGGATAAAAATCACTTTCTCTTAGAGTGCCTTGCTTACACCCACATTAGATCTGAGCTTCATAGAATTTTTTACAATGCAAACCTTTATAACCTCCTAACTTGTCAAACCTATAGTGAGCTTGGAAAGCTTCTTGGCAATCGTTTTGAGCACAGGAACAATATTTTAAAGTAAACCAAGTATTATCCTTCTTAATATCCGATAAATCAAAGTTGGTCTCAGTGAATGTTAATCATTGTCATCATCGTCATCATATTTAAATAACAATTATCATTTTTTAAAACTAATTAATAAAACAATTTAAAAACAAATTAAAATTAATTTTTTAAAAGATATTTTTTATATGGATTGGATGAGAGGAGTGGACTCTACCAACCAAAAAAAACCTTAATCATGAACCCAGCTTCCATAAGACATTCTAGAATTTTGAAGGAATATGTTTTTTTCCCAAACTCCGAGGAAGATCAACGTTCCACCAACAATTATGGAAAGGCCTCAACATTGACCATTTTGACACAAATGTAGTAAGGGTTCTATGAGAATAAATATGGCCGCTCCCCCACCAAATGGCATCTAAATATCAACATAGGAGAAATGATTATTTCCAAAAACAACTTTATCTTATAAAGGATGCAATTCATTATCAAGGCCCACAATGTCTGATAATATCATGGGTGGGTTAAAGCATGTAAATTTTTCATTTGAAGATAATAAATCTTAGGGACGATATTCAAATAGTCCATTTGAGATCAGTGAGGCCAACTCAATGTGACAATGTAAATTGACATTTTGTATAGATAGATAAATAGCTTTCACATGGTTGTTAATAGTTAGTGAGGACAACTCAATGTTACAATGTACATTGACCATTTGTATAGATAGATAAATAGCTTTTTGCATGGTTGTTAGTAAATAGGTGACATTGTAGGATATTTGAACATATTAGTTTTAAAGACATCATTGGAAAGGATTACTCTCATAAGAAATGATAAACGAAATTGTGTCTTAATTGTAGATAAGAAGTCCATAAAGTTTGTTTTCCTAATGACAATTAGGTTATAAGGTGTTTATGAATTTATATAATGCAATTTTTCCAAAAGAGGAGGGCGAAAAGGTGTGAGTAAACCTCAATCTTTTTCTAAATATTAGATTGAGGGTTTGGAACTCTTTTTTAAGCTTAGATTGAGGGTTTGATTTATTTTGAAAAATATTGTAATTGTATGTTTAAAAAAATCTTTAATGGAGGGTTTAAAAGTTTATTTAACCTTCACATCCAAGAATAAGCTCATTCCTTTCTTAAACTATAGAAGTCCTCAAGCCATCGAAATATTCCATGGATAAAAACATTTATAAATATGTGGATCAACCATCACCTATCATATTGTAATTGATAAACTAAATCATCACTACCATATCTATATAGAGAGGTAGGTATTGTAATGTCAATTTCTGGAATTTTTATTAAATGACCAAATTTTTTCACTTTTTCCCCAATTTTGACCTTAACTAGTTTTGATGTCTAGACCTCCAAATTGGACCAAATGCTCCCAAATTTTCTATGAAGGTAAATGAATGATATTAGAAATTAAATATGATGTTTATATATGTTTAATTACCCTAAAATTACTTCTGAAAACTTGTTTAATTTTCTGTTCAAAGTAGGATTCTTTACTAGCAAATTGGGCTCCAATTCCCCTTGGGTGATTGCCGAAAATGGCTTCTCAAATGATCCCAAAGTCACTCAAATTTATGAAAAGAGGCAGGGGATGATTGGGGGAAATTTTTAATATCTCATATGCATCATGGTTCATTTTATACATGCTGTTATGACTCTTTCCCAAACAGCTCCCAAATCACAATTTCGACCCTTGGGGAAAAGGCACCAAATCTTCTCCCAATGAAATTAAAATGAGTAAAATGGATTATGATTCTTAAGTACTGAACATGAAACTTGTAATGAACATTAATGACATTAAATTAATCATAAATTTATCAGATATAAATTCTCCCATTTGAAACAATCAGCATTATCATAGCATACATCAATGTAGTGGGGAAATGGTCATTGTTTGGTCATTGATAATCACTTTTCCATACAACCATTTGATATTTCTACCTGGGAATTTCTGAGAATTAATAAAATATCATATTTAAATTATTTCAATCAGTAATTTACAATGAAAATATTCTCCCAATTCGAAATCATTAGCATTACAATGGTGCACAACAAGATAGTGGGGAAATGGCATTGTTTCTTCATTGATTAACATTTTTACATGAAATATTTTGGAATTTAGACCTGAAATTATTATGAAATTGAAATATAGATAATTTAAATAATAACATAAAATAATGGAGCATCAGAAGCTTCCCCAAAGATATCAATAGCTCACCCAAAGCACAATCCCTCAATGAGCAAAAATATGCCATAAAAACTGGAAATGGTTGAGAGAAAGTGTTGAAATAGAAGAATCCACAAGCTTCCATATATATTAAACCTGCAAATAATAATCCATTAAATACCTAAGTGTCCTTTCCAAAAACCAACTTGGATGGGAATCTTTCACCCTCGAAATTGGCTAAGGCAAGAAAACTAGTCATCCACTAGCTCTCACAATTCACAAATGATCAAAATTCATTCTCTTGATTTCTTCCTATATTGTATAAAAAACCTTAACCTTATAAGGGTCTCAATCCATCCACAAAATCAAGCCAATTCGAATTTGGGTGTGGGCTCAAGATTTTCCATGTGTCCTCCCCTTCCTAGCCTTCCATCTTTCGCCAATTTGAGTAGGAACCCATTGGGATTCTACAACTCACATGAGAGATATATTGGATTATCTATTTAGACATGACATGCTATATTTGTAATTTTTCATCCTTCAGATCTTATTTTTTTCATAGGTGTCATAGCATCTTCATCATTGTTGTCATAGAGCTAGGGAATCTAGTCCAAGTGTCTCACTAGCTCCAAAATGACTCTTCATTTCCCATGTAAGTTACATGTATTTCAAAATTATACCTATGATGCACATTTCCAAACGTATTAACCTTATAACTCATCCAAGAACCTTTAGGCTTCCCCTGGATTCAAAATTGTTTCAAGTTTGGTACCAAATTTCTAGCTTGTGTGGGTCCCACATTCTCCATGTATCTTCATGATCAATTGCCACTTTGATTTTCCATTTTTTTTATTTATATCCTTTATTAAATATTTATACCATTCTAATTTTCAAACATCATTTATTTTCCCCCTTATTCCATATCCCAAAGCTTCCACCCCCAACCTAGGAAACTAGTAAGTTTCCTCCTTGGCAATTATTTGACCCTTAGCATCAATTTGAAAAACTCTCATGAATATGGAAAATGTAATTATGCCATTGTGACCCAATGCAAAATTTGGGACATGAAAAATCCTCCCTTCTCAATATTTCTTGTCCTCAAGCAATTTCAAACATGGGTGTTGAAGAACCTACTTTTTGTATGATTCTTTGAAGTTGCCACTAAGTTTCCCAACTTTGAGTCTTTGAGATTCCATGAATATTTTAGAGAGGAACCACCATGATTGATGTTGCACTACTATGATTAAAATCACTTTATTTAGTGGGGAATCCATCCACCATACTTCTTGTTTCCCAAAAAAAATGAAATCAATGGGACTAAAAACTATCCCAGGGTCCCATTGCTTGTATTTCACTCCAAAAATTAAGAGTGCTCTCCAACCCATACCATTAGGAAAGAGAATTCCAAGATCCCATTTTCTTGTATGCATTCTTCCAAACATCATGCGTACATAATATATATCATCAAAGTACATAACAACATAATAAAAATGTACATCAAGGAGGTGCCTCATCAAAAAATCATGAAATTTCTTATACCTCCAAGTAAGTATACCACCATTTTCCAAGTGCATACAAGCTTCAAGTGACCAATCAAATATGATCCTATGACATAGGTGAGGATCCCATGTCCTATAATTCTACTCCCAAATAATGTCATATGCATCAAAATAATAATCAGCCATGTGTTCTTTCATCCAAGAAGTGAATGAACAAACTCCACCAAAATCTGAACCAAATAAGGAGAAAATAAAACATGAAGACTTCAAGTGGCTCAAAGAAGTCTCATCAATACATCCATAAATGAGAGAATCATAAATATATAACAAAGTGTGTGGCTGGAAACAAAAATTTTCTCCAATCATAAATCTATTCACTCCAGTGTCAGATGAATTTCCTCCAACATCAAATGAACCAAGTGTTGAGTAAGAAAAACCATGAGTCTTCAAGTGACTCAAATGCATATCATAGGTGCATCCATGTAGATGTGCATCATCATAAAGTAATAAAGGATGCTGCTGAAAATGTGAATAGTAATGTGCTCCAACCATGTCATCATAAAAAGTAAATCTAGGTTTCATACTCCTCATGTGGCACCATAAAAAAGAAACCTTTCACCCATACTTCATTGAGACTAATTTTGCAAAACATGGAATTGAAAGATGTAGGAGAATGAACTAAGCCACCTAAATTATAAAAAAGTGCAAAAGTGTCATCATGGGAAGGATCCATATGGGTAGTATCATGCAGCTCCTTCAAAAGTGTGAAACCTTTGTTATAGATTGGTTCCAATGTAGAGGAATCATGCTCTTCTTTAAAAATTGCATAACCTTCATCAAGAGACAATTAAAGTTCCTCTTCTACCACATCAAGTGTTTGGATCTCTTCAATTTCATATTAAAACACATCAAGTGAATTAAATTTCCACATTTCTCATGATCCACCATGTCATGAGAATCCTCCAAACAATCTACCATTTGACAATCTAAAACACGGGAGGAAAAAAAAGTGCCTTGCAAATTTTCAAGAAGTTGCTCATTTTGAATTGTGAGCTTATGAATAACTTCATTATTATTCAAGTAGGATTCATGTAACCATTCACTAAGCTCAATTAATTTTTTATATAAAAAATCAGAGACATGAAATCACCTTTGATGTTGCACATTCCTCTTTGAATCTTCTCCATGTCTTCAAGGAAGGGCGGCTCCTCCAAGGAAGTAGCTCTCCAACAATAATTTGATACCAATGCTTGAGTGTCATGGAGTATGATAAGGGCCTCTTGGATATTATTTTCTTTTTTCTTTAAGGACCCTTAAATAAAATTAGGATATTTCAAATGAACCTCCTCATCTTCTTCCTTCTTTCTTGGACCAACTTCATGAAGCTCAAGTGGTGATGGGGAAGTTGATCTTGTTTCTTCTTCAAATGCTACAAGGTCTTCATTTTCATGTTTAATGGAATTTTGGCTTGTAGAATCTCTTTAAAAATTGATATCTATGTCACAAACATAGAATTTTGAGAACCCATTAGTAGGCACCCCTTCATAGTTCAAGCATCCCTCAGTAGATTCTCTTTGTTTCATATCCAAGGTATAATGTGTCTCAAAATGATCTTCAGTATTTTCAATAGAAACTTCTTCATACTTATGTGATGTCTCTTCAAAATTTTCAGATTCACTTGGGAGTTAATTTCAATCCTCTTCATGTACTACTTCTTCTACTTCACCTATTTCAGAACTAGGTTGTTCATGGGTCTTCTCCTTTTGCTCCTTCAAGCAATCTGATGCATTTTTCCCCTTGGTTTTCTTAAAATCAATATATTTTTTCCAACTTTGGATAGCAAAAAATTTGAATCCTTTAATAAAATTCTTGGTCATGTATTCAAGGATATTTTCCATGATTTTTATTATCTCTTCACCATCATATGAGGTTCCCTTTCCATCCCTAGTCATAGTTTCCCCAAAAATTGCTTTCTTCTCCTCCTTTTTTTCCCTCTTCAACAAAAGCACTTTTGGGTTTCAATATATAATGGTGGTCCCTGAATTATTGTACTCATAAAAATAATACCACATCAGGTTCCAATATCATGCTCTAATTCCACTGTAATGTCCCTTTCTAGAATTTTTATTAAATGACCAATTTTTTCACTTTTTCCCCAATTTTGACCTTAACTAGTTTTGATGTCTAGACCTCCAAATTGGCCGAAATGCTCCCAAATTTTCTCTGAAGGTACATGAATGATATTATAAATTAAATATTATTTTCATATATGTTTAATTACCCACCAATTACTTCTGAAAACTTGTTTAATGTTATGTTCAAAGTAGAATTCTTTACTAGCAAATTGGGCTCCAATTCCCCTTGGGTAATTGTCGGAAATGGCTTCTCAAATGTTCCAAAAGTCACTCAAATTTATCAAAAAAGGTATGGGATGAGTGGGGGGGATTTTTAATATCTCATATTCATCATGTTTCAGTTTATACAATATTTTATGACTCTTTCCCAAACAACTCCCAAATCACAATTTCGACCTTTGGGGAAAAGGCACCAAATCTTCTCCCAATGAAATTAAAATGAGTAAAATGGATTCCGATGCTTAATTACTGAAAATGAAAATTGTAATTAACATTAATGACATTAATTTAATCATACATTTATCATATATACATTCTCCCATTTGAAATAATCATCATTATCATAGCATACATCAATGTAGTGGGGAAATGGTCATTGTTTGCTCATTAGTAATCACTTTCCATACAAACATGGGATATTTAGACCTGGGAATTTATGATAATTAATAAAATATAATATTTATATTATTAAAAAAATTAATGGACAATTAAAATATTCTCCCAATTCAAAATCATTAGCATTACAATGGTGCACAACGAGATAGTGGGGAAATGGCATTGTTTCTTCATTGTTTAACATTTTTACATGAAATATTTTGGAATTTAAACTTGAGAGTATTATGAAATTGAAATATATATAATTTAAATCATAACATAAAATAATGGAGAATTATAATCTTCCCCAAAGAGATCAATAGCTCACCCAAAGCGCAATCCCTCCATGAGCAAGAATATGCCATAAAAACTGGAAATGGTTGAGAGAAAGTGATGCAATAGAAGGATCGACAAGATTACATATATATTAAACATGAAAATAAGACTCCATTTAAGCTCCATTAAATATCTTAATGGCCCTTCCAAACACCAAATTGGATGGAAATCTTTCACCCTCGAAATTGGCCAAGGAAAGAAAACTAGTCATCCACTGCTCTCACAATTCACAAATGACAATTTATCAAATGATAAAAATACATTATATTGGTTTATTATTATATTTTATAAACATATTTAGACTTCTAATTATCCCAATCCATCCAAAAACTCAATCCAATTCGAATTTTGGTGTGGGATCAAGATTTTCCATGTGTCCTCCCTTTCCTAGCCTTCCATCTTCCCCCAATTTGAGTGGGAACCCATTGGGATTTTCCAAATCACATGAGAGATATATTGGATGCTCTATTTCAAATTCACATGTCATATACGTCAGATATCAACCTTCATATCTAATTTGATTCATAGTTGTCATAGCATCTTCATCATTGTTGTCGTGGAGCTAGGGAATCTAGTCCAAGTGTCTCACTAGCTCCAAAATGACTCTTCATTTCCCATGTAAGTTACATTTATTTCCAAATTAGACCTATGATGCATATTTCCAAATGTATTAACCTTATAACTCATCCAAGAACCTTTAGGCTTCCCATGGATTCAAAATTTCAAGAGGAGGTTTCCATTTGGTACCAAATTTCTAGCTTGTGTGGGTCCCACATTCTCCATGTGTCTTCATGATCAATTGCCACTTTGATTTTCCCTTTTATTTATTTATTTACTTCCTTTATTAAATATTTATTCCATTCTAATTTTCAAACATCATTTATTTTCCTCCTTATTCCATATCCCAAAGCTTCCACCCCCAACATAGAAAACTAGTAATTTTCCTCCTTGGCAATTATTTGACCCTTAGCATCAATTTCACAAAATCTCATGAATATGGAAAATGTGATTAGGAAATTGTGACCCAATGCAAAATTTTGGACATGACAGGTCTTTTTCAAATCAACGAAATATTCCAGCTAGAAAAACCTTAACCTAAAACTTATAAACATGTGGATCGAGCATCACCCACCAATTCGTAACCAAACAACCACATCATCACTACCGTGTCAATAGAGGGAGGTAGATATTTTTTTAATTTTCTAAAATGCATGGAGGGAGATAGGTATTTTATTTATTTAATTGTGTAGGGTTACATTTTTATAATAACAATACCATTATTATTATTATTATTATTATTATTTTAAGGTCACGACAAAGTCAAACACTAAATTGGTGTATGAAACCCCTTTTGGTGCAAGATCTTAAAGATCGGGATTTTGTGCAACGTCCAACAAAATATAGTTGTATTTTAGGCATGCTATCATTTTCATTCTTCTACATAGAGAAGAAAGTCTCACCTGAAGTGCAATCGAGACACGTGTAAGGTGAGGGAATTACTAGTATATAGATAAGTAAGCGGTCACAAAACTCGTGTCAACCTTCTATTATGTTGCACAATAGAAAGGAAACCCCACATAATATTGTATACCAAACATGCATAAGTAGATGCAAACCAAATATAAGAGACATTTAACAGACATCAATACAGAAATTTTAAGGGGGCACCAACAATCATAAATTTCTCATTATTCATTCTTTAGAAACAAAGTACTCATCAAACATTACAATCTTCAAGGATTGATATGCCCCATAACATGAATTCCTACTCCTATATTACATCTAGTACATTAGCTCTCTCTATTCCACTTTTTCTTTTCCTCTTTATCTCCCTCTCTTTTTAACCCCATTCCCTAGCTCTTTATGGCCTTTTATACATGGAATTAGTCAAATTTTCTACGTTTTGGACTTCTTTGGTCATTTTTGTCAAAATTCAGCAAATAAATATTTGCTGAATTCACAAATTTTCATTGTTCAAATTACATTTTTTTTATTGTATAAATGGATTCAACACCCTCAAAAACCTAATTATGCAATTCCAACAATGTATATCTATAATTTCAATAATTTCAGTTGGATTTTGGCTAGAAAAATATTCGAAAATATGGTCCAAAATTGAGAATGTTTAGCCTACTTTTTTATACACTTGTGGTGGCCAGTTCCACATCAATAAAAATACAGCTCATGTTCTTTCCTTGGGTTCATTTAATGTCCATATTATCTTTCACTATGTCCCTTTGCGCAATTCCTTCTGTGTTGATTATTTATACATATTCCATTACTAGATCTTCAAAAATGAAGGGGCCAATAAGCCCTAACCACCATAATCATTGACCCACCCTCAAGTCAACCCTTCTGTTATGCTTTCCCTTCAAACAAAAGGGACAATTATAGGATCACTAAGAGGGATTTTCTTTGAAACTCTACAAAATTGTCCACATGTGCCTTCTGTTTATGAAAAAAAATATTTATGCTAGCTATGAATGCTTAGGATTACTCATTATATAGTACTGAAGGATATTGTTTCTTAGAGGCTTATCACTCATAGTCAACAAATGACTCCAACTATTGTAGCTTAAAGTCATGAATGGTTTGCTTAGAAGCAACAATGTCTTCATAAAGCACATCTAATTGATCTTTTGTAGCTCGATTTTTCTCATACTTTCATTGTTACTCCAAGGGGTTGGTCTTGGATTGAGCCTCATTAATCATCTATTTAATGTTCTCCTGCAACTTGTCCACAGGCCTCTTTCGTTGGTCTAGTAGACCCATACAATATTGTAGTGTTGAAAAGATGGTCTTAGTAACCTCATGAAGGAGAGAATGAGTGGTGTTGGTTTCAATCACTAAAGGATGGAGTTGAGCAATGAGATCCTATTGTTGTTGTATTCCTTGACCTTGGACATTAGCTAGCTCCTATTGTTGAGTGTTGACTTGAGCCTATAGGTTCTTTCATGATGAGTAGATTATCCCAACACCATCATGTGGATTGTCTTAGGATCCTTCTTTAGGGATATCAATATCTTGATGTCAAAAATTAGGGTATATATTGACATCAAGCTTCTAAGAGATAGAACCCATCTCTTGCTCTACCTCCGCAATGGTAGTTACAAGTTGGACCTACATCTATTGATATACCATTTGTGCAACTTCTCGGTCTTGCTCCACCTTAGTCATTATTTTCTCCACTTCCACAATAAAGGATGAAATAATTTAAAGTGGTTGGAGAGTGGAACACACTTGTATATTTTTGGATGATAAAGCATCATTAGTCAGAGGCATCCAATTTAATGAATACCCACTAACGATAGACGAATCAAATTTGTATAATATTTGTACCTCTGCCTCATTTTTTGGTCTAGCTACATTATGGTGCTATAGAACTCGATGTTGGGTGGTGTTTATAAAAAATGGGATGATGTTTGTTTATTCTTGGAATATCAGCAACAGTGCATGGAAATTCTATGGATCCTACATAAGTTGTTTTAATTGTCCCATGATGGACAGACTATCCAATGAGGAGGAAGAGGGAGGGGGAGTGATAGGAATGAGTTTTGGAACCTTGTCTCTACTCCCTTCCTCCATGATGACCTCAAGAGAGGTGTTTGCTTCTTCTGTCTCACGTGTTGATAGAACATGGGAGACTATGGTGTGTCTCGACCACCACTACCAAAATTCATATATTGTCTATTCAGTAGGTTATCCTCCTAAAGTGGCAATATCAACATCACCCCCTACATCTAGAGATTAGCATGGTGGCATTTATTGTTCCTTTTTTCCCTATGGAGTATCCTTGACCTCATGAATCACTGTAGTCCTTAGCACATACAACAGGGTCTCGGGGCTTTTCATCTTCAATGTTTATGACTAGGGGATTGTTATGTACTCAGTGACCTCGTGATGCCTCTGGGGCCACATGATACTTCATAACTTGCCAAAAAAACACTATGGTACTCAAATTAGTTTTCCATAGATTATCTATTAATTTTAAACTGAAATTAAATACAAGAAAAAAATTAAGAACTCCCCCTAAATTTATATGTATAATAAATGGGTGAATCCATGTGATACACAGGAAAATGTGAAGGCTATTTTATCAATAATATAATATGTATATATAAATTTTTGGTCAATATTTCTTGGAATTATAACACCTAATAAAAATTCTGGCGAATCTTTTACGGAATTAGAAAATCTTGTAAAATCTTGGCTAAACTGTCATTGAACTATAAAAACATATAAATTCTTAACAAATTAGTTAAAATTTGAATTAATAAAATTACCTAGATGATTTTGTATTCACTTTAGATTTTTCATGTACCCCTGCACTTGAACACCTTGTAAATAAAAACTAACTTCCAAGTTAATTTTGTCTTTACTCGTCACAATTTCCTGTATGCTACTAAGTTCAAACATCCTTAGATATTATTTGTAGAGATGATTTAATCATGTTCGCAATTTACAATTAAGCATTTTATCAAAGTGTGAAACTCATTAATACTACTACACATAGTGTATAGTAAAATTGCACAAATTATGTTGGACCTAATCATCCCCCTCAATCTAAAAATACAGCTACAAAAAAAGTAATTGTTTGAATCACTACTTGAAATAAAAGGCTTGACAATATCTATCTCAATTCTCTAAAAGAATTCAATGTATGGTTGCATTAAATCAACATTGACATTAGTATCTTCTTAGCATGGATGTCCCCATTCTCTAGCACGAAATGCAATCAAAGTGAATAAGTTGTGTAAGAGAAACATAATAAGCTACCTCTCACAAAACACTAAAATGAAATATAACACCATTTTCGATTTTACAAACTTCCCATATAATATCAATGCTCCTCTTTATGTATGATTTACAATAGAGAAAATTTTAGAAACACACACTTCAACATATTATTTCAAGTTTTGCTTCACATGCCTCACAATCAAGGGTGTGTTAGAAACCAATACCACTCGAGGTTTAACATTATTATGTGATTAAAGACTAAAGTTTATCACGGAATTTATGAATTTAGCTAGAATCCTAGAAGCTACATGGAACGATATTTTAGTCATGAAATCAAAATTATAATTTCATTGGAGGAATGTCAATCTCATTGGAAATAGGTCTCGTATGATGAATGCGTAGGAACATAGTAAGTCAATGCATAGACCATTTTTCTCCTTGCTTAGCAATGCATATCTCATTTCCCTTTTTGAATACCAATGCATCTTTTCAAATAAAATAAAAAATAAACATGGTAGATTCTAAATGGTGAAGATGATTATGCCATGCTACAAATTGAAAGGAAATACAAACATATTTCCTCTAACCATGAAATATTTAAAGAGAACAATAATAACTATTAAAAGTACATTGAATACCTAGATCATAACCAAATCCACATATTAATCCTAATACCTCAGGTTTTTCAAATAAGCAATAAATATGATCAAATATGAACACACGTTTTTTTACTCAACAAAGGTCTTTAACTTAACCCAAACCCTATGGATCGATGAAAGTCAAATCAAACCAACCATACTACTACAAAGGGCTCAAACCACAATCAAGTATCAAAGAAATAAAAAAATATTTAACCAAAATAAACACAAGCTTCCAAACTTGAAAAAATGCTCCAAATGGAAGAAACAAACAAACCATTTAAATTTTCCAAGACATCAAAGCTAGAAATCCAAGCAGTTTCATGTACTTGAGTTTTAAATTTTGAATGAGTTCATTATTGCGAACCGCAAGTCTTGTTAAATTAGTATTTAACCTTTAATGCTAGGACACTATCTATGAATCGATAGGTCTCAACTTCATTTCTTTCCATCTATAATAAAAAAAAGTGTGGCAGTTAACTATCTCTTTACTTATTGGACCAGGACCTTAACCATCCTAGACAATTTTTAAAACAGTAGTATTGCTTATTGTTTCTTACATTCTTATTGGTCGATTTCCTTGTAGTGGTGTGTGTTTAGATTACCTCATATTTTTTTCTTCCTTTTTTCAATGATTATGCCTAATGCTCTCGAGGATACCAACGAAGGGACCCTTGTGCAAGTGGATCCTTGTGATTTTTCTTTCTTTGGAAACGTTGGTGCTCCCTTGATGGCCATCCTGAATATTCTTGGAATCGATTCATTGTGGGATTTCTGATTTGGTTGTTTTCCACTCAAAATGTCCCTAATGATTTTGTTGCTTCTAAGTAGAAACTGTATATCAAGGGAATGAAAACCCTTTGCCTTCTTCACCAGTACTGAACCCAATTCCTCCTACATTTACCTCATTTGGTGAAGTTCTATCTCATACTAACTATAAATCTAAAAAGAATAGAAAGAGGAAGAATAAGTAGAAGATGCAAAGACAAAGGGGCATGCCTCCAACCACTACAATTCATGACAGGGAAAGATCCCCGACCACTACAAATTATGAGATGGGAAAGTCACCATGCACTACTAGTCATACTAGAGACTAGTCACCAGTCACTACAAGTCATTATTGGATACAAGCAATAAGCCACTAAAATTCATGCTATATGTTGTAACTCAAAATGACCCCGCCATTGTTTTACATTTTTTGCAAAGTTGACTTATCCTTTGTTTCCTTCAGTTATCTTTTGTCCAGTAAATACTCATATCCATGTACACAAGTTTTACAAGTCTTCTTGTCTTATATGTTAAAACAAATTCTCTATAGATATCTAAAGCCAAACCACTCAAGGATGTTTTATGGTTTTGGAGGCTAGGTCATTATTTTTTAATAAAATTCAATACGTCCCAAACCCATAAATTTCTCGTCGTATGTCAAATTTGGTTAAAATATTGAATTTTGGTCAAAGTTTACTATTCTTTTATATTGCAATTCAACCAAGTTTTTTGATCCACCAAGTCAAAACCAATTGTGTATGTGAAAAATACACCAAAAGTTAAGCTATCTATTGAGAATAAAAAGCACAAAATAAAAAAGAACCTTCATCACTATTTTTATTTTTGTATTATCATAAGTTTTTTCTTCAAAGGTTTAATACCATGAAAATCACAAGTTTCAAAATTTCTAGGATGACCACATAAATTAAAGGTGGCACATAAAGTGTAGAAAACACCAAATAATAAAGAACCTTTGCTATTACTTTTATTTCTATAATATATCATAAGTTTTTCCTCGAAATTTTTTACCAATCCAAAGTCACAAATCGCAAAATTTCAAGAATGCCCACATAAGATCAACGTGAGAACTTTGAAAGAGAATTTGTACTAAGAGAGAGAGCATCGACATGGGGCTGAAACCCTAGCCGCTGCTATGGCGTTTCCACGGCACCTCCTGTTATCATCCATGGCATGGTCCTTATCCATTGTATTTCTCTAGGGTTTCTTTGTTGGTGGAATCTTTGGGGTTCGCGGTTTACTGCATCGATGGTGGGTTTTGGTTACCACCTTTTGCGACTCCAGCCCATGCACATATTGGCACTAGTTTTTAACCCCTGAGATTATTTTAGGTTTTTGTATCATTTGGCGGTACTGGTCAGCCACCTTTTGGTACTCATCATTCTCGCTCATGACTGTTCTAGCTACTCTATTGATCCTGACCGCGCGAATGCTCCTAACGCTCATGGGTTATCTTGGGTCAACTTGGATGGAACTTGGGGATTCATCATTTTTTGGCGTTGAATCTGGATTTGATGGGTGGGGTATTTCTTGGTTGACCTGGGGTTTTGGATGTTTTTGACATTATCTGCTCTGTCAGCTGCACTTGTTGTTCCTCGGGTTTATTGGTATGACCTTGGGGTTTCTTTACTACTCACGGTTCCCGAATTTGTTGGGCGGTGTCGCCTTTGGTTAACCTGTTCGATCTAGGAGCTCCGTCTCTCTTGTGCGCATGCTGCTCATGCAACGTCATGGGTGGTTTATTTCTTGGTTGACCTAGGGTTTTGGAAGGTTCCGACATTATTCACCTTCTCGGCTACACATGTTGTTCCTGGGGTTTATCGATGCAACCTTGGGGCTTCTTTACTGCTCGCAGTTCCTAGCTTTGTTGGGCGGTGTCGCCTTTGGTTGACCTATTCGGTCTACGAACTCCGTCACTCCTGTGCGCCTGCTGCTCATGTAGCATCCAGTTACTCTTAGTTATCTCCTCTACTTCTTTATTTTTCTATTACTGTAATCTATCTTGGGGTTTGGGTTTTTTTGTCCTTATAGCTCTAGGGTCTGCAGTTTGCTTCGGCACTTGGAGTTCACCCTCTTTCGATGAGGGTTAGTACCAACCATGCATAAAAAGTGGGAAATTCCTTAGCCCTTGTTCCTTTCTTCATTGCAGTGTTTATCCTGATCTTGTTGTGTCATTGGGCTCGTATTGTCATTGAACCCCTAGTTAAGGGTTTAACCCTAGTATTTTTTTCTACTGTTAGTCATTGCCTGTGACTTTGACCTTGGAATTGTGTTGTCTTCTTTTTTTTACTGTTTATTGTGGGGGTATTCACTGTCCCGAAACCCCTATGGCATCCATCCGTAACTCTGGTGCCCTCTCGGATTCTAATGGGGGTGGTAAGATGGGCCCTTCTCTTTTCCATAGTTGTGCCCACCGGAAGGATAAAGCACTGAAGATGGTGGATCTGAAGCGTCAGTTTGTTCTGGGTCATGATATTTATATGGATAAAGTTGATTCTCTATATCTTCGAGCTCTCATAGGCAAGCAGGAGTATTTCTCCCTTACCAAGGATGCCTAGGTTGATTGGGTGAACATTCACTAGAAGCCTATCATCCACTATGTTCCTACTATCAGTCTCCTTGCCAATGGCTGGCTGGTTTTTGTCTTTCTGGAAGATATTGATGCATCTAACATCTTATAGAAACTTTGGACCATACAGAAGGGTTCATTAGTTCTGAAGCATTGGTATTCTGGTTTTGATCCGCTCAAGCGGGTCACCCTCTGTGTCACCTGTGGGTACTCCTTCCTTCTTTTCCCTTCCATCTGTGGAATAAGGATATTCTCATTGGTATGGCTAATACTATTGGGAATTTCATCACTCTCGATAAGGATTTCCACTTTTATTTGATAAGAGAACTACGGAGGTTCTGGTTGAGGTTGTTATATCTAAGGGTTTACTTCCGGTGATTGAGATAGTGTGTGGGGACACTGTACTCTCCCAGAGGATTGACTACCTAAACATGCCCTTTCAATGTAACTTTTTCCACAATACTGGGCATCTGCATCTGCATAGGATACTGAAATATGTGCTAGCATTTCACGCTATGTATCCTCGGATCCGCTTTCGAAGCTTGCTACTTCTGTTTCCCTTCATCCGGGTGATTACTCTCTACCAGAACATCCCCCTCCCTAAAATCTTGAACACTATCCTACCTGTTACGAAGAGAAATTCCTATGGCTTGGGGTACCACAATAGACAGCTTAAATCTAGAAATCAATCCTTTCCTATATGCAAGAGAAACCAAATATCTAACACTAAAGGATCTCGATTAGTACCTTATTCCAGACGGTTGATGTAGAACCCCGTTGAGCTTTCCAACTACAGCTTGAATTGATAAATTGCTTCCTCAACATTCAATAAACAAGACAAGCATGCTATATATAATCTTGTTAGACCTACTCTATCATATATAATCAATAACATATAAGCATTTAAAAGCATCCATGGACTAAATACTCATTTAAACACATATTATTAGACAGGAAAAGATATTTCTATTAATATAAAACAGAGATTACAATAGTGACAACCTCTGTCGGCACGTCTGCGAATCAGAGAAACTGAGTCCCCCACTTGGGCCTCCACCACTTCAATCCTCCATATCTCGATAGCAAGCTCACAAGCCAATGGAAAGCTTGGGAAGAACACAAAAGTGCTCTAAGGGACAAAGGGATGCAGACTCAAGTATAAGTTATGGAAACAATGGACTAAATTTTTCTTGCTCTTCAATTCCTCATGCCTTCAATATATCCAAAGGGTTACTTATATATCTCTTCAATGGGGTAATGAAAGGTCAAATCTGATCGATCTCAAGGCATATGGAAGGCCAGGAGATAAGTGAGTTGGATCCACATCAAGGAAAACTCCAAAAGAATTTGGCCTTTTGCACACATCCTAATGTACATGGGTTTAAGGGTCAAATCTGCGTATATACGCGAGAAAGGGATTAAAAGTCGCGTATGGAAATTTTTGCATGTTTTTAGGGATGATCTTGGAAACATCAAAGGTACAAAAATGGTCCATGGGATCTAAGGAGTATGCAGAGGGATAGGGAAGGCCATAAAAGTGTGATTCACCATGTGTGGTAAAATCAGCTGTAACAGATTCCCCCTAATGTGTGAGGTCAGAGGGGTCATACGATGGCCGAAATACATTGTAATTCCATACCAGAAGTGGAGTGATGAAGAACCCAGTGGAAGAACCAGCCATCCAATCAGTACAATACAATGATAAAGCTTTGCATATAACTGCAAGTAGATACAGTAGTCCCGGATACATAAGAGTACAATGGCCTTGAATAGGCATGATACAATATGACATGTGTGGTCGTCGCCAGGTATAGTAGATCAGAATCTCCATGATGAATATATACAAAGGATCATGATCTCCCTAAATGCTGAAGATATATAATGGATCAAGATCTCCATAATGGCTAGAAATGTCTGACATATACTAGAATCAAGTCATGAGAGCTGAAATCTCATGAACACTGGCACGATCAAGGAGGTAGCATATAAGAGATGACACCAATTTGGAAGGTCTTCTACACAAACCGCTACGAGTACATGTCCTACTATGTGAATAGAGGTGTCCAGGTCGAACATAGTAGTCCATCATCTAATTACCAGTCATTAATGTATACCATTAACAAATGCGAGATCACCCACCGATAATGAAAATGGGAATCAAGGTACTAGAGTGCAAACTAACAAGTGTGAATAGATGTGTTGAGGTCAAACACTTGAGAGAATCCATTGATCAGGGGACATTGATGTATTCCCAAAAACTGTTGATGGCGAGAGAACCTGCCACTGATGACTGCAAGTCTCAAGGAACTCAAAAATGACTCTAGATTCCTATCCCAAAATAAATTATATGAAGTCGATGGGATGAAATCTGCTGGAAGGAAGGCATTAAGGCATCCCCCATCATCCAACACGAGGTACTCAGCAAAGTTGTAGAATGTGGAAGGACTCGATCATAAGGTGCATGAACCAGCAACTGTACCAGGAATGGCCGACATGCAAAGTCAATATAACTGAGGAATGGTCGTCTCATGTTTCAACTTCCTTTGAACAATAGAATAAAGGCGAATGGTTACTAAATGTAGGTAGCATAGACTCGATATACAAAGATGGGACATCTCTGCGACATAGGAGGCATTGACAAAGGCTCCATAGGGACTGGAAGCTTAACCAGTCAGTGGAAATAAACTCAGATAAACAAGTACAACTCCTAAATTCAAACTATTAACCCAACCAACGGATGTGATATATAGTGCTCTATTCGAAGGCGACACGACTCGACTGCTGCCAAAGATAACATCTTTTCTTATCCGTCTTTCTGGTTTTTTAATTTTTTTTTTACTTTTTCAAATATTTGAAAAGCTTGAAAAATAATAAAATTACTTTAAAGTTACAGACTAGGAGGAGACGAGTGTCAAATAGGAAAACAAACTAGTTGCAAGCAGCAGAACATACCTATGCTCAATGCAAGGACACATGTGTAGGATAGTGACACTCAGGGGAAAGTCCCCTCCCGGTAAAAATAGGGAATCAAGTTGCAAAGGATATATAAAATGGCTCTGCATGGCTAGACATGAGACAAGCTCAGGCTATATGGCTAATACTCAAAGTCAGGGAAGCCAGCATAAGGCTCCATGAGGCAGAAAAAGCTCATGATAATGCAATTACAAATTTGACATAAGGGAGTCCTGGGAAAACAAGCCAGCAAAAAGATCAAGAGGAGTATGAGGCTCTTGCGAAATGTCATGGTGATATTATACAACAGACTCCCACACCCTAAAGGAAAAATTGTTAGCATGGGCACCAAATGCAAATAAGGAACTAACTAGGGTACCCATGTACGGTCAAGCTCTACCATTCACATCATGTCACTTCTAAAACAGCAAGAAGGTTCCATGACATGATAGAATGGGTTTGTACCTAAATTTATAGTGAAATGGTCATAAGGTCATGCAAAATGCAAACGGAGGTGAAATCTAACCTATATGCTATTTTAAACATTATACCTGAAATCAGCACGAACTAGTCAAAACAATGGTCGAAACGGCACTCAAAATGGTCTCCTACATCATCATATTAGTCAAAAACGGTCCAAAAGGGTTAGAAACGGTCCAAAACTATAGAAAGGGTGTAAAATTTTTCAAAAATTTGAAAAATCTCTATAAATAGTAAAAAATTCAAAACATTATATAACATTTGAAATTTTTACCCAATTGAGCTCAGAACTTCAAACGCGAATTCCGGGAGTTCCAGCCAGCGGAATCCAACACCATTTTTTCCAAGTAACTTCCCATGCCCTGCTCTTTCATTTGCATGTAAATTTTTGAAATTTCCATGGTCCAAATCTATTTATAGGCCACTCTAAAATATGCACCTCGGTCCACATGGAAATCGAGGATTTTTCCGCATATAGGGCTGGCTATACGCGGAAAAATGCCTCAAAGTTGCGTACATATGCGGTTGTTTAACAAACAGTCGTGTATATGGCCGTGTTTAAGTTTTTCTATGACATTTAATGACCCAAACTTAAATTCAATGTGCAATATGGTTCTAGAATGGAGGGAACAAGAGCATGAGGATGTAGAAGAAGCAGTACGGGGAGATCTAATGGCACAACAAACTCTTCGTGCATGTGGGCTCTTCAAGTTTTGGTGTCTTGGCGGCTTAAGGGCCAAAGAAAGACTGCTGCAGATGCTAGTAGACTACTAGGATCCTGACTCAGAGTCTTTCCAGATCGATGGGATGTCCCTCACTATAGAGGTGGAGGACATATACTTCATTACAGGATTGTCTCAATGGGGGGAAGTGGTGAACCTATGGTCTCGCGGGCCCGGAGGTGGCCTCACCATAGATGAATATATCGCTGTATACCGTTATCTAGACACGGAGAAGGTCGGGAGTTAGATCCCAACTAACTCCATACAGGTGCTAGGCCTAAAGGCCATACTACTGACACTCGGCGAGATAACAAGGCTAGCCTCACTCCACCAAGCGTCGTGGCCCTTGATGTTCTATGCAATGGAGTTCATGAGACCCATAGTTTATGATTGGAGTACTGCACTGTTGAGCAACATGAAGCAACATCTCAATGACTGCAAGATGGGCAGGGTACGAAACTTTGGTTTTAGCAGTATACTGAGCATGTTCTTCTTTGAGCATCTTTCAGGACTGAGCCCTAGAGTTGACGTTCCTCTTCATGGGGTTTGAGATCTGGACCAACAACATTGGGTAGATGCAATGCACAGACTAGGTGGAGGTAGGGTGTCCAACCCCTATCCAGATGATTTCTTTCCATGGTGGTGGAGGCAGATAGTTGACATCGATGATTACCCCTATGCGGGGATAGATTTTTAGGGAGATCTTGACATGCCTCTACCACCAAGATCAGCATACGGTGACATTGGTAACGAATCCCAACCCTCTTTTTAAGTTGTGTGAATTATTTAATTTTTTTTTGTTTTTTGATATATATAGACTCAAAATACATGTTTTTTCATGACAACACATAGTGACATCCTGTCATATGTATGTAGATGTAGGACCATGGCGGCCTGACGGTTTCCCTCGTCATAGATGGAGGGGAAGAGGAGATGACATTATGGGTGTGGATGTAGAGCGGATGCTCCAAAGCATTCATACCAACTTCATGCAGCTGACACATAGGGTACCCATGGCGCAGGTCGAGAACCTGCCTGAGGCCATGCAGCGTCAGGTGGTGGGTGTACCACGAGCATGGGTGCGGTTGTTTTGATGAATAGCAAGAGCCGTGGTGACATTCCACGATCAGAACCCCCCTCCTCCTCCCCAAGCTTAGATACCTGGGAGTGATACATTTTGTACTACCGTGTATTTATATTTTGGTCGCTCGGAAGCCCCATTTTTGTATTATGACACTTATGTATTATCACATTTTGTATGTTTAAGGAAAAACTTTTATGATGATCGATTTATTTATTTACATATGTAAAAATGTATGTTTGTGATGATCTTATTGTCTATGAATCAAATGCCAATCTAACACACAGTTAGCATATGAGTCAACAACTTGATTATAAATTCTTGTAACATGTATGTATGTTATGTTGTCAAATTGTCGTTCTAACAATATTACATGTAAGAATCTTCGTAATAATGTTGGATCCCTAACATGATACAAGCCATTAAGATGTGACACTACTAACTGCGAATCAAGACGTGCCTCAAGAGAGAGAACACCATGTGAAATGGAATCCCACAGAAGCTCGATAACGGCACTATACTCAACAACATTGTTCGAAGAGGGTCGTAAACATATGCCTCCTAAAGACAATACCTGACTCATAAGAGTATAAATCACCCAAGTAGCAGAGGATGAGTGTTGAGTGTGGCGGATAGCACCATCCACGAATCCTATATAGATGGAATACTCCATTGACATATGCCATAAGAAACGAAAGCTAATCACAAACTCGATCACCATAAAAAATACCTAACTATGAAAAATATTGTACAATAATATACAATAGTCAGCCCTGGCTGAGAATCATGCATAGTACTTTTTAAGATAGAGCCCATTTCTAGGCTCCGCCAAGGCTGTCCCCGTGTAATCTACTAGCTCATATGTGCCCTTCTCTAACACACGTTTAACAACGTAAGGACCATGCCACATGGGGTTAAACTTTCCTGCCACCAAGGGTTCTTTAGCTTGATCCCACAAAAGGACCAAATATCCTTCACTAAACTTACTTGGACGAACAAATTTATCATACTGGACCTTAACACAATGCTTATTCACTTCTAGAGCCATCAAGGCATCTCGACGCTGCTCATCAAGCTGCTCTAAGTGGACCAAACATTCCTCCAATGGGGAAGTGTCTGGTAAGAGCTCTATGGCTAGCTTCAAAGAAGGGATTTCACACTCAACCGGCAATACAAACTCCACTCCATGTACAAGTTGATATGGAGAAAAATCGATGGCAATCTTAACGGCGGTCCTATAAGCCCACAAAGCAGGATATAACATGATATGCCAATTGATCTTGCTTTGTGTGATGGTTCATTGGAGAATGGACTTGAGTGATTTGTTCACTGCTTCAACCTGTCCATTCAATTTAGCATAATAAGAAGAGGAATGCTCCCACTTATACCCTGACTTCAAGGCCAATTCTTACATCATTCGATTTTGAAAGTGCCTACCATGGTCAGTGACAAGCTCCTTCGGAATACCAAACCGAGTAATGATCCGGTTGAATATGAAATGTGCGGTTGTCTCACCGTGGGCATAGCCTTAGCCCATTTCGTGAAATAGTCAATAGCCACTATAATATGATGATGCCCCCTAGATGAAGTTGGGTTGCAATCCATGAAATCAAGCCCCCACTTAGTGAAGGGACTGGTAGTGATAATTGGATGTAACAGGGCAAGACGTGAGTGCATATTGTGTGCAAACACCTAGCAAGGGTGGCACTTCTTGACCGCATTGACACAATCTTTAAAGATAGACGACCAGAAATAACCCGCTCTCAAGATTTTTTGGGTTGTAGAAAGCCCAGATAAATGACCACCACATGCCCCTCCATGGAAATCATTCAGCACAAGCTCAGCGTCCTCATGAGTTAAACAACGACGTAAAATGGAATCTACCCCACGGCAGTATAATGTGTTATCAACTATGAGGTAATTCTTGGATATGTGACGTAACCGTCGTCGCTCATCCCGTGAAAGGTGAGTAGGGACATTCAATGTTTGTAAATATATGATAATATCCCCGTACCATGTATCCAAATTTGAGATCAGGAAAATGTGCTCATCGACAAAAGTATCTTCACAAACTTCCTCCTTCTCCTTGCTTGGGAAATCAGATATAAACTCCACAAAAATCAACGATTTTTTCGATTTTGTCGAAACAAACTCGAGATCGAATTCTTGCAATATGAAAATCTACTTATTATACTTTCCCCCTATCATCCTTCTAGTGAGGACGAATTGAAATGGATTGACATGGGCTACCACCAAGGTCTGGCGAAGGAGAATATAATGTCTCAATCTTTGAACCGCATGAACGGTATCTAAGGCAAGTTTCTCCACATGGGAATAAGGAATCTCTGCATCTATAAGGTTTCGGCTCAAATAATATATGACATGCTCCTGGAGCTCCTCATCCTCCTCAACCAAAACCATACCAATCGTCTCCATGGACACGGCCACATAAAGTAAAAAGTCACGGCTATAGTAGGGTGGACTAATCACCAGGTCCGATGCTAAGGCTCGCTTAAGCGCATCAAAGGACTCCTGGGCTCGCTCATCCCAGCAAAAGGTAGTGTCCTTATTCAAAAGACGAATAAATCCTCTAGAAAAATTGGCAAAGTTAACGACGAATCTTCACAAGAAATTTGCCATGCCTTGCAAACATTGAAGATGTCTAATGTTTCTCAGGGGAGACAATTGAAGTATTGCCTCAACCTTTAAAGGGTCGACTCTTATACCCTCCTTGGAGACAATGAACCCTAATAAGAGACCAGACTTCACACAAGTAATGGCGGCATCTTTCAAACATTAATCTCAAATGGTAGGAATGACGCATCCTCTAACGAGAATGAGCAGCAAGCTCATCCAAAAAGACTTCAATAATTGATTTGAGATCATGGAAGATCAAGTTCATAGCCCGCTGAAAAGTGGCTCTGGCATTTTTAAGGCTGAAAGGCATCTTCCGATATGCAAAGGTACCCCAAGGACAAATAAAGGCAGTCTTATGTTGGTCCTCGGGTTTGATCTATATCTGATTGTATCCGAAAAATCCATCCATAAAGGAAAATGCCTCGCTTCCTGCACACTCATCCAAAATTTGATCAATAAATGGTGTAGGAAAATTATCCTTAGGACAAGAACGATTCAAGTCATGGAAATCAATACATATATGGATCGTTCCCTGTTTCTTATCAACCGAAAAGGGATTTTAAACCCACTCTATCAAGGGAACGGGATAGATAAAATCGGCATTCAACAGTTTTTCTATCTCAGCCTTAATCACGAGTGCTTTTCTAGGATTCACCGCACGCAAGCGTTGTCAAACATGCTTAGCATTGGGATAGTTTTTAGTCTCATGTTCAACAATGCGAGGATCGATACCTGGCATTTTCTCGTATGACCAAGCAAATACGTCACGAAACTCTTTGAACAACTCGGTATACTCTTGAATCTCAGCATGGGAACATTCTGCCCCAATATAGATATTCTCAATATTTCCAGGATCGCAAGAGATATTGATAGGAATGGTAGGATATATATTTTCCATGTTTCCATCGGCCATCAGACTAGGAGAGCTTAATGGAACCATGAGACTACCAATTCTCTCACTAAGAATATCCCTAAAGTCTTCACACTCCAAACAGTCAAGCTCGGGAAGAAAGTAATATCTATGATGCAACTCTTCCCAAGGTGGATCAACCCCAAACATAGCCTCAACAATAGCTTCATCTGATGGAAAAACATTATCAAGGAAGTCATGCACATGAGAAGACTCAACTGCCCATGCACGCAGCACATATGGGTCCTCCTCCTCCGTCTGTGAAGAGGAAAGACTGGGATCTGCAACAATTTCAAGATTCGCTTGATATCCTATCATTGCTGCAGGAAACGACACGTTCATTCCAATAGGCTCACACGAAGGACTCGGTGTAGGAAGAATCGAAGGATCTGCCATATGAGTGGTTCGAAAAGACACCAAACGCAATGACGAAGAAGCCTCACTGGAACTAGACCCAATCATAAGAACAGGTGCAGGAAAGCTAAAGGATCCCATAAGGGATGGATACATGCCAACACCCACACTCCCAGTTTCTGGCTGAGAGTGCTCGACAATCGGGATAGAAGCTCCCTAAGATGAGGTAACACACGGATTCTTGAATTACATTTGCTCAATTGTAACTATCTTCCCATTAAACAGAAAGCATACAAATCGAAATAGAGAAGAAGCTACGGCTTGCATACTATACATCCAATTCCTACCCAGTAACAGATTGTAGTCAAGGAGTGCATCAACCACTTCGACCTCGATCGCGACGGTCTTCCCTCCCAAACAGACATTAAGAGAAGGAAGAATGCCATGCAGCCGAAACGATCTACCATCAAAAGTAGTGAACATGGTATCGGATTTAGACAACTCAGGGGAACCCAAACCCTTCCACCATGCCAAAGACATCATGAAAGCAGTAGCTCCTTCATCAATCACAGTGCGTTTGATGGTCATGTTAAGACATTCTACATGAATCAAGAGAGACACATAGTAAGGCAAGCAAGGATGTAGTCCTGCAGTTTAAAATTTGACAACAGAGGAAGATTTATCATCATTAACACTAAGAGTAGAAATCAAAGCCTTCCTTTACAAAGGACAACTCTGAAGTACTTCGAGTGCAGACATCGCACAAGGAGTGTGGCCCAAATCCTCGACAACAGAATAGTTCTAGGCGGCTCGGGCATTAGGATTGTGCCCCAAACGCTTAAGGACTCCCTTAGGAATGCGAGGTGCAACTTTAGGTTTATCCATAGGTTTTTCAATACGCAAAGGACTCCTGGGTGGAGCAAGTCCCTTTCCAAGGTCTGGTTGTGACGAACCATAGTCCTTCGCACGAGTCACAACCTTAATAGTACACACCATATTGATGCAACCATGACCACTACTGGCTTTCGACAGATCTTGATCTCAACCAAACTGATCATGGGTCCTCGAGTTCATGTTTTGATTATGAGGTAAAGGGTTGGTTAGCAAAGCTGGGCCCTGCGCTATGAACCTTGAGGCTTCTTCTATCTGAGGGCACAAGTGAGTGAGGTGGTCATCCTTACACAACTTGCAAGGAAACTTAACCTTACGTTTATACTGCTTGTCCCCCCCAGCATTTTAGGCGTTCTTGTCATTAGAATTGGCTTTTTCATTCCTTTTACCACCCTTACAATTGTTTTTACCCTTCTTCTTATTCCTTCCAGGTTGCTGGTTACCCTTCTGGTCCGACGATTGCACTGAAAGCACACTCGCCATTTGGGTGGGTTGAGACAAAGTCGTGGCTTGTCCCGAGGCAGATTGGTTGATAGATAATTGGCTAACCTATTTCACAACCGAATCCACAGGTTTGGTACTCGTACAACCAACAATGCCATCGGCATGTGGTCCAGGTTTGACCTTAGGATCGAAACTAGAACGTGGAGCATTAGGAATGATCTCATATAACAAACCGGATTGAGCATAAATCAAAGCCAATTCCTGTGCCCTAAAAATGGCTTGTTCCTCATTCTGAACTTCAGATGTAGAAACATTATTTAAGGAACCACTCGAGGATAAACTCTAGTGGTATGAAGGCTTTAATCAATCTCTTTCGTCTACACCACTCTTGGATATGGTCCGAGATATGTGTGGCTGTGTCTTGCCGAAATGTTGACAAGATTTCCGTACCAACATCGTAATGCATTGGTAGCTAGAAGTGGTCGAGAAAAGTCATAGCAAGGTCATCAAACAAAGTGAATGCCCCCCATTGGTAGCTCTATATACCATTTCACTACAGGCCCAGTGAGGGTATGTTGAAATAGCCTTAAACGGAACGAATCTTCATGAAAGGAAATAGAAGAGAACTAAAGGTGAAATGTAGTAACATGTTCACTAGAATCTTCTCCTGGTTTTCCCTCAAACTTGAGAATGTCCAAGGGAAGCTTGGTAGGGATAGTCGGCTAAGCCGGGTCTTAAGATACCGGATCATTCGTTAGTCTCGACAAGTCAAGCGAATTTAACGTTGCGAGGAAAGGGAGCCTAGGTTGAACAGGTCGATGAGATGCTCCCTGATAATTTTGGTTCACATAGAACTAATTACCGTAATCACCATGCCCATGGCCATAGTATCCTCCTCCCGTTTGACCCGTGTAGGGTGGCATGGAAGCACCATAATGTGGTGTATCTTGACTATTTGGGGCTACAAAGCCATAATTCAGGGAGTAAGCGGGTTGTTGATACCCGTACCCATAAGGTGAATAAATCTGTGCATACTACGGTCCATAAGAAGTCCCATGATATGTCCCATGAGACACTCCATAAGTAGGAATATGACCTCCAGAAGTAGGAATACGACCTCCAGAGACACAGGAGGTACTTGACTCTAAGACACGACTACGTGAGTAGTAGCAGTATGAACATGACTCGTAGTAACATTCTGGCCCGAAGGACCATGTGAATGATGTTGAATTTTCATATGCTAAGCTAGACCATTAGTATTTCATTTCAATTTCATAACAAAATCATATAAACAAGATCACTGAAAGATAGACAAGCACAACCATACAAAAGGAACACAAAGATTTATCCTGGGAAAACCCTAAAGGGAAAAACCCAGCAAAAGCTTCCTCAATATAGATGCCCCAAAAGATAAAAGGTAAAACCAGAAGGGAGATCAAATGCTGATCCTCCTCCTTCTCCATCTACTTCTCTCTTCTCCACTAATGCACTACACAAGTGAGAGTGTGTGCTTCAAATGAGGAGCGCCACACCTCTATTTATATTCATCCGTTCACTTTAATTATTAATTCCGACATGTAGGCTCGAGTTAATCATGTAGGCTCTAGTTACACATGTAGGCTCAAGTAACCACACTAGGGTGCTAATGACCCACCTTTACAATTAGAGGGGACTACCTCATGACTCTTATTAGTTCTTCCGATTAGAAGCATCGGGGTACAAAGTAATACAAGTGGTTCTCCTGATAGGACCATCGGGCACCACAAAAAGATACATACAGAATATTCTTCGAAGTTACAATATTTCAACACTCCCCCTTAACAAGAAGGGTATTCTACAACAACATCAACAACAACAATACTAGGAGAGAGAGAGAGAACATCATCAACATCATCAGGGTAACACATCTATAAATCATTGGAAGCTTTTCAACATCATGTAGTCTTCATCTTCAATCTTCAGTCTTCAGCAATATCAACACTTTGACCGCTTCGATCAGCAACAACTTTGACCATTTCAATCAAAAACATCTTTGACCTTTCGATCAGTACCAACATATTCAGCACTTTGACCTTTCGATCAGCAGCAACATCTTTAGCACTATGACCTTTCTATCAGCAACAGTATCTTTAGTATTTTGACCTTTTGATCAGCAACAATATCTTCAGCACTTTGACCTTTCGATCAGCAACATCATCATCATCATATTTTGAACTTTTGAATAGCAACATCATCATTATATTATGATCTTTCGATCAGCAACATCATCATACTTTGAACTTTCGAATAGCAACATCATCATCATATTTTGATCTTTCAATCAATAGTATCAGCAACATCATCATCATACTTTGAACTTTCGAATAGCAACATCATCATCACATTCTAATCTTTCGATCAGTATGTCATCATCATCACACTCTGATATCATCATCATACTCTGATGATCAGTGCGTCATCATCATCATACTCTGATCTTTCAATCAGTACGTCATCATCATCATACTCTGATCTTTCGACCAGTACGTCATCATACTCTGATCTTTCGATCAGTATGTCATCATCATCATACTCTGATCTTTCGATCAGTACATCATCATCATCATCAACAACAACCTGCAATCCACAATACGAAGATGAAATTCTTCGGATCACTTTTGGACCTAAGTCCAGGGATGATACAATCCTACCACATTCTCGACAACCGAAGTCACCGGATTGATTACAGGATAATTAGTCCCTATCACTTTAGGACTATGTCCAAGGATGATGCAATCCTACCGCATTCTCGACAACCAAAGTCACTGGATTGATTACGAGATAATCAGTCCCTATCACTTTAGGACTAGGTCCAAGGATGATGCAATCCTACCACATTCTCGGGGACCAAGGCCTCCGGATACCTTTTTGAACCAAAGTTCAATGATGATACAATCCTGCCACATTCTTGGGGACCGAAGCCTTCGGATACCTTTTTGAACCGAAGTTCAAGGATGATGCAATCCTTCCACATTCTCGGGGACTGAAGCCTCCGGATACCTTTCTGAACCGAATTTCAAGGATGATGCAATCCTACCACATTCTTGGGGACCGAATCCTCCAGATACCTTTCTGAACCGAAGTTCAAGGATGATGCAATCCTGCCACATTCTCGGGGACCGAAGCCTCCGGATACCTTTATGAACTGAAGTTCAAGGATGATGCAATCCCACTACATTCTTGAGGAATGAAGTCACAGATATATTCTGTACAAATGTCCCAGGATGATACAATCCCTCTTCATTCTTGAGGACCAAGGTCACCGGATCACTTTAGGGAAAGTGCCCAAGGATGATACAATCCCTCTTCATTCTCGAGGACCGAGGTCATTGGATCACTTTAGGGCAAGTGCCCAGGGATGATAAAATCCCACTGCAACATCACTACTCTCCCTTTCGAGGAAGGTCTTTATGAACAACACCAAGATTGTCTCGAAAGTGTTGGAACTTTACTCGAGACAGAGGCTTCGTCAGCACATCATCATTTAAACCATCGCCATATACATCTTCAGTATGTGAATATTGAACTATCACCATCTGTATCTTCAGTATGTGAATACTGAAAGCATCATCATCTGTATCTTCAGTATAAAAATACTGAAAGCATCATCATCTCTATATTCAGAATAGAAATATTGAATCACCATCATCTGCATCTACAGTATGTAAATACTGAAACATCATCTATATCTTTAGTATAGGAATATTGAAACATCATCATCTCTATATTCAATATAGAAATACTGAATCACCATCATCTACATCTACAGTATGTAAATACTGAAACATCATCTATATCTTCAGTATGGGAATACTGAAACATCATCATCTGCATCTTATCTCGTATGTAGAAATACCAGATTTCTATATGTTATGATGGAACATGGGTTTCTCTCTCATCACAACTCTAGTTATCACATAGAATCATTTTAGTATTTATCTTCAGGTCAAAGAGACCTGATATCAGCTTCCGAAGCCATATGGATTCACAACTTAGCAGAGCAATCTGCTATGTATTCTGCTTCAGCCGTGCTAAGAGAAACACTGGACTATTTCCTGCTAAACCATGAACTCATATCAAACCCCAAACAAAAGCATCTACATGATGTGCTTTTCCTATCTGAGATACTTCCAGCCCAATCTGCATCTGTATAGCCATACAATCTGTAGTCATGGTTTCCAGCATAGTATAGACCAAAGTCTATAGTCCCTTTTAGATATCTCATCACATGTTTTGCGACTATCAGGTGAACCCGTCTAGGTTGAACTAGATATTGACTCAAGGTGTTCACAGCAAAACAAATGTTTGGTCTGGTATTTGTTAAGTACATCAATGACCCAATAATGTTTCTATATTGAGTCACATCCACTAACTCTGATGAGTCATCTGCTAATAACTTCAGGTTGGAATCCATGGGTGTGGCCATGGCTTTTCATTCAAACATATCAAATTTTTTCAAAACTTGCATTGCATACTTTCCCTAATTGAGAAAGATTCCTTCATACTTCCAGACCTAGGAAATAAATTATTATACCAAGGTCTAAATTCTTCAGTGAACTTCTTCTTACATTCTACAATCTGTTTCTCATTCCCTGTCAGAAATAGATCATCCTCATATAGTAATAATATGATAGGTTCATCTTCTACAACCTTGTAGTAAAGGTTAGGATCGTCTTTACTCTTGGCAAAGCCCATGCTCATCAAGAAACTATCTATTCTTCCATACCAAACTCTGGGAGCTTGCTTCAGGCCATAGAGGGCCTTCTTCAACTTGCATACGTGAGTCCATTTGTCTTCAACTTCAAATCCTTGTGACTATTCGATGTAAAAATCTTCCTCAATAATACCATTAAGGAAGGATTTTCTTTACTTCATCATGGAAGAAACTACCATGATAGTTCTGAAGGAAGTGTACCTTGCTTCCTGGAGTAAGTGTCTCTTCAGAATTAATTCCCTCTTTTTGATAGAAACCTCTAGCCACAAGTCTTTCCTTACTTCTATCAGCAACATATTTTATCTTGCAAATCCATTTGGAAGATACCAAATTATTGCTTTCTGGTTTGAGTACTATATCCCAAACATCATTCTAGTATTCTTTCATCATAACATCTTCCATGAGTTTGTCTTGTCAAGTCATCAACATATCCTAGTCTTCTGCATTCAACCTTGAGGGTTGGAACCCACTTTACTCTTAGTAAAGTCTCGATCCATCAGGAAGCTATAGATCATTTCGTACCAAGTCAAACTCAGATGTATTCTGTAGTCACTCCCCCTGAAGTGGAGTATCATCTTCCCTCTTCATTCTGTACAGGTGGTTCTATTCTTGATATATACTTCTAGTGGGTCTGGTCAATAGAGTATGTCATGCAATAGTCTATTCTATTTGAGGCAAATCATGAACCTTGCTTTGTACACTTGTTCTTGTAGATCCATATGGAAGATACTACGTACTTCCCTTTATGTCTCAAAACCATATCGTATACATCATTCCCCATGATCAACTGTTACTCTTTAATCATAGCTTCTTTCATAGTTTGGTTTGGAAGTCTCGCCATTCTTTTCTCCATCTTGAGTTATATCTCATACCCATTGTGGTCTTCATCCTTCAAGGTGGATCTACCGCTCTCTGAAGCTCTTTCCTTCATCATGGTGTCTCTGACCCTGGGAGCTTCAGATTCATCTTTATTGGAGTGAATCTTGAATTGTCATCACTTGTTCTTCGGAACAAGTCTCATCCTTCTTTTCTTGTAGGAGGTTGTACAAGACCTTTCCTACAATTCAAATGCACCAGTTTCATGGTTAGAACTATTTCATAAAGCATATGCATAACAACAAATTCTTATGCATCATGCAACCTTTTAGCCAATACAACATTCATCCATATCTCACTACTGTCATTAATGCAACCAGTCTATCATGCATAACATATCAACTGAATATAATCAAATATATAACAAAACAATATCATGACAATTGAATACTTATATTTTATTCGTTTCATGGGTAGACTCCTTCTTGATCCTTCTACTTCATCATCTTCTTCATTCATGACATCATCATTTCTTATCCAAATGATAAGACGGATAAGAGGTTCTTCAAGAATTGAGTTCTTCGTATTCCTCATCGCTTGAGGGATCTTCTTTGAATGGTGAGAGCTTGATCTTCAATTGCTCCCATATTCTTCTCCTCTTCTTATGAGTTGAGCTTCTTCTTCTTCATAGAGTCAGCTGAAAGTAATCACTTCCTTTTGACACACATTCCTTGCATGAATGAATCCCATGATCCTGGGAGTCCATTCAAGGTGGCTATCACCACTTCTGCATTCTTCACTTCTTCTTTTACCTCTTCAATTTGTTTCTTAAGGTCATCTTTTGATGTATGTATTTCCTTCAAATATCTTGGTCAAGGAATCAAAAATCTCTTTTGGTTTCTTTACGGAAGACACTTCTGGTACAAGTTGATCCGTGACTGAATCAGCAATGATCTTCTTGGCCTTGACCAAGTTCTTTTGGTGTAAGGCTTTGAGCCTCATCTCCCTCTGGAACTGGAACCTCTCTACTCATGTAGGTGTCCAATTCATTTTCTTTAGATAGATCAAATACTTCCATGCTTGGAAATTTTCAACTTCACCAAGATTATCATCAAGCTGATGAGAACCTCAAATGGAAATAGCAAAAGATTAGATCTTACCGATTTGAGGTGTCCATCTTGGTTCCGGAGCTGGCTGATCTAGGGTTTTTCAAACAAACCCTAATTTTCAAAACTTGGAATATTGCATATCTTATTGGATAGAAATATATATCTCTTCAAGTTGAGCTATCCAATGTACTCCTTTTTTGAAAACTATGGAGGGAAGCTCTCGGAACAGCAAGCCCTGGTTTTCCGATTTCTCCTGCAGAAATGCCTAATATTGTTTCTGCGCTATATCCAAAATTACTACTCCTATGTGTCTAAAAATTCATACTAAGGTACCCTCGCATGCCCCTGTTCCAAAACCACAGATTTCATCAGAATTGGGACTTATGATCATTTTCCCAAGGTGACCTGTTACATGACTGTTCAGAACAACGACGTTGTACAGAATTCCATGTGTCACAGTTTCATATTCTGAGTCTAAAACTTGGACCAAAGAAATTAAATTCCGTTCCATTTATGGAACATCTTCCAAAATTTCATTTGGACCTTTGTAGCCCAAGATATAGAAATTCTCCCCAGGTGTCGTGTTTAGGGATGAATCCTGGAAGAGGCTGGAACCATAACTTGGAGGGATCATATATCCCAGAATATAGCGAATCTGAGCCTCAATGTTGGATACAATGTACATCATGATTTTATCTTCGACCTATGCAATTTTCAGCTCATGATCCTTTTCCAATCCTGAGATATAGATAATGTACCAAAACTTGTCAATTTTAGTATTTAGGGTTTTTCCAGCTCAGGGTCAAACTAGGGTTTGACTTTCCTGGAGTTTCACCCAACCAAAAATATTGATCCAGGTATCTAAAATTCGATTTTGATGAGGAGAGAAATCCTATGTCGAGCTCACTCAAAAATTCTTCTTCTGTAGAAAGCCCTAATTTCTTGCACCGAAAACTAAAAAGGCTCGGAATCGAATTCCGCTTCGACAGAAAGATGCGCCCTTCAATGGAGAGTCAGCCTAGCCTTCTTTTGCTGATTGATTTTGGAGAGAGACCCAAAAAGTAAGAAGCCCTAGATTCTATAGCTGCACAATGTCTTCTTTCAGGGTGGCTCTGATACCATGTTGAATTTTCATATGCTAAGCTAGATCATTAGTAATTCATTTCAATTTCATAACAAAAGCATATAAACAAGATCACTGAAAGATAGACAAGCACAACCATACAAAAGGAACACAAAGATTTATCCTGGGAAAAACCTAAAGGGAAAAACCCAGCAAAAGATTCCTCAATATAGATGCCCCAAAAGATAAAAGGTAAAACCAAAATGGAGATCAAATGCTGATCCTCCTCCTTCTCCAGCTACTTCTCTCTCCTCCACTAATGCGCTACACAAGTGAGAGTGTGTGCTTCAAATGAGGAGTGCCACACCTCTATCTATATTCATCCATTCACTTTAATTATTAATTATGACATGTAGGATCGAGTTACACATGTAGGCTCAAGTAACCACACTAGGGTGCTAATGACCCACCTTTACAAATAGAGGGGACTACCTCATGACTCTTATTAGTTCTTTCGATTAGAAGCATCGGGGTACAAAGTAATACAAGTGGTTCTCCCGGTAGGACCATTGGGGACCACAAAAAGATACATATAGAATATTCTTCGAAGTTAGAATATTTCAACATAGAGACACTCCCTGATAATTTTGAGCAGGTCGATGAGATGCTCCCTGATAATTTTGAGCAGGTCGATGAGATGCTCCCTGATAATTTTGGTTCACATAGGACTGATTACCGTAACCACCACGGCCATGGCCATAGTATCCTCCTCTCATTTGACCCATGTAGGGTGGCATGGAAGCAACATAATGTGGTGTGCCTTGACTATTTGGGGCTACAAAGCCATAATTCTAGGAGTAAGCAGGTTATTGATACCCGTACCCATAAGGTGAATAACTCTGTGCATACTATGGTCGATAATATGGTCCATAAGAAGTCCCATGAGATGTCCCATTTTACACTCCATAAGTAGGAATATGACCTCCAAAATTAGGAATACGACCTCCCAAGACAACAGGAGGTACTTTACTCTGAGGCATGACCACGCAAGTAGTAGTAGTATGAACATGACTCGTAGCAACATTCTGGCCCGAAGGACCATGTGAATGAGGGGGAGGAATAGCATTCGAAAGAACTAGGAATAGAGGACAAAGGGACATGTGAAACTATGTAAGTGGTATTCCCTATCATCACTTGTCTTGGTTCTAGTATCCAAATAGGACTACTAGCACTAGGTCTAGGACGAACATATGATGTAACCTCCACCGCTGGGATGGAGGGTGCAATGTGACTCGTGTTCCCAAACCTTTCCACATGGAAATGACTAGGAATGCCCCCAGGAATAGTGTTAGGTTCAAACTCTGACTCAGCATGCTGAGCCAAATCATGTGTAGGAATACCAGACATATCATAACTAGTTCTTATAGGTTCATGATGAGTCTCGTCGCCCGGAAACCAATACCGACGACCTGTGAATGAGGGATCATACCCAATGTGTGTAGGTATATGAGGTGAAGGATCATATGTAGGGGTAGGATCTTCTTCCCCAACCTCATGAGGTGGAGAAGGAAACTCAAGAATTTCATCTTCATGATCTCCCATCGTGTGTGAATCAATGTGAGAAGTAGTCTACCTGGACTATCTGTTTCTCTCTCCCAAAGGAGGAGGAGATGTAGAAGGCGAAAGTCCTGCTAAATGATGAGAACGGTGAAGTGCTGCACCTGAATCCACAATGACTCAAAAAATGAAAAAGACTCTTCTACTTACGCAAACCCTAAGCAAGCTAGCATGCATAGAGCATACACCTATATAATCTAAAGCCAATCACAAGCAAACAAGGGTAGGATATGTGAGCTCCTGAATGAAGCAAGTATGTCTCGCCTAGGAGAGGCTTGAGACTCCCATACACAACAAGCGGAGGTTTGTAACCAATTATTGTGGCCCTCAGCTTCAAGGCATATAGCGACTGTGCTGTCCGACCCCAACCTGGCCAGGACACTTGCAGAATAACCCCTACAAAGTACCCCCCTCGATAACCTAGGTAAGGCAACTAAGGTCACCTCAATATAATCAATGCTCAGGCAGACAGTCGCAGGTAGGATTGACCGTATGGGCAGGGTAGCAAATACCGAAACTCTCGAAAGACCCCCCAGATATGAATACAATCCTAGAAATATCTCCGGTGCTACTCAGTTATGACTAGGGGTCATCCCAATCAATAACCGCTCACACTGCCTCGTGCTTAACTCCCTTGTAAGAGGAGGATCCTGAGAAATATTAATTATACCAAGGAATTTCACTCTCTCACCTTGACAGACACATACATGTTGTTGTTTAGTTATCTTGGAGAATTTACTCACAATGAACTATTCCAAGACCCTAAACCTAATCTTGTTGGTGTACCCTATCAAATAAAATAGTGTAATCCATTTTAATTAAGCGTTGATTTTATTTGGATTTATTACTCAAAAAAGGTAGATGACCGTGCAACCAATGGTGTTATGATGCAACATGAAGCAAAATGCACACCTAACAATCAATGCAAATGCATTGTGTCAAATGAAAAACAGGGCATGCTACTACATGAAATGCAAAATTTTCTTCAAATGACAAAAGCAATCATTCCTATCTGAAATCCTGACTAATACTTCTCTAAGCAAACCTAGTGCAAGTACCATGCAAAATGCAAAGTGCAATGATGCATAAGGATGCAAAGAAGCAAATATTTTTGGATTTTTTGAATAAAAATGAGATAATAAAACAAAAGAATGACTCTACCACCCCCAGACTCTGCAAGCACAATCAAACAGCACTCATGCAAAGCACTAAGGTAAAAGAGATCTAATGCACTAATCCCAAAACAAAAAACCGAAAATGCAATGACAAGAACAATCTTAAAAAAGAAATTACCCTAAAAGGCGTCTCTGGTTAGAAACAGGGGCATATACAGACTCTAGAAGCATCAAAGGAGACTCAGCAACCATCAAAAATCACCTAGCAACATTCAATCTTCCTCTAAAATGAAAAACTTAGGGCATACGCGACTGTGTGCAGAAAACCCACGTATGTACACAGATATCTCAGTCAAAACCGCGTGTACACACGACTGTGAGGCAAAAACTCGCGAACATGAAGAAAAAGAGATAAAAATGAAGGCAAATAGATAAGATAAGACAAAATTCACACCTATCAGACACTGCCAAGCCAACATGCCCCCAGACCCGACTCAAAAATAGAGAAATCAAAGCAATTCAAGAACACTAAATGCTGATAAAAACCCCCAAAGGACAATTACTAGGAACTCCCCAGCGGAGTCGCCAATTCTGTTACGGAGAGAAATTCCTATGGCTTGGGGTACCACAATAAACAACTTGACTCCAGAAATCAATCCTTTCCTATATGCAAGAGAAACCAAATATCTAACACTAAAGGATCTTGGTTTGTACCTTATTCCAGACGGTTGATGTAGATCCCCGTTGAGCTTTCCAACTACAGCTTGAATTGATAAATTGCTTCCTCAACATTCAATAAACAAGACAAGCATGCTATATATAATCGTTTTAGACCTACACTAGCATATATAATCAATAAAATATAAGAATTTAAAAGAATCCATGGACTAAATACTCATTTAAACACATATTGTTGGACATGAAAAGATATTTCTATTAATATAAAACATAGATTACAATAGTGACAACCTCTATTGGCACATCTGCGAATCAGAGAAACTGAATCCCCCACTTGGGCCTCCACCACTTCAATCCTCCATCTCTCGATAGCAAGCTCACAAGCTAGAGGCAAGCTTGGGAAGAACAAAAAAGTCTCCAAGGGACAAAGGGATGCAGACTCAAGTATAAGTTCTAGAAACAATGGACTATAGTTTTCTTGCTCTTCAATGTATCCAAAGGGTTCCTTATATAGCTCTTCAATGGGGTAATGAAAGGTCGAATCCGAGCGATCTCAAGGCATATGAAAGGCTAGGAGACAAGTGACTTAGATCCACATCAAGGAAAACTCCAAAATAATTTGGCCTTTTGCACACATCCCGATGTACGTGGGTTTAAGGGTCAAATCTGCGTATATACGCGAGAAATGGATTAGAAGTCGCGTATGGAAATTTTTGCATGTTTTTAGGGATGATATTGGAAACATCAAAGGTACAAAAATGGTCCATGGGGTCTAAGTAGTCTGCAGAGGGATGGGGAAGGCCATAAAAGTGTGATTCACCATGTGTGGTAAAATCAGCTGTAACACCACCCTCCCCTCCTCTACTGCATCTCCCCCTCTCTCCCCCTTACATGCCTCTCTTGATCCATCGGTCTCCTTCTTACCCTATAGTCCTAGAGAATCCCCTGCTTTTAAATATCCCGCTCTACTAAGCTCTCTTTCCATATTCTTAGATAAGTCTCCTATTTCCCCTTCCACTCTCCCTCTGGACTCTATCTGATTCCAGAATGTCACTATCCGCAAGGCCAAGAAATCTGCTTCAGAGTTTACTTGAAATTTGGATCAAGCTATCCCTCTCTCTACCAAAATTAAGAATGCTACCAGGAGATTTCATTCTGTTTCATCTCCTTCACAGGTCCTTAGAGCAATCTCACCTGACGGGTCAGGTTTCCTATGAAAATTCTATCTATGAACATCTGTGGTTTTGGTGGGCTTCCTAAACAAAAATCCCTAGTCTCGTTGTTCTCTGATATCTGTTCGGACATGATTCTTTTACAGGAGACTATGTGTCCTTTCTCTCAATATCTGATACTGTTTTCAAAAATTAATCCTGGGTGGGAATAATGTGCTCTTGATGTCGATGGTCTTTCTGGTGTCCTTCTTGCTAGTTGGAATCCTCTTTTGGTGCGGGTCAAAGCTTTCTCTTCTTTGGTTGGTATTATCCTCAGGGTCAATGTTAAGGGGTTTGAGGAGACCCTTTCCCTTATCAAATGCTATGGTCCTTATACTCAGTGTGATGATTTCTGGGATAACATTGTGGCTGATGGTTTTCTCTCCCTACAGAACATTATTTTGGCTAGTGATCTTAATTTTACCATCTCTTCTTCCAAGGTCTGGGGAAATCATGCTAGAAATAATCCCTTGGCACCCTACTTCACCCAGCTTATTACTAGTAACAATTTGATTGACCCCTCTCCTCATCTTCCTGGTCCTACTTGGAGAAATGGCAGGTCCAGGGAAGCTAGTATCAATAAAAGACTGGACCGGTTCCTTATATCTGACTACCTCCTTCCATGTCTGGGTTGTTATAGAACTTGGACCTTTCCTTCTGCCATATCTGACCACTATCCTATCTGTCTAGATTGGGGGCCGAGACTCACCTCTAGATTCTATCCTTTAAGTTTAATAGATCTTGGCTCTTGGAGGATGATTTCACTTCCCTAGTCACTGATTCTTGGCTGGCTCCTCTTTCAACGGGCTTTCTGAATCACATGGACTCTTTCTCACAAAAATTGGGTAGACTCAAGAGTAAGGTAAAAAGTTGGGAAAGAAGGAAGAAAAGAGAAAGGAAACAGTTGATCATTGAGATTAATGAAGAAATCTCTGATATATTGCTTTTGGACTCTAGTATTTTGTCTACTGAGAATTCTAGGAAACTCAAGCTCCTTCATGATAGGTAGGAGAAATTTTGGGCACATGAGGTCACCACCCAAAGACTAAAAAGTAGAGTTCTGTGGATTAAGGAAGGGGATGCTAACAGGAAATTTTTTCATACCTTTGCTTCTGCTCGAATAAATACAAATATTATCTAGTCTTTGCAGGATAAGGAGGGTAACTTGGTTTCTAATGACCTTGCTCTTAAATGGTTGGGGGAGCAGCACTTTGGGGTGTTATTTCAAGATGATAACACTACTAACCTTGTGGACCAACTTAAAGTGATCAGTATTTTTCCTACATTGATTGAGGAGGAGGATGTTGATCGATTCTTAGATCCTATTACCTCTCTGGAAGTCGAAGCGGTACTCAAGGGGTTCAAAAAAGAAAAAATCCCTAGACCGAATGGATGGCTTGTAGAATTCTTTCTGGATTTTTTCGATCTTATTGTGGATGAACTAGTCTTGGTTGTTGAACAAGCTCGTCTTGGTGGCAGAATCTCGGCATTAGAGGAAATTTCAACTCAAAATGGGCCTTTTAACTTTTATTCAAATTCCATGTCATCATGTGTTAGCTAATGAAATTGCTTTAAATTTGAAATACAGTATAGGTCTTAAACACTTTTTTAATATAAATTTGAGGATAGGTATCATAAAAAAACTACTTTTTTTGTTTGTATTTTTGACATATCTCCCTGTGTTTTTACTCAAATTTCGATCGAGAGAGCTCGTTGGATGTGGAATTAAATTCCGCATCTAACGAGTACCCACTTGGCATACTTTTGACAAACCCCGCTACCCCAAAAACATGAAATACCTGAAAAAATGGAATGATGACATCATCATTCCATTTTTCAGGGATTTCTTGTTTTTGGGGTAGCGGGGTCCATCAAAAGTATGCCGAGTGGGTACTCGTTGGATGTAAAATTTAATTCTGCATCCAACAAGCTCTCCCGATTGAAATTTGAGTAAAAACACAGGGAGATATGTCAAAAATACAAACAAAAAAGTAGTTTTTTTCTTTTCTTCCTCCAAAATTAATAAATATTATTTTATTATTTTAACTATTATTTTATTAGTTCATTTTAGGAGGCCCATTTTGAGTTGAAATTTCCTCTAATGGCTCCCTCAACTCTACCTTCCTAACCCTGATCCCCAAATGTGATAAGCCATCATCTTTTGCTGATTTTTGGCCCATCTCTTTGTGCAACCTTGTCTATAAAGTGATTTCTAAGATTGCTGCTAATCACTTGAAGCCTCTCCTCAATAAGACCATATCTAGCCAGCAATTTGGTTTCTTGAAGGATAGGAAAATCATTGAACCTATTGGCATTACCCAGGAAGTACTTCACTCTATTAAGACCAATCGAGCAAATGTATTGGTTTCAAAACTGGATTTGGTCAAATCCTTTGATAGGGTTAACTGGACTTTCCTCAGATTATTGCTCATTCAGATTGGCAAACCACTGATTGGTGTGAACTGGATTATGGGTTGTGTCTCCAGTGCTTGTTTTGTTGTTCTGGTCAATGGTTCTCCGTCTGATTTTTTCCCTGCTTCGAGGGGCATTAGACAGGGCTATCCCCTATCCCCCATGTTATTTATTCTGATTATTTAAAGCCTCGGTAGGATTATCTTGAACTCCCACCAGGAGGGTCTTATCACTAGTTATCAATATGCTCCTAATCTGGCTATCACACATCTATTATTTGTGGATGATGTTCTCCTATTTGGTATAGGAACTGTCAGTGAATGGAAGGATTGCAAAGAGACCCTTTATTTGTTTTGTTCTGCTACTAGGATGGCGGTTAGTATTGAAAAATATTCCTTTCTCTTTTAGAATGTGGACCTTGTTATTAGAAAATTGTTGTGTTTCTTCCCTATAGCATGGTACATATCAGCGAGGGTTTTAAATACCTGGGTTTTCTCTTGAAACCCTTGGGGTATAGATATTCAGACTGGAACTAGTTGGTGGAAATATTTGAAAACAAGATTAAGCATTGGTCTTTCAGATTACTTACCCTTGGTGGTAGATTAATACTTATAAGTGTTGTACTTTCAGGTCTTGCTATTTTTTGGTTTGCACTGGTTAGATGCCCTAAATCTATCTTGAATAAGCTGAGAAAAACCATTTTTATGTTCTTATGGGGAAACTCTGATGGTCACCAAAAGATCCACCTTACCAACTGGGAGTCGGTTTTGATACCTGTGGAGTATGGTGGTTGGAATATTAAACACTTGGAATGGTTTGGCATCTCTCTGAGGCTGAAAAACTTGTGGCTACTCCTAAATGGAAATGGTATCTAGAGTAGGATCATTTCTCATAAATACTTCAAGCACAAACCTTGGGAGGTTTGGATCCATGCCCAAAAGTTCAATACATCTGGAATGTCTTACTTTTGGAATGGATTCGTTAGAGTTTTGTATTGGATTACTGGACATCTGGGCTGGAAGGTGGGGGCAACGATCAAAAAATAAGACTAGGTATTGATCCTATTGCTAGTATGAACTTGTCTTATTTACTTTCTGAGGATCTTAGGGGTTATCTTGCTTATTATGGGATCACAAATTTAGCGTAGGCCCAAAACTTGAATGGTCACCCGAGGGGCTTCAATTGTTGGTACTCTGCGTCTGATCTTGACCTAGGGGGTGAATGGGATGAGCAATGGTCGATTTTTGTCAAAGGTTTATCTCACGGAGGAATAAGGATTGGGAATCTGGAGGACTCCTTACTCTGGTTATATGACAAAAAATTGGGGAAGGTCCTTGCAAATAAAGCTTATGAGCTGATTGTATCTGAACATAAGCCTCTACTGACGGATGGCTTGTTGCCCCTGGTTTGGGGCTTCAATATTCCTCTAAAACTCAAATGCTTCACTTGGATGGCAGTAAATAGGAAGATTAATACTTGGGATAATCTTTGCAATAAGGGTTGGTCTGGTCCTAATAGATGTTGCCTTTGCAACTCTCTTGCTAAAATGGTGGACCACCTTTTTGTTGGCTGCTCCTTTTCCCTTGATGTTATACACTGCTTAAGACATATGTTTGATGTTCATCTGATTTGGTCTGATAATTCTCTTGTGGATAATATCAATAGCTGGATTAAGAAGAAGGGAAGGCTTCTTTACCTGCCTTTCTTCTTCATATGGAATCTTTGGAAGACCAGGAATTGTCTCATATTCGAGGACATTGCCCCAAATATTCACAGACTCTTTCATATAATCATGTTTGGGGTTGACTCTTATCTGGTCCGGCTTACTAACAGACCCAAAGGAAGAATTATTGGTGATCCACCTGAGTGTATTTTCCCTATGGTTTTTTTTGTATGGTGCCGCTGCTGAGCAATTGGGGGGGGGGGGGGATGGTGCCTGTATTTGGATTAGTAAACAACACTTTCTCTCTATCAAGTTGGGTTGTGGTCACAATACAAATACCAGGGCTGAACTGTTGGCTCTCTGGGCATCACTATACAATGCTAAAGACATTGGGTTACCATACCTTTATGTCTTTGGAAATTCCTCAGTGATTATAAACTGGGCTAAGAATGAATCCACTCTATACTTGGTGAACCTAGATGCCTGGTGTTTGGACACTAGAAATCTTATATCTGGGTTCACATATGTGGATTTATGTCATGTCTTTAGGGAACATAACAAGAGGGCGGATACACTATCCAAGGAGGGACTTTTGATGACTATGGGAAAGCTTACTCTCACTGAAAATTGTGAAGAAAAAGTGTAAAGGGAGGTCACACTTCAGATTTTTTAAGAGCTTTGCTCTGGTACTTTGATGTTATTAGTCTCTTGACTCCTGCTGAGAGGTTATTGGTTGAGATGATTTTTATGTCTTTGGATTTTGTGAGTATTCCTGCTCTGCTTCAGATAGTGTCTCTGGGCTCTTCATATTTTCTCTAGGGACAGTCATGACTGATTCGATTACTTGACATTTATGAGAGGACCATCACTATATATGATTCTCAGATTCTGATTGTTTAGCCTTTTTAGACAGTATTGCTTGTGTTTTTTGTCTGTTACAACTTGGTAGACCCGAGATTTTGTTTGGGTGACAGTGTTGTTGACTTGTTGATGTAACCAATTCCTTTGATTCAATCGAATAGCAAAGAATGATTTTTTCGCTTGAAAAAAAAAGATCAATGTGATACATAAAGTGTATAAAACACCAAATAAAAAAGAACCTTTACCACTATTTTTGTATTATCATAAATTATTCTTTGAATATTTTATATTATCATTAACCAAATCACAAGTTGCAAAATTTCATAAATGGCCACATGAGATCGATGTGATAAATAAAGTGCACAAAACACCCAATAAAAAAGAATCTTTACCACTGTGTGTATTATCATAAGTTTTTCCTTGAATATTTTTGTATTATCATGGGTTGCCAAAAAGTTTGAATATTTTTTATTTATTATCATAGGTTTTCCTTAATTATTTTGTATTATTATAAATTATCAAAAGCCAAGCTTTTATATCAAGCTAAAGTCACTTTATTTTACTATCATAAGTTTTCAAAAGCCAATTTTTTTTTTTCAAAGGAAAAAATACCAGTCTTTGTTATTCAGATGAATCAAAAGACATCATTTACAGCTCAATATGATGATTGAAAAAGACACCAGAACTGTCTCATACAAATCATAGACGGACTATCAAAATACATCATTTACCAACTCAACATGATGACTGAAAAAGACACTGGAACCGTCTCATACAAGTCATAGACGGACAAATACAGAGTCACGATACAAAGAATAAAGTCAAAAGCCAATTTTTTATACCAAGCCAAAGCAAAGTAAGGTTTTCTACCGCGAGTTGTGAAAAAATATTGTATTTCCGTGAGGTTTTTTTATTATTATCATAAAGTGCCAATAACCAAGTTTTTATACCCTGCCAAATTCTTTTTTTATTATTATCATAAGTCTCCAAAAGCCAAGCTTTTATACCATCCCAAAATAAGTTTTTATACCATGCCAAAGTCACAAGTTGTAGGAAAAATGGGCTTTCCTTAAATTAATTTGTATTATCATAACTTACCAAAATCCAAGTTTTATACCAAGCCAAAGTAACTTTTTTTCTATTATCATAAGTTGTCAAAAGCCAAGTTTTTATACAAAGCTAAAGAAAGTTCTTATGCTATGCCAAGTCACAAGTTGTGAAAAAAATATTGTGAAATTTTTTTGTATTGTCATAAGTGGCCAAAAGCCAAGATTTTATACTAAGCAAAAGTAAGTTTTTATTACTTTTTATACCACACCAAAGTGTAAGTTTTTATACCACACCAAAGTCATAAGTTGTGAAAAAATAAATATTGCGAGCCAAATATTTATAGAAAGTAAGTTTTTATACCACGCCAAAGTTACAAGTTATTTAACATATTATTAGGCTTAGTATAAAGTAAGTTTACAAGTTATTTAACATATTATTAGGCTTAGTATAAAGTAAGTTTTTAAGCTTAATACAAAGTAAGTTTTTATAATAAGAAAAACAAAATCACATATATTGGGCTTGGTTTTTATACCAAGCAAAAGTCCTTAGTCAAGTTTATACCATACAATACATGTGAATGTCAAGCAAATAACCTTGTGGCATGTAAGCCCAACAAGTGAACTCACTATGAGGCATAAGTGCTCAACGCATCAACTGCGTTTTCAAGAAAACACATATATAAACCTTGAACTCCTCATTTTAACAATGAATGTGGGGGAAAATCTCCATGGATGAATCAAATAATATCGCCAACTCACGTTCCTTCAAACTATTCATCTGAAGGTAAGTAATAACATTATTGTAGCTTGGCGAAAGTCAATCACATATATAAACCTTGAACTCCTCATTTTTTTAACAATGAATGTGGGGCAAATCTCCATGGATAAGTCAAATAATATCACCAACTCTGTTCCTTCAAACTATTCATTGAAGGTAAGTTATAACCTTATTGTAGCTTGGTGAGAGTCACTTATTGAATCGGTATCACATTTGTATAGCAACCCTGGTCAGAATTATATGTGCCATTTCAATCGCCACCCCATAAGGGGCTCCCCATTGTTTTCATTATCCAAAGTATCATGATCCATCAAACCTCGAAGGACCATTAAGATGATCCGTTCATTAAGGTGCATTCTGATCTGATTCCAATAATTTGGTTGGAATGGGGAACGTTGCTACAAGTCACGAATAGAGAGCATGCAAGGAACGATTAAAGGTTACAGATTTCATGATGGAAATTTCTAAGATATTCATTGTCTTCAAGAGGTCTAAAGTGATCATTTTGAATAATTATATGCATAAGTCACCTAATTTGGGACAAGTTGAAATGGTCATTTTATCCATTTCTCATAATAGCAATTAGTTATGTTCCTTCGTCCTTGGCATTGGATGGTGTGCACTGGTGCTATTTTACTTTAATTTAGTCAAACTCTTTTTGGTTCTCCATTTCAACTTTGAAGTGGTACATGGAGTTATATGCAAGATCGTATGTTATATTAATATCCAATCTACTCAATGGCGATTGTTACTACCCCTTATCTTTGGTTTTAAATTGGATCATGTTTGCATTTCTCCACGGGAGCTTCACTTGTTGACCAATATTCTATCACGTTAGTTCATATTGTGGGTTTTAAAATTATTAAAAATTGAACCAATATATTGCAGGTATTNAGGGTGGTTTATAAGGATTGAGGTATAAAAAGGGGTGGGGAGGAGGTTTTAAGTATTGGGAGGGGGTTTCAACAAAAATAGTTTGGGTCAATATCTCTGGAAGTTAAGGATATTCTTTAATATCTCGCGATCGCACGTGCTATGTGAGATGTTCACTATGTGAAGTCCCTGTGCATTTCCCAATCCAATGGAATGCACAAGTCATTTGGGTCATCTTCTAATTGTTCAATGGATCGCTGGATCTAGGTATGGACATTGATTAACTAACTTACTAAAACAAATTCTACGAGGAAGATCATGTGTGTGTCTCATATAGGAATGATTTGGCTCAGAGAATAGTTTTGTTTTTGATAAATGTTGAAATAACCATCTCAACATTGTACCCCAAAATAAATAAAAATTAAAAATGTACATGATTTCTCCATAGCTATTAAAGTAACTTTGGATTCTTGGATTGCATCCCGTGGAAGCACATTTTGTTGAGATGAGATATCGCTTGTTGGTGTGTCTCAATATTTGATAAGTAAGTCTTATCCATTCACTTTTTATACAAACTAGGGTTACTTATATAAGTTATTACTTGAGAGTGATTGCTACTTCCTTACCAATTTCTTCTAATTTGAAGCTGTTGATTTTGATACGTTAGGCTCCTAGAATTCTCCTTGCCAACATCCTAAGGGGAAAATCACTTTTGCAAAAGATCCTCTCAAATGTCCAGAACTCATTGTATATATTTGATCTGGATGTTGCGGGCTGAGATCTGGGAGGCTTCACTGCCAAGAGAGGAGGAGATTAAACCTACAAATTGCTACCACTTGATCCATAATTGAGATCGGAGAATCTCGCCTCTCAAAACAAAAACTTAAATGGATTAACCAAGAAGAACTCACAATATTAACAAACAATGATATAACCCAATGTAAGATGCCATAAATAATATATTTCTTTATTGAGAAGGAGTAAAGTATTTATATAATATTATTACATTGTGCCTTGGAGCCATACCATGGATCAAAACCATGGTCTACCAAATACAATTGATGGGTGTATTCTACACTGTGGACTTCTAGAATCACATGGAAGATTCCAAAACCATGGATGGGAGAGGGTGGCATCTCCATTTAATTCTTCTATGATGAATGGAAAAGGGTGGCTTCTCTATTTAATTCTTTTATGACTTATACATACGAATTTAGACCATATTACCCCCCTAAAATTGAGATCATCCATCCCCTCTTAGAAAATTATGGTCCCCATCATTTCACCCATGCTAAAGAGAAACACATTATTACAATGTGCCAATTGCCAATGAAGAGAAGGGTTTTGTGTGGTTGACCCATAACTGAGTTGGAAATGACAATCTTGTTGTTGATATGGGGTATTTATAAAAAAATCCCCAAATTAGAAAAATCACGATTTTGGGGGCAATTGATGTCTTGTTACAAATCTATTCATAACTTCTATCGCAGACGATGAAATTCAATTATTTCAAAGACCCATTTGAGATATCGAAGAGACCTTTCCATCCATATAACATACTTTCTTTTTGGTGGCCAGGGAAGTAAGAAAATGAGTAAGCTATCTACCTGACGATTTGCATCGAGGCCCACCTGACGTCATCAAGTAGATAGCTTACTCCATTACTTGTAGGAGTAACCTAATCACTCTAAGACTCGAACTACTAGCTCTATGTCTTCTCCCACCGAAAAACACCCGATGTCCAAAAACATCTCTTTCTCTTCTTTTTCCAGAGCCTCATATCTCACTTTTAATGTGTTTAGTGTATCATCTCACAATCTTTTAGAAAAAAATTTCACCTGCAACTTCCAATAGGTTTTGTCAAATTTTCCAGCAAGATGTTGGCCCAAAGATCTTAACGATGAAGGAAACCCGCCACCAAGTTCTAAGAACTCCTTCACCAAACCTTCAAATTCTTGAACTGGCTCTGATAGAAGGAAAGCATGGCAGCAAAAGAGCTCTTGGGCATTCTATCCATTTAATGGCTTTACATCATATGATGAATCTTTTGGAGATATTCTGAGTAAATCCTTATCACGAGATGTAAGCAAGATGAGACTACCAGATCCCACTGCATCCATATCTAATAGACTATGGATTTGTTGAATATCATCAACGTCATCCAGAACAATCATAACTTTGAGTTGTTGCAGATTCATTGCAAAATACACTTTCCTTGGATGGTATTATCAATATCCAATTCATGACCCGGCATATCGGGAACGAGTTGCTTCTGCAAAGATGGTAATCCCTTCCTTTCACGTTAAACAAAAAACAAGACCGTGTAAAATCAAAACGTAGATGTTTAGCGAGAGTTGACTTCCCTAAGCCGCCCATTCCGGTAATACCAACAATCTTTGTGTTTCTTAGATTCATAATTTTATTTTGGAAATCCTTGGCCGCTTCGTCCAGTCCAGCTGAGTGTGTAGCCACCTCTAACAGCTCCCCTTGTTTTACCTTTGCCAATATAATACTCAAAATTTGCTCCAGATACATCCCATGGTCACTGATTAAAAGAAAAAAACAGAAGAGAAAGTTGAGAATCAATGATCCAAAATTGAAGTATCAATTGTGATAAATTAGGAAAGTATGTATTCACCTTCCATTTGTTTTGACTATGTAACCAGAAATATCTACGGCCTTTATAAGTGCTTCCTTCCATTTTGCTACATCCTCTCCACTATGCTTCCGGAACGTCACAAAAAAAGGGTATAACTGTAGCCATGCACTCACTCCATGATCTAAAAATCCAACACAGTTCATTTAAACACCAATATGATTCAGCATATTTCTTAGAAAAAATAACAATATGAATGGAGGCACTGGAAATGGCTCCCTGGATCGCATTGTAGAGAGTAGATGCTGCCTGAACTTTCTTCGCATCCAGAAAGACGTACAACCCACAGGGACTTAAACGTTGGTAGATGAGGCTCACATGAGTGAGTTTGGTGTCAGGTCCCCTATGGTAGATAGCCGACTCCGCAAAGTTATAACAAGGTGCCACCAATGGATAAAGGTGGCTCCTTAGATAATATTTTCGGAAAGCCTCTTGTCGGTGAACTCCGCACTGACTTTCATATTTCCCGTGGCCATCGAGATTTCACACTGCGAAGGATTATGGAAGTGTAAATAACAGTGAGTCGCAAATACAGGTAATGGAGTAAGCTATCTACTAGACAACATCAGGTGGGTCCTGGTGTAAATCCTCGAGTAGATAGCTTACTACGTAAGAAAATTTTTGTCAAATCTCAGGGGACGTGAATGCACTGTTTTGCAGTCATATGTTGCTTCTATCGACGATATTTCTCAAACCAGGAACCAAAATGAAATTTTGTGAAATACCCTTTTGAGCTGACGGAAAAAAAATTCAATTGAAATATTGGAGACCTTTTAAAAAAATTGGATTATGTGGAACTTGTTTAAATTTGGTTTTGTGTGTAGCCACATTGTGTACAAACATGTGCTGCTTCAAACAAGCATATCTCACAAACCAACAAACCAAATGAAAAACCTTGAAATACCCACTTTAGCTGATGGAAATAAATTTCCAATTAGATATGGAACACTCTATACAAGGTGCATCATATGTTTGAAGTTTTTAGAGATGTTTTGACCTCTAATGCGTCCATCATTATGCTTTCATTATGCTTCGATTGCGGTCGTACAACTATGATTGGGTTGAGATAGGGATGAAATGAGATAACTCTCAATCTCAAAGAAGAATTAAAGAAGTATTTTAATGCATTCCATGGCCATAAAAATAATGCTCAATGTTAGAGTGTAGAGAGCCACAAATGATGAAAAGGGTTTGTAAAGAAACATAGGTTCTTGTAGATATCATGGAAACTCCGATTGCAACCTAGAAACTCTAAAAAATTCTTAAAATGCTAAAAAATCAATGGATGTAGTGAAATCCATGTATGATTCTCCTACAATGGTGAATGAAGATCCGAGGGTAGAAATACCATGTAGTGCTTAAGGACCAACTATGATTCTTAGAGTGCATGGCCCAAAAAATGGACTCTAAGAGTTCCAAAAGGAGGTTGGAAATCCTGCACCTCTTTGAACCCAAAATATGCTCAAAACCTCATTCCAACGGAGTGGTTGCTCTGATACAATTGATCTGTATCTTGGGGTCTAAGACCCGGGAAGCTTCAATACCGAGAGAGGAGAAGATTAAACCTACAAATTGCTACCATTTGATCCATAATCGAGATCAAAGATGAGCCTCACCTTTCAAAACAACAATTTAAATGAATTAACCAAGAATAGTATTAACACACAATGATAAAACCCAATGTAAGATTCCAGGTATAGTAGATTGCTTTATTGCGAAGGCATAAAGCCTTTATATAATATTATTACAATGTGCCTTGGAGGCACACCATGGGTCAAAACCATGGGATATCAAATACCATGGATGTGTGTATTCTAAACTGTAGGCTTCTAGAGTTGCATGGAAAATTCGAAAACCATGGATAGGAGAGGGTGGCTTCTCCATTTAATGCTTTTATGACTTATACATCTAAATTTATACCATATTACCACCTAAAATTTAGATCAATGATGCACTAAGAATAAATCAGAAATAAAGCATTTACAAGTAGTTAAACACTATAAGACCAATTAAATAACAATGGTTCCCATCCCTCCTCTATGTAGGGAGTCACATCTTCTACCTCTTTCCCTAGAGGTAAGCTTTAATCCAAAAGAAGAGGCTAATTGGAAGTCGTTGTGCAAAAAAAGGTGGACAAAATTCTTATGAATGTTTGTAGGATAAATACTAAGTGATCGTCTAACCACTTTGAGATGAGGGAAGGTGCCGATGATATTTTGCGTAGCTAATCATGCATCATAAGTTGTGCTTTGGGGTGGTGTCTAGGGTTCTATTTTCAGGAGGAGGGATTGAAGTGGATTTCATTCCATTACCACTAGGAATGGGATTTGATAGAAACAATAATTATAAAATTCATCACCATAGAAATTTTTCCCAAGCAAAGAAACATAGACCCTTCAGAGAGCACAATGAGAAAGTGTGCAAACTAGTGTTCAATTTTTAGCTTGGATTTAAGATATGTATAAATTCTAGTTAAGTTTCATAGATATAGAAAATCAGGAAACAAACAGATCATACCACTGTCAGGGACATAAGAATTTAAAAATTCCCTATGTTTTCCTATGGTATTTGAATATTTAATTTTATAAGTTAACCATGATTCAAACATAGTAAGAATTCCACATCTATCTAGTCACATTTAAAAGGGATGGAGCAATGCATGCTTGTTGCAAAATTACTAGCAAACTGCAAATTCTCCTGTGATAAGAATTTACTTTTCCATTTTTCAAAATATGTTCCCTGATGCATTTCATGAGGAATATATCTGTATTTGTATTACAACTAAGTATCCTTTAGTATGGCATATTGGTTGTGATTGTGATGTGACAATAAAATGGCCAAAACAAGAACTCAAACTTCGAATGACTATAGTCATGACCCAAAGTGATTATCTTTTATAAAACTAATCCTCACTCGTTACTCATCTGGACTAAAGTGATCATGGCACCAAATCATAAAACGCTAATCATCCCTTGGTTAATGTACTTAAATATATTTCAATCAATGAAGAGAATTTTATTTTTAAGTTATAATACTTCAAAATATTTTGCCAATTCTTTACAATTTGAAAATGGAAAGGCATGGACCCATACTCTCCTGCTTGTATAACCCTTACATATCTTTGATCATAAAATTGCATTCTCATCTCTTCGGGTTTAGATGTAACCATTTCCTCATAGAAATTAGATGTTATGGGCATCGTATTTGGTATTATGTTATCAAATTTCTCCCGAAGGAATGGTGTTTCTCCACTTGCACTTTGATTTCCTTTTCTTTTATCTGGAGCAACGAATCGATGCCCAAGAATCCCACTCTCAAGATGTGTAGCAGGGTCTAGAGAAATTGGGCCTACATAATTGACACCTTCAACTCGGTCCATTTTTGTTTCCTTGATCACCTAAATAAAACATGGAGAAATGTGAGTGTTAAGTTTGACATCGTCAACAAGAGAGTCAAGTGAATTCTCTTCAACTCAGTTCACTGGTGCAAATGGAAGAAAGTAATCGAACTATGGGAACTACATCATGTCCTCTAATTTAGAAACAATTTCCAACTCAATGTTGACTTCTTGTAAGTCATGTTCAAGGTGAGGCTTCATTTCTTGATATTTAGTATTTTTATAAATGCTACTTTCAGTCTCAGGTGGCGGTGTATGCACAGATTTTTGCAAGTCTCCACCAATTGAAGCTATTATATATTGGAGTTTTCTTGCCATAAATTCATCCAAATGAATAAATGATGGTCTACCACCAGAAGGTCCTCGACTTTGTAAGAGAAAAACATTGGAGTAGACCTTTCCAAATTGTGACTGGCCATAGTTGTCAAAGCTTCCCAACAAGCATGTAGTTTCTTTCCTACTACTACAATATCACATAAATTTAGAAGATATGAAATTATGGCATAAGAACCTTCAAAATATGGATAATCTACAAGGCATATAATAATCATTTCTACTGGGTGATCTAAAACCCCTGGATCACAAATCAAAGAGAATGATCTGATCATTAATTAGGAGCACTATTGCAACAACATGCATGATTCATCTCTCGCATATAGTATGTTTTCCATTGTTGTTATTTTACCTACTTTGAAGATTCAATGATCTTGTCGAGTCCTCGAGTGAAAATATAACCAATCCTTCTTTCATCAGAAGCTTCGTTATTGAAGGGTGCTCTAGTAAAATGACTAAAAATTCAAGCAATCATTATCCCTTGAAGATGTCTATTTTTGACATTGTACCTCCATAGATACATTCTTACATCCATGTTAGCATTGGATGCAATAAAACGATATCCTAAGTCATTATTCATTATTCAACCACAAAACAATGGGAATATATGTTATAGAAACTTTACGTAAAACATTAAAAGTTTTCCCTGCACCTTACTGACAACAATAAAGATATCAATATATACTAGAGAACAAATCAAAAGCTCCAAGTCACATTTTTTCATAACCATAGGTTCCCAAAGATTGTTTCTCCCAATGAACACATCTATAAAAGATATAAGGTCATATTTATTGAATCTTGTTCCATGGGTATATTGCAAATTTTCATTCTAGAAAATTCATATATATTGGCTAGTCCTTGATTGAGAGCCATCCTCCAAGAACCTTGAGTTTGAAAGTACACAAATTAATCAAAATTTACTAGATTATATCAATACATATAGTTTATGGGTCACTAAATTTCCCCATCATATTAAACGCTTCTACCACAACTTCAAGTTTAATCCACTTATACATAGCAAGTGTACCATAGAAAATTATGACACTATCCCTTACAATTAAGCTAGACTTTTTCTCTCTAAATCAAGTTCACCTAGAAACTTTGAATTTTCTAATTTTGAATTTGTCCATTACCTCAACAAAATAATATCTAAGTTGATTTAAGAAGGAAAATAGATACTTTTATTGATGTCCAAAATATGACCATAAAAAGCAATAAAGAAATAGGGACTTACATCCCATGTGACTAGGATGGTTGAAAAATGGTAGGGTGGAATTGTCAAGGTTACCCATGGAGAAGAGATCATTGTATCATGGGGTATTCACTTAGTGAAACCATGCCATAGCACGTTTGTTCGTGGCATATGAAACAATACCCCTATTTTCAAAAAATATTGGAAAATACCTCCCAAAATCATTTTTTTTAACCCCCTCCCAATATGCCTTCCCAATTTTAAAAAACCCATATTTTCACTATATATTGCATGTATCAATTTTTTCATTTACATTTTTTATACCCCTTTAGATTTCTACCTAGTATATTGACATGATACTCGACATTCATTCTTTTCCCTCACCATGCAAAATAATTATTCATAAGTGTGTAGGGTTCCTTAACAATGAACTAAGGCTACTCCCTCTATGGTCTTTCTCCTCTATGTTCAATAAAATGAAATTTATGACCCCCCCCCACACAAAGATATGCACTCCTCTCCTTGATCTATGGGATATGAGACCTTCTCAAGAGACTAGCCACCCCTTGTTGAAATACCTAGCACATGAAACTGATGGAAACAAGGAGAACAAGAGAAGAAAATAATAATCCTCCTCATTTATGATGATGCACTTCGAGTGGACATGCATGGACCATGAAGACTATGAGTAAATGACCCATATTTGCCTCTCATTTTTCGGGTATAATCCACTACGGCCTTTGCCATAGGGTGTTCACTATTAGCCTGCATGATAGTATGTTAGTAGAAATTTTGAGTTCCCTACTTCTTCTACAACAAAACCTTACTATTTAGTATTTTTCTTTGACCATAAGATTAATGGATTGCGATCAATCCTCTCTAAGTTGCATTTAGAAAAATCAAACAAGCTTAGACAAGTGTAAGTCTTATATTAGTTGTGTGACCATCCACATGAAATATTATTACAGTGGCATTCTTAAAAAAATGGATTCTCAACAATCCAAGCCTAAACTTTAATTCACTTCTTTATTCAACAGAGTACAGAGATCACATACCTCGGACATTGTGGAACAGCCTACCCTGTCACCTGAAAGCTTGCAATTTTGCTTCCAGTCACCCTAAAGCCTAATGATTACCTAGAAGGTTGATTTCTATCACCCAATACTACCATGCCTGAGCTCCTTGGTAATCTAGTTTGTGTAACAGATGTCAAACAATGTGTTTAGCTAACAATGCCTAAAATGAAGAACATAACATTTACAGGACATAAGGACTTTCTTGAAGAACTTAAATAAAGTTTTTAAGAGGACCCCCCGCCACACACACACACACTGTGAGCCATGCTGTTAATTTGAAAATAAAATTCAACTGAACATATTATTATCTAGACTCACATCATCTTCTTCATCCACTGTCATGTCATGCCCACGCCGTATATGACAATCAAGTAAACTTAACAGTCTTACAATAATGTCCACTGGGACTAGATGTAAATTATTCCTTGAATGTGCAGGCGTGATTTCATTTGTAGGAAGTTTTATTTCAGAAAGAGGAAGCGATGCACCCTCCTCTTCACCTTCATCTTCTCCAGGAATTTCTGCTCTCTCAATATAATCATCCAATATTTCATAGAAGCCTGCAACAGTGCCATCTGCAAATATAACATTGCAACCCATGATCCAAATGTTAACAAGTTGGTAGGAAAACAAGGAAATTTTAATAAAACCATGTTTCATTATAGCAAACCTTGATGATCACGAACTTTCGACTTGCCCCTATCTACCACTTCTCCAATTGTGTCTTTTCTTATCATTCTGGAATTTCTTGTAGACATGGGTGTTTGCATGTTCTAAAATTCATAATCACTTTCAAATATTTAGAAGCAAAACATCCTATTCTTTACAAATTTTCTTGCCACAAAGAACTGTATAGCTAATTACTACAAGAATTATCACCTCCATTCCTTATCACTATATTTCACTATTTCTATTACTCTGTTAATTTAATTATATTTTATGCCATCTTACAAGTATTTGCAGGTTTTCATGTATGCCTCAAACCACCCTCAAACACAAAAATATTTACCTACTATGATATAGTCTATAATATCCTTGACCTTGGCTAAGACTGATCAGAAAAGAAACATTACGAAAGAAGACTGAAATAATTTCGAAATGAAGCCACTGTAATCACCATGAAATTTCACCATAGCAAGAAGGGAAGTCAAATGATATCAGCAAATCAATGTTCAAATAACTATCAGAGAACAACAACAAAAAATCAAACCTTTCACTTGAGATAAATTATCATATCAACTATCATATCTGCATAAGGTCAATTGCTATGGATTTCAAATGTTTTGAAGGCTCAATTTTGTTTTTCCCATTCAATTCAACAAAATTAAACAGGAAACATAAAAAAACTCCATGTTAGGAAAAATATCCCGAGGTTATTTTGTAACATACAATGCAAATGGTATGAATGTAAAACATAAGGAAATAGAGACAGGCACCTGCATTAGTAGCCCTCCATCACGTAGTGTGTGTATTTCGGCTTCAACTTCTGATTGGTTAAGCCTTAGTATATAGCTGCCTAGTCCTCCCTTTACCATTTCAATCTACAAATAAAGATGAAATTCCATCTACAAAGAGCTTATGTTATTCCACTGTGAAATAATATATGTTATTCCACTTTGAAATAATAAACTAATTAGCAAAACATATAGAACTGACTGTCAACTTTTAAAGGAATGCATACCGTATTTTTTATCCCTTCAATGTTGAGAGACACTACAGAGTTTACCAAAGAGATATTCTGCATTTCAAAAACATACATTAATACAAATTTAAAAGATTAAAAGGATCACAATGTCACATAAGACACGTCTCTAACAAATTTCCCTCCATAAAGGTACAAGCTATACTGCAAATGTAATAATTTCCTTCCATAAAGGTACAAGCTTTACATAGCCTACCTTGGGAGGGATTTGTCCTTTCTCAAGATACCCAATATATTCAGAAACAATTACGGCACTCATCGTTGATGCTTTTTGATATAAAATGAGCATGTTAGAGCTCAATATCGGGTAAATGATACACAAAGGCAATAACAGGACATACTAGTCCCTCAAGGTTTTACAAAACTTGAACTAATTCAAAGGCTTACACAAAGTGCTCCTCCAACCACTGAAAGATACCAAGGTGGCCTCTCTGCTCTAACATGCATTGCAATCTAACTGTCAAGCCAACCTGTATGAATCTTGTTTTCTCTATATTCCACATCCTGTAAAAAATGAACACCCATCTTTCACACAGCTCTATAATAAACAATACAATCATATAACAGTGTAAAAATTTCATGTTGCTATCGTCGGATCAATTAAACTGTCTCATACACGTCAACCTTATAGCATGAATAAACATATCTGAGAGACTTCCACATAATACCTTTGCTAGCACAGGATTCATCCATGGGTGTTTTCCATATGAAGTGCCAGCACAATGAATTACTCCATTATGATCACCATCACATATGTACAAGAGTTGCTTAAAGCTCGATGGTCTTGGTTGAAACCGGATACAATTACTTAGTTGTTCTTGATTATTTATGTCAAATGATTTTGAAAGGTGCCTGTAGCCATATATTTTGAGATTAAGTATTATTAATTAGAAAAATAAAAGGCCAGTAATCCTGAAAATCAATGACATAAAATAAGAACTGGTCACTTGAGTCTTGTATTGAAATACAGGTTCAGAAAATAACATAAATTTTAATATAATGACTTACTTCTGTTCCTTTGTTGCATTGCTTGAATCTGTCCCCAGGTACCGAAGCACCTCCATTATCTGTTTACGTGGAAAACTGCCCATCACTTCTATTTTTCATTTCATGAAGCAAGATTTACATCAATAATGTGTTCACACTAACCAACTCATGAAAGACTGGAATTTGCTTGCTTAGGTTGCTCTGCTCCAGCTGCAGCACAGTTGAAAAGTGTCAAGTGTTAGTGCATGCTAATAGTTCGATAAAATCACACAGTGTCTATATCAGGATTACTAAAGAAAAAACTGTTTGAAATTAATTTTTTATGAACATTGATAGCTTGTATGTTATACCTTTTGAAGTAAAGAAAGCGACATTAGAGGGAAACAAACAAGAGAAAGAAATTCATTCATTGGTTCTAGCCTTTCTGCAAAGAGTGTGTCAGGACTGCATTCCTCTAGCTTCTGATTTGCTCCTTCCCAACCATGAAGGCCATCTTCTTGTGTTCCCCAAGTTAGAATAGCATCTAGAACCCTCTCCTCAGAGGTCACTGCCAAATTGGGGTGCTGCAAAAGCCATAATAATCACAACTCAAAATGTTTACTACATTTATCCATGTCTCCACATTCCAGACTATCACAGGAAGACAAGTCACCTTGCTATATTCACAGACGCCTGCTAGAAAATCAGGGTGGATATTGAGCATGCAAAGAGGAATTGTCAGAAATACTATCCTGCAACAGGAGAACACTTTAGGGCATTGCCATAAGCTAGAAACAACAACCTACCTTAAGTATTTTCATAAATGAGGCCCTCTCTAACATTTTGAATTCTGCATTGCCAAAAGTACAATAGTCAAAATGTTTAGAAAACGTTTCTGCGTAGACTTCTTCAAGCGACCAGCATGAAGGCATTGAGGTGACCACTTGCAAGATTGGACATACTGAATCCCGCAAAGCATAAAACTCAAAAGGTCAGCTTCAAATCCAAAATGAAATTGCAACAGCTCATCTGAATGGTTGCCGAATGTGCCCACAATCTCCGATCTCAGTTTTGTATTATGCAAACAATGGCTGATGAAGAAGCGGCTTCCAGTAAGTACCACACCAACCTTGCATATATGTATAGAGCAACTTATGTTAATTACTAAGTCCAAATTGTAACTACCTAAGTAGGAAAACTCTTTTTCTTTCTTTCTTTTGATGTTCGTGATGCCCAACCACCGAGTAACCCTTGGAAGCTCAAGGTAGGTATGCCTTGTAAAATCCTCATCCTCTGTGGCAAGTTTTTGCTATAGAAGATTTCATCAATGCTTTCAAGTTGAAACCTTTTCACTACCTCAAAGTCCAAGCGAGAGTTTTTATGATGCAATATTCAAAAGCAACAATCATAGCGCTCCTACTTTTACACAATTAAACTACCCCTCCTATGACATGAAAAATAATTTAGAGGTTGGAAAAGTATAGCACTTTTGAGATGCACTCAAATAAGCATTCACAGCATTCTTGTTGAAGAAGGTGAATTCCAAACTGATTTGCTTGTAGAATAAGGGGAAGCAACAAGGAACCCAAGTCCTGTCTTTCATCCATATCCAACTTCCCACTGTACATGAAGTGCACCATAGCTAAAAATGCTTCAAGGGAATCATCCCTCAAGCAGACTTCTGAGGCATTGCTTTCACTCATCCCATTTGTAAACATCTGCCAAGTAATACAACTTAGTTTCTCAGTCCCATTTAATAACCTCTTAATAAAAGGGAAATTTTAGTCTAACAAGTATCACATGTACAGTACATGCATACAATTTAATATCCAAACTGGATAAAAAAAATAAATTATTTGCAAACATATATATCATTCAAAAATGATGATAGATTTAAATGCAAACCCATAGGTTCCAGAACTTTGGTACCTCCATAAAGGACTGCAATCGAGCAAATATCATATTTATAATATACTAATGGAAAATGAAAATAGGATCTAAGGGAAATCAAGTTGAGAATATAACCTTGGAAAAAGGAGCACTCTAGACACTCAAAACAAGTTTGTGTGCTTCGACAACCAGAGCATGCCCCTCGATGTAAACATCAACATCGCTGTATTTGCCAGTTTCAAGCAAATTTTTCAGCTTTCGCACATCAATTGGCAAGTCAGATGAGAAAGTTGGGCAGTTCTGCAAAAAGGTTACAGGACTGGAATGGAGTAATTCCAATTTATGATCCTTCCTCAGAGGCATGTCCTTGAGTGCATCCTTCATTTGCTCACACTGGACCACCAGGGACTCAACACCAAACTCTTCACTAAGTTCACTCAATGCCCCCAGTTGGAACTCTAAAACCTTGAGGAACAAAAACAATATTCCATCACTAAAGACCATACCATAACAGGAAAAAATAACTCTATCACCCATAAGCCCACACTAATTTTTATCATTATCACAGGGCTATATCAACATAAAAGAACTAAATGCCAATTTTTATCATTATCACAAGGCTATATCATCATTACAAGGCTTAGGGATATTTTCATCAAGTGCTAACAGACTGAGGCAAGAACAGAAAAGACACAGGAGAATAAAGACATAGGGATATTTTGCTCCATAAAATTTTGGACAAAATAGCAGTGACAGAGCATACTGATGATGCCTTTTCAGACATGTCTATAAGTGTTCTATTCCTTGGATTTATGGAAGACTCAAAGCCTACCAATACCCATCTATAGCATGAATTCTTAGATTTCTGGAGGCCTGTAAACTGGTAGTAGATTGGCAGCAAAACAAGGATGTTTTCAACGGTAAATATGGGTAGGAAGAGCACTAAATCCGAATCCAAACTTGTCCTAGTAGTTTTGTTTGGTTTTGAACAGCCCTATTGCTTCTTACCACATTGAAAAATGCAAGCAACAACATTGAGATGGCTCATGGGACTTGGAGGTCAAACCATTCATACATGGAAAGAAATTAAACAATATTGTCAAGAAGCAATGATTTTCTAAATAATTTCAACATTAGAATATTGATTCATTACTAGAAGAGAATGAAATGACTGCAGGAAACAAGATTTGGTACTACTAAAATCAAAGAGACATAACTACAGGAACTCAAAATTTTGCTAATCGCATAGTGTGGACAAGACTCACTCTAACTACCAAAATATGCTACTTAGTGCTGCCTTTGCAATATTTGTCTGACTAACACTAGGATTATAACTAAGGCCTAGACCATGCCAAGAACCAATATAGTTTGTAAGTGGACCTGTTAGTTTCAATGTGGGCCAATATTGCTCAAACACCATTCCTATAATCCATAAACTCAACACTTTGACCAAACTTTGACTAGAGGCTAGCACTTGAGCGATGACACTTGGAGATGATCCAATGGATGAGATCCATGTTGATCCATGGGCACACAAAACCAAAATGCCTGATTTCCAACAAGAGGTGCACAACTATGTATCAAGTCACCTGTATATACCCGAACTCCAACAATGTACCTGGATTTCACAATGAAGCCAAGAGTTGTTCTTCACCAACTTGTTCCAGAGGGTTGGAATGCATTTGTCTATGTTTTAGAAGGTGAGGCAATTTTTGGAAATCTTGCGTCATTAGCTATTGGTGCTCACCACACTGTTCAGTTGGGCTCTGGCAATGGATTGAGTATCTGGAACAAGTCAAACATTCCCTGCAGATTTGACCTAATTGGGGGACAGCCACTGAATGAACCAGTGGTTCAATATGGTCCCTTTGTTATGAAAAATAAATAGGAGATAATTTAGGCTATTGAAGACTATCAACGTTCCAAAAATGGATTCGAAAGAGCTGTCAGCTGGAGTTCTGATCCTGTGGGGATTAGTGATGCCGAATAGACTCTAGAGAGCATATTGATTCAAACTATGATACCAAAATCATTGTTGTTGACATGGCCTCAGGAGCACCAGATATATGCTTTAGAAGTACATTCACATATTTGTTTCCATATATTGTTTAATGTGTGATCCTCAGTTTGTTTCTTGTTGAATTCATTCATTACATTTTCAACCGGTACAAAATATTATGCATTGTAATCAACTGTTAAGTTATTCTAATAGCAAATTGTTTCATTCTGCTTTAATTTAGTAGAATGATTTTGGAAATTAACTCCAAGGTTCTTTCATAGCATTTTATGCGATAACTGTCTACTAGAGTTAAGGATTTTTACATTGCAAAATCCTTTTTTTCATATATTATTGATTCTTAAGAATGTTATTTGAACTTTTGCTTATGGTGGACCACTGTTGCAGGCAGTGACCCACATAAGTTGCCAAGGTTTGCTTTTTATTTTGTAAGAACTGAAATGCATTGAGCTTGAAATTTGTTGTAGAGTGCAAAATCTGGAATTTAACAAGAAGTAACAGGATTTAGAAAAGGATAGTATTAATCAGTTGGATCAATTTTACGGGAAAAATTTGTGAAGAACAGCTCCTGGCTTCATTGTGAAATCCAGGTACATTGTTGGAGTTCAGGTATATACAGGTGACTTGAGTTTGTCCCCTTAAGAAAATCTTCTTGCTACAAATCTGCCCCAAAAAGAACCCCTGCACCTGCTGCTGCCCTGTACAGCCTACAGAAAATGGCCTAAGGCTTGTTGTACAACCAGCCCTGTACGACTGTCCCTACAAGTCTGAAACCTCCACCAAGTTGGCACAACCTCCTGCAACTATTTTCTGGTCATTGTACTCTTCTTCCTGCCAAATCCGGATATTAAAATTCCTTCTCTACTCTCAGGAATGAATCACTTTTGAGGACCTATCCAGGGTTGGGGTTGCCCATTTCAATGGTCTCTATAAGGAACATAATAAAGCTACAATAGCAGAATTTGTAAAATGGAAACTCTGTTCCCTAGCTTTGTCTCTGAGGAGGACATTGTAACTTTGTTGGAGAAGGTAACAAAAGATGAGCTTCAGGAGATTTTGCATTCTTTAAAAAAGACAAAAACCCCAGCCTAGATGGATGGCCAATAGAGTTTTTCTAATATTTTATGAGGTGTTGGTAGGAAAATCTCTTAAGGCTTCTCAAGGAATCTGGGGTTTCTAGTAAGATGCTGACAGCTTTCACGTCCACTTCTAGCACCAGCCACATAATCATTGGTTATGGGAGAGAGAATGCAAATGAGTTGAGGTGCATAACCTTTGGTCAACATAAGTAAGAGTTGATTGTGACATCTAAGCAATATAACTGAGACTTGACTAGTAATATTTTTTTTGTGTGTTAACAGCTTTGGCAAATTACCTGTGCCAAAGTTGCAGAGACTGACTACTGACTGCATGAATTTATATTGGGATTATATATTGAAATTTATGTTTCTGTCATTTATATTTAAAGTTTACTTCCATGGTCTCAGGTAAATACGTGTAGTAATGTTTATTTACTTCTCTATGGTAACAGGCTTATCATTTGAGTTATGCTTGAGTACATCCCCATGCCTGCCTTGTTTTCAATCTAACAATGTGCATTTAATCCATTCATCTCTCTATCCATGTCTATGCCTTTGTTGTTTATATTAAAAAATTGGTCCCAATTGGTCATATAAATTACTTTTGGCTTGGTCGGATCCAAATATACATATAAATAGAGGGTAATTAACAGATCTTGCGTACCATTATGCCAGGCTATACTGAAGGCATTCTGACAAGCTACACCAGCTTGGATTGAATATGGAATGCCAGAAACAACAATGTGATCAAAACAAAACTTAAATCTAACTACCTTTTAAACAGAACAGACTCAGAATTTTGATAAGCTCTATTTTTAACTATTGCCATCTGCTAGTGGAGAAATGATTTCATTGACATGCGTGTTGGAAAATAGGAAATGATTTCTGTTTTTAAGCTCTATTTTAGCATGAGAGTTAAGAAGATTTTCTTCATCTTGTGTCTCAGTACCATCCATATTTTCTTCACCTAGGATTTTCCTTCTGCGAGCTGAACCATTATTGGACTGATCCTTACTTCCCTGCTTTCTCTTTGAAGATATTTTGGTTGGATGACTACTTCCATCTTTCAATGTCTCCCACTGCCTTTCTGCCTTAGTCTCTCCTGAGAATTCAGAAGCCTGAGCTTCACTTAACTCTTTGTTGGTTTTATTAGATTTTTTCACTAATTTTGAAGGAGTACTCTCCACATTTCTGGCAGAGAACATTGGACACTATGGATTTGATTCTTCAATTCCCACATTCTGATGAGTTCAAAATAAAATTGTCAGAATCATGCTTGAAGTTGCATCCTCCTTTACCAAATATCACTAGAGAAGCATGTCAAGGCTCAAAACCAATTTGAGAAAGAATTCAAGAAACGTGAGAAATATTTTCTGATGTTAGAGTTAAGCATTTCATTTATGTTTATAACAATATATAGGTCATGATATATGAAATCTGATAACTATAGATGATAGTTATGAAACTTCAATGAAAAGAGGGTAACTTCCCCGGTTACTACTAGTAATTAGATAATGCTTTATACTAATTACTAAAACAATTTGCAGATGTTTTTTTCCTTCCATTTGCAAATAGGCATAGTATAGTAACTAGTATTTCTAACTAAGTTGCCAAGGGCAGATAAAAAATTTCTGATTATTCATCCTTAAGAGTTTGATAGATTGATATATTTAGGGGGCAATTTCATCATGCATAGACCTAATTCTAAAAGAGAAGAAGAAGAATGAATTCAAACAAGACACTAAAAAACCATTACTCAATTGACAAACAGTACCAGGGGTTATAAAAAATTAAAATCATATGAATATTTATTTCAGGTTGGGTATTGAATAGTCCTTTTCAACACTCACGCTTGAAGGGAACCAAGGTAGAGGAACATGTTGCAAAACAGGGGACATTTGTGTGAGATTGATGAAAATAACTTATCAATGACCTATAGGAGCCAAAATTAATTCCCAACCAACATCTTGTTCTAGGGATGCAAAGGAAGCCTCATAAGATAACAACACAAAAAAACTCAAACTTGGGAGCAATCCAAGTTAATATATGTGACTTTAACACATCTCTAAATTACAATCTAAATTTATCATAAACATAACTCTCTTATTGAAAACCATAATGGGAGATTCTAACATGTTCTTTCAAGATACTAGACAATCCATAGATAAGACTTTCGTGTAGAATTTAAATTCAAGACTAGCTTGGAAAAACAATAATGATCCTGCACTAGACATGTGATTTTTCTCCCACTCTAACAAACAACAAACCAAATCCATATAAGGTAAGATGATCATCATGTCTAAGGACATAATCCGTAAATTATTTTTATTCCGCTCTCTATCGAAGCTTTGCAAAAGAGTCCAAAGCATTTTAGTGAAAAAAATACTTAATATCAGAACAATTGAAAATATTTATTGATGTAGACCATGAGTTTCTACATTAAATAGAAACTTAACATTGAAAAACATGGAAACAACATAATACCTAATGTTTGAGGGATGATTTGGACAGCACCCTTGTCCTTAAGCATTTGGCTAACTTATGTGGATATGATGGCATTGTAAGCCTCTTTCTAGAGTTTAGGATGTAATTCAAGTATGTATTCTGGAACCCTAATTCATCACTCATACTATCAGAATAGAGTTGACTGACGATTTCAAGCTAGTAGTCTGGGCAGGAAATACTAAATATGGCACATTGTAGAGAGGACATTAAGGGCAGCAGCTACAAGGATGTTTTTAGGTTTTGCTCCAGAAAATTTTGGACAAAATAGTAGTGACAGAGCAGACTGATGATGCCTTTTCAGACATGTCTATAAGTTTTGTATTCCTTGTATTTATGGAAGAATCAAAGCCTACAAATACCCATCTACAGCATGACTTCTTACATTTTTGGAGGCCTGTAAACTGGTAGCAGATTCGCAGCAAAACAAGGATTTTTTTCAGCAGTAAATATGGGCAAGAAGAGAACTAAATCTAACTGCAAACTTGTCCTAGTAGATCTGTTTGGTTTTGAATAGCCCTATGGTTATACTTGTATGATTTTTAGAACTGTTGGCATTTCCTGTTGCAGATTTCCTATGGAAACAACACAATACCTGATGGTACCAGGGAAACAGAGGAATAATGCCTACTTCATGAATATTTTTTTGTTTAGTAGGTACTCTAAGGTCACTGCATGCTTACATCAATGGATCCAACTTCTCCACTGAGTCAACTTGAAATGTGAAAAAATATGTTCTTAGGAATATATATTTTCAAATTAACATTAAGAGAAAAAAAAAGCAACAGAAAACAATGATGATGCCCCAAATCATTGCAATTTGACTCATTTTCTAAAAATCTATTGTGTGTTGATATTAGAACTTAATAAGTTTCTCACAAGTTTGAGCATAAGAAGAAGCATTTTGAGGTAAATGTAATGTGAATAACAATCAGAAGGACCTGTCCCATAATGTATAAGTTCTAGGCATGACTTATTAGCATTTTGGGCACATTCCAAGTAAATTTGTGCAATCTTAGCAAGTAAACATCCATAAGACATTATTTGGTTCCTGCATATGGGTAGGATTACCCTCCTCACAATCAATGCGAAGTAGTTCTGGTCATAGTATGAGTAATTATTAGAATGCAATAAGCAATTCTGGGAACTTTTCAATGTTAAAGGAGGACAAAAGAGAATTATGTTCAAAATAACAACCCCAAATCATGAATTCTAGGCACATATTGGAATGAAACAATGGTCCTTTTCAAGTTCTCAAAAAGGGGGGTGATGGCTCATAATCGCAATAGCAATTCATTGTTAAGGAGTTCCAAGACCATAACTCGGTCTTTAAATATATGAAAAAATAAAACTGTTTAGTTTCACTAAGGTCGAGTTGAGCAGTTTTAACATATCAATTTGACAGAATTCTGCAAGGAGACTTTCTTAGTTTACCTCCCCGTTGTCCTATGGCATTTGCAAGATGTGTGCATGTGTGGTTAAATGTTAGATATGCCCTTTGTGTGACTGCGTGGTTAAAAGTCGGATATGCCCATTGTTTCTAAGACTATCAAAACTCCTAATATGCTCATTGTTTCTAAGGCTCTCCTTCCGGTATGTTCTCTCATAT